>OZ024743.1:223146400-223153900 GCA_964016885.1 Eledone cirrhosa
TGTTGTTGAGCTTGACACAAAACATTATCGCATGTCGAGCCTCCAAGTTGTCCTCATGTCCCGACTGCATTGTGGAACCAGTCAACTGTGACACGACATGTATGATAGGTAGTGTTTAAAGTGCTGTAGTGGCCTGGACCTTCAACCTGGAAAAAAAAGATTTGGCATGTTAGCTTATTATAACTATATCAAGGATGTATTAGAGTGACAGTTACATAGGACAATTAAAGGGGCCTGAAAAAAGTCTCAAAACTTCTTGAATGTACCTCGTATACATTTTGCTGTCGAAATAGCATGAGCTCAGCCGTCAGGCTCTGACTTTCTAATATATTTACACTATACTATCCCAAGCATTATCCAGTTCTCTGCTGAAAAATGGTTTCACTAGTTTAAAATTGGTAATCCTTATCTCTCCCTCTCTCCCTCTCTCTCTATATATATCTATATATATATATCATCATCATCATCATCACCGTTTTACGTCTATTCTTCCACGCTAGCATGGGTTAGACAGGTTGTCCTGTTGTGGGCAGTGTCCAGTCAGCTGACCTTGTCTTGCTCATACGGGAACTGATTTTGGCTTGATTTCTACAGCTAGATGCCCTTCCTAAAACACCAACCTCATTTACAGTGAGTGTTGGGTGCTTTTTTTCCGTGACGCCTACACGCCCACTTTACAGTGGAATGATAGGGACCCCAATCTTATCATCTCATTTCTACAGCTGAGTAAACTGGAGCCCATGCTCTAACCACTAAGCCATGCACTATATATATAAGTAGAAGGGATATTTAATTTGTTGGAAATCCGACAAATATAAATATAAATGTTTATAACTGATTTAGAGCACTCAACAAGTTCCTGGAGTAAATATTCAATGATATTAAATAAATGGAACCAGAGAATAACCAACTGATAAGGTATGATTTTCCTGGGTATGTCTCTATTTATAAAACAAACTTTGTATTTTATCTGAAGAAAGCACCAAAGTGTTTTGGTACCCTTGAAATATATATAATAAAATGAATATGGTTTTATAAATATAGTTTCCATTTATTTAATATCAATGTATGTATATATATATATATATATATATATATATATATATATACATTGATATTAAATAAATGGAAACTATATTTATAAAACCATATTTATTTTATTATATATATTTCAAGGGTACCAACATTTTGGTACGCTATCATCAGATAAAATACAAAATGTTTTATAAATATTTGACATAACCAAGGATAATATACCTTACCACCAAATTGAATATCCCTTCTGCTTATATATAAATATATATGTATATATATATACAGGGTGCAGACAATATTTGTTCGCAAGATTACTGTCTAGGAAAAAATAATGTCAAATATTTATAAAACATTTTGATGATAGCGTACCAAAATGTTGGTACCCTTGAAATATATATAATAAAATAAATATGGTTTTATAAATATAGTTTCCATTTATTTAATATCAATATATGTATATATATATATATATATATATATATATATATATATATATATATATATATATACATTGATATTAAATAAATGGAAACTATATTTATAAAACCATATTTATTCTATTATATATATTTCAATATTTCAATAATATACCTTACCACCAAATTGAATATCCCTTCTGCTTATATATAAATATATATATAGGGTGCGGACGATATTTGTTCGCAAGATTACTGTCTAGGGAAAAATAACACAGTAGTTTTATTTTTTAAGATATATTTATCAAACTTGGGTCAGTTTGTCTTCATGACTTGTTCTTTCGATCTCACTCGATAAACCCGCCATTGGCTTTGATGACGGCCTCGGAACCGGCTACAGGCCTTCGTCACTGTCCCCCGACTTAGGCCCCTAAAAGCACTTGTGATCCTGGCCTTCAGATCGTCTTTCGTATTGCAGCTAGATCTGCTGGTGTCTCGTTCCACTGCGCCCCACACAAAGAAGTCAACGGGGTTGCAGTCTGGCGAGCTGGCAGGCCAGATGTCAGGTGAAGTGTGGTTGACGAAGTTCTCTGACAGCCAGGCTTGGGTCTTTTGGCTGGTATGGCAGGGCGCTGAGTTTTGCTGCCACATGTACAGCCTACCTGCAGCTACCTGGTCGATCCAGGGCTTTACTATCTCGCTCAGAACACAGATGTAGCCATCGGTGTTCAGCTTGAGGCCCTCAGGGAAGAAGTGAGGTAGCATGACGTCACCTTGACTGCTGACGACACCTAAGACCAATGTTGTCGCTAGAAACTTTGTCTGCACGTCTTTGGATGAGACACCATTCTCCTGCTGACGCTAAGAAAGTCTGAAATTTCCTTATTTGTCCTCCCGGCGCGGATTCCAAGAAGAACTCCGTGTCTCTTCCACAAATTTGGAGGTTCCAAATTATTCATAATCAATTATTCTGAAAATAAATAATGGAAATATAGTCACTGTTTTTATGAAGACAAGAGTGACAAAGGAAGTAAAAAAAATTTGCATAAAATTAGCAGTTGAAAATTGCGAACAAATATCGTCCTCACCCTGTATATATATATATATATATTGTGTTAGGAAGGGTATCCAACCAGTGTATCAATGCCAAAACGCTTATCAGCACAGCAACAAATAAGAACAACAACAAAATATGAAGACGTCGCATCTCAGAGTTGCAACACTTAATGTTGGCACTCTCAGAGGTAGATCTGCTGAAATAGCGGAGATGCTGGAGAGAAGGCAGGTGGATGTGTGCTGTGTGCAAGAGGTGAGATGGAGAGGTGCCTCTGCGAGACTAGTCGTAGGCAAGCGTCTTGGCTATAAGCTATTCTGGGTAGGTAAGGATGATGGGCTAGGGGGAGTAGGCATTTTCCTGGCTGAGAAATGGATCAATAAGACAATAGAGGTAGTTCGAGTTAGTAATCGAATAATTAAGCTTAGATTAGTTGTAGGTAGGGGACTACTGACAATCATCTCGGCCTATGCTCCCCAAGCAGGCCTAGGCAAAGATGAGAAAGACTGCTTTTATGAGCAACTTTTGCAAACAACCGCAATGACAGAGGACGGAGACATTGTTATGCTAGCAGGAGATTTCAATGGTCATGTTGGACAGCTCCAGGATGGTTACACTGGGGTACATGGTGGGCACGGTTACGGTTCAAGAAATCAAGAAGGAGTGAGACTTCTTGAATTTTGTGATGCGGGTACATTGACTATTTGCAACACAAACTTCCAGAAACTTGCCAATCACCTAATAACCTACATATCTGGTGAGCACATAAGCCAGATTGACTTCCTACTAGTTAGGCAGCGGGACAGGCAGATAGTGTCTAATACCAAGGCATACCCTGGGGAAGAATGTACCCCACAGCATAGGTTAGTTGTTAGTGATATCAGAGTAAGCAAGAGATGGAATGAGACATATAGGAAGGTGTGGAGAAGAAAGGTCTGGAAGCTAAAAGACCTTTCACTAAAATACAAATTTAGGAAAGCCCTTCAAGATGTATATGACGAAAAAGAAGACGATTTAGAGACGTATGACATAGATAATAACTGGAATTTCTTACGTGACAACTTGTTGCAGGCTACTGATGAAACCTGTGGCTGGAGCAGAGCTCCAACCAGACAGAGAATGACCTGGTGGTGGAACAGCACAGTAGATAAGGCTATTAGAGACAAAAGACTAGCATGGAAGGCTTGGAAAAAGGGTGGGAGTAGGGAAGAATATACAGCCACTAAGAGAGAAGCTAGACGTCAGGTGTACTTAGCACGCAGGGAGGCAGAGAGTAGGAGGTTTGCCAATGTTCTGCGACAGGAAGATCAGAGGCGTGCGGTGTTCCACATTGCAAGGCAGTGTGTCAATGCAAATCAGGATGTTGTTGGAGATAAATGTGTCCGGGATGATGCCGGTGTACTTAGTGTCACGAATGATCAGAAAAAGGAGGCCTGGAAATGTCATTATGAGAGACTGATGAATGTGGAGAACGAATGGGAGAGAGAAATTACCCTTGGTAGATCCAACAGAGGGACCAGCTATTGAGATTGACGAATATAGGGTCCAAGAGGCGATTAGGGAAATGAAAAATGGTAAGGCTGCCGGACCATCGGGAATAGTTGCTGAGATGCTGAAGGCATCAGGGGACGTAGGCACTAAACTGGTTGCACGCATCATCAATCGGGCTATATATGGTGGTGTCATACCCAAAGACTGGTGCAGCAGTATTCTCATAAATTGCTACAAAGGTAAAGGGGATGCTTTGGAGAGGAGCAATTATAGGGGTATAAAACTGATAGATCAGGTTATGAAAGTGGCAGAAAGGATTTTAGCACAACTAATTAGAGAAAGGGTCAAACTAGATGAGATGCAGTTTGGTTTTGTGTCTGGGAAGAGTACAACAGATGCCCTCTTCTTGGTGAGACAATTGCAAGAGAGGTTCTTAGAGAAGAATAAGCCACTATACTTAGCCTTTGTTGACCTAGAGAAGGCCTTTGATAGGGTACCCCGATCTGTCATCTGGTGGTCCCTAAGGAAGCTAGGTGTTGAGGAATGGCTTGTGAGGACAGTGCAAACTTTGTACAGAGATACTCTCAGTAAAGTCAGGGTAGGAATGGAGTTTAGTGAGGAATTCCAGATACAAGTAGGAGTACATCAGGGTTCGGTCCTCAGCCCGCTCTTGTTCATTATAGTCCTCCAAGCCATAACAGAGGAGTTTAAGACTGGCTGTCCATGGGAACTTCTCTATGCTGACGATCTGGTTCTTATAGCAGAATCAGTAGAGGAGCTAGGGAATAAATTCTGGCTATGGAAACAGCAGTTGGAAGCAAGAGAACTGAGAGTGAATCTAGCTAAGACAAAAGTGTTGATGAGTAGAAAAGAGGACAAAACCCTGATTTCGTCAGGGAAATGGCCATGTTCGATATGCAGAAAAGGAACTGGCATAAATTCTATAAAATGCACACAATGCAGATCCTGGGTACACAAGAGATGTAGCGGGATAGCAGGCAAACTAACAGGTAGGGAGAAATATGTATGCAGTAGATGTACAGGGAAATTAGACAGTAGAAGTCGCACTGATAGACAGATTTTTCAAATACAAGAGGGCGCTATAGAAGTGGTGGATAGCTTCCGGTACCTAGGAGATCAGATTAGCATGGGAGGAGGGTGTTCCGAGGCCATGGTATCTAGAATAAGGACGGGTTGGAAGAAGTTTAGGGAGCTGCTTCCTCTGTTGACGAAGAAGGGTTTCTCCCTGCGTACGAAAGGCCGGTTGTATGATGCCTGTGTGAGGAGCGCGATGCTGCATGGTAGTGAGACATGGGCAGCAACTGCAGAGGATATACGACGGCTGGAGAGAAATGAGGCAAGCATGCTCCGTTGGATGTGCAGTGTAAATGTGCGTGAACGACCCAGCATAAATGTGTTGAGAGAGAAACTGTGTCTGAGAGGGATAGAATGTAGTGTACGGGAGAGGAGACTGAAGTGGTATGGACATGTGATGCGCATGGAGGATGACCGATGGGTGAAGAAGTGCCAGGAATTGCCAGTTGAAGGAAGACGTGGTAGAGGTAGACCACGAAAAACATGGGCGGAGGTGGTGAGAACAGACCTCAGATCATTGAAGCTCACGGTGGCGATGACGAGGGACCGTGACGAGGGACCGTGACGAGTGGAGAGATGCTGTGCTGAATAAGACCCATCCCACCCTTGCAAGCAGGGAAAAGCGGACGTAAAATGATGATGATGATGATGATGATGATGATGATATATATATATATATATATTAATTTGTGTTTGAGACACGTTGGCTGAGAGCTTTTGACGGCAACGAAAAGATTTGTTTTCTATTCTCCCGCCACCACGCACAGTTTGTATATCGGTGGCTGATCGAGAGACAGAGTTGTATCAGATTCCAGTTGCTAATCACTTTACTGTGTCGGCTGTCACAAACAGTCATAGCCGGTATGGGCTGGAGTTTGGATCTGTCGATTGATTGGTTATTGGTTAGTCGATACCTGCTGATGAAGCCACATATGCCGATTATGCATTGTTGCATAATATATGCAGACAGAGGGTGCAGTGCACCCTACTGCTGCATTAAGTGTGGCTGAAACTCGAGTCCGGGAACTATTATAGGCACCCGTTTTACGTGTGTTGTGTTGAGGCAAATAACTATGTGTATACTCTGGCAATGTATCCTACATTACACATTTAGTACACTGCGATACAACTGGTCCTGGCATTGATGAATATGCTGGGTCCGTCAACTCCTTATTATATATAAGAAATATATATATATATAAATGAAAGGTATATATCAGTAGCGTAGCTAGAGGGGCGTGAGGTGGGGGGTGGGGGTTTCGCCTCGGGCGACACTTTTATGGGGGTGGCACTTTCGGGTGTGCTGCAGACTATAAACGTTCTTTTAATGCAACAGCATATTATAATTGTACACAGACTAGTTAATATATATAACTAAGAGTGAGTTACTGAGCAATATGTATTTTTTGTCGGGGCCCGGGGGGGGGGGGGACTAACTGAAGGGATGCCTCGGGTGGCACACACTCTAGTTACGTCACTGATATATATATATATATATACATACACATTCATTTTATTAAGGTTAAATGAGCTTTGCCTGTTTATCACATAAAATGAATATTAAAAATCTACTTCGGTATTGAGTACTCTTTTCTCTTACGGATATATATATACAGGGTGTCCCAAAAATGTATGCATACATTGATTAGAATGTTGTTGAAGTATGTATACATTTTTCTGGGACACCCTGTATGTTTGTGTGTGTGTGTATATATATATATATATATTTGTGTGTGTGTGCGTGTGTATACATATGCAGCGAGAGAGAAAGAGAAAGAGTAGGCTAGAGTCCCGAGAGTAAGAATGAAAGTGAAAAGAAAAAAAACAACAGTATTAGAAGTGTAGAAAAAAAAGAATGAGTGTGTGTAAATAGAAAGAGTGTATGTAAACATAAGGAGTGGGAGGCACTAAATATATATATATATATATATATATATATATATATATAGAGAGAGAGAGAGAGAGAGAGTCAGAAAAAGAAAGAGAAATAGATATCTGTCATAGAGAATTGAAAGAGGGAGGAGATAAGTCTTCACTAGATTGTTTGCGTGATTACAAATTGTGAGTCGTGACTGTCTTGCCAACAACAGTTGAGGTAAACAGTACATGAGAGATTCCCCGCCTCAGTAATAGATAACGTAGCACATCCCCAATAACAACATAGGAAGCTTGGGTTCCCTGCCTCAATAATAACAACATAAGAAGCCTGGTTCCCTGCCTCGTTATAACTAACTGCTAGCAGACTACTACTGCGATGTCACTAACTAGATTTCTACGAAGCTGAATTAATTCTTCTACATTTATTCAAGAGGGACTGCAGCAGAGAGCAGCACCATCAATATTTTAGCGACGGAGTAATGAACTCGATTATGATTTTATTCAATCATTTAATGGATTACTAAAAGAAAA
>OZ024743.1:223169543-223174543 GCA_964016885.1 Eledone cirrhosa
CTCACTCTTAGTATGGCACTTACTTAAATGTAAGTATGTATGTATACGTACATACATATATGTATACAGACGTACAGCAGCATGCATATATATATATACATATATATATACATATATATATATATATATATATATATATATATATATGCACATATATACAGACATGCATACAGGTACACATACATATATGCACGTATCAGTTTAGCCGGCGTTTATTATAACGCCGGCCGCTTTGTTCGTTTGTTTGTCAACAAAGCGAACAGCCTGAATTTATGCCATACGGTGTTAAGGCAACCACGTCACCTTTTTGTTCAACACTGACACAGGAACGATGTACTAGTTTCAAGCTTGTTAGCTATCATCAGCACCGTTTACCCATCTGCCAGATAGTTGAACGTTCGAAAGTATATACTTTCCTTATGAAAATTAACGGCTGAGCAGCCTAATTTGCATATTGAGTGAGTTAAATCGGTCAGGCATACCGAAAACGATAAGTTGAAAAAAATGAAAACGAAATTTCATTTCTCACTCTTAGTATGGCACTTACTTAAATGTAAGTATGTATGTATACGTACATACATATATGTATACAGACGTACAGCAGCATGCATATATATATATACATATATATATACATATATATATATATATATATATATATATATATATATATATGCACATATATACAGACATGCATACAGGTACACATACATATATGCACGCATCAGTTTAGCCGGCGTTTATTATAACGCCGGCCGCTTTGTTCGTTTGTTTGTCAACAAAGCGAACAGCCTGAATTTATGCCATACGGTGTTAAGGCAACCACGTCACCTTTTTGTTCAACACTGACACAGGAACGATGTACTAGTTTCAAGCTTGTTAGCTATCATCAGCACCTTTTACCCATCTGCCAGATAGTTGAACGTTCGAAAGTATATACTTTCCTTATGAAAATTAACGGCTGAGAAGCCTAATTTGCATATTGAGTGAGTTAAATCGGTCAGGCATACCGAAAACGATAAGTTGAAAAAAATGAAAACGAAATTTCATTTCTCACTCTTAGTATGGCACTTACTTAAATGTAAGTATGTATGTATACGTACATACATATATGTATACAGACGTACAGCAGCATGCATATATATATATACATATATATATACATATATATATATATATATATATATATATATATATATGCACATATATACAGACATGCATACAGGTACACATACATATATGCACGCATCAGTTTAGCCGGCGTTTATTATAACGCCGGCCGCTTTGTTCGTTTGTTTGTCAACAAAGCGAACAGCCTGAATTTATGCCATACGGTGTTAAGGCAACCACGTCACCTTTTTGTTCAACACTGACACAGGAACGATGTACTAGTTTCAAGCTTGTTAGCTATCATCAGCACCGTTTACCCATCTGCCGTTTACCCATATATATATATTTATATATATATATATTTATATATATTTATTTATATACATATATATATTTATATATATTTATATATTTATATATTTATATATTTATATATATATATTTATATATATATATTTATATATATATATATTTATATATATATATATTTATATATATATATATATATTCTTATATATATTTATATATATATAGTTATATATATATATATATATTTATATATATAGTAATAATAATAAATTTCAAGACTAAAATCCAAAGAGGGCTCGATAAGGATAAATATATATCAAATATATAAGAACCGTAGAGCAAATATTTATTAAAATAACAGATTTAAGTTTAAGCAAAGAATCGCTGCTTTCACCCTTACCGGGATCTTCTGAAACTAACAAAGTCAATCTGTAAACGCAGAAGTGGATATTTCAAAAAACGCTGCAACTGGAGGAAGACAGGAAGACGATACTTTGGTTCGTGGAAACGTTCGCTGGCAAAGAACGAGAAAAAACAAATAAGATACGTCATTAATAGGAGCGGTGAAAAACAATTACGCGCAAAGACAGAACAACGTTTATGGTATAAAAGTCGTCGTAGACTAATGTTCTCTTAGGTGGTTCATAGAGATGTTCTCCGGCAATAAACGAAAAAAACGAAGATAATACGTCATATGTGGAGCGTGGAGAACAATAGCACGCAAAGACAAAACCACGTAAATGGTATAGCAGAAGTCGTAGACTGAAATTCTAACTAGAAGACCGAATGAATCTCCGCTACAGAGTTAAGAACAAAGTAAATAAATACAATACAGAAGTAATAGATACATACCCACTAAGAAATACGTACATACACGAGCATACGCAAAACACTTACCATAGGTATACAAAACCACGCACATATAAATATGTGTGTGTGTATGCGTGTGTACAAATTAATAAATAATTAAATAAACGAAAATAAATACGTATATAACAAGTGCACACACATACCTCCATGTAAATACACGAATATTCGGAGACGTAAGTCAACCAAAACATGAAATACACGAACCAAAGTATCGTCTTCCTGTCTTCCTCCAGTTGCAACGTTTTTTGAAATATCCACTTCTGCGTTTACAGATTGACTTTGTTAGTTTCAGAAGATCCCGTTAAGGATAAAAGCAGCGATTCTTTCCTTAAACTTTAATCTGTTATTTTAATAAATATTTATATATATATATATATTTTTTATATATATTTATATATTTATATATTAATATATTTATTTATATATATATATATATTTATATATATATATATTTATATATATATATATTTATATATATATATATTTATATATATTTATATATATATATTTATATATATATATATATTTATATATATTTATATATATTTATATATTTATATATTTATATATATATATATATATTTATATATATATTTATATATATATATTTATATATATATATATATATATATATATATATTTATATATATATATTTATATATATATATTTATATATATTTATATATATTTATATATATATATTTATATTTATATATATATATATATTTATATATATATATCATCATCATCATCATCATCAGGTTTAGCGTCCGTGTTCCACGCTTGCATGGGTTTGGACGGGGGTTTTCCCACTTGAGGCAAGAGTGGTTGTCTTGCTCGCATAGGACTGTCTGGCGGGTTTTCTACAGTTGGATGCCCTTCCTAACACCAACCACATTTACAGTGTGGGGCTGGGAGGTTTTTACCGTGTTGCCTACACGGCCACATTACAGCGTGGACTGTCTGGCTGGTTTTCTACAGCTGGATGCCCTTCCTAACACCAACCACATTTACAGTGTGGGGCTGGGAGGTTTTTACCGTGTTGCCTACACGGCCACATTTACAGCGTGGACTGTGTGTTTTTTTTGTCGTGACACCTACACGATCTCATTTGTTTCGGCCTGGATGTTGTGGGACCAACATAACTGTACATTGAAAGGGGCGGTGTGGATGGGGTGGAGGTGGTGGGACGGGGGGGTGTTTTGATAGAGATGCCTACTGACTGTAGTAGGTTTTTACTTTGTATTTAGGTAAGGCGGGTCTTCTCTATTACTGAGTACCGCCAAAGGTCTCGGTCCAGTGACATTGTCTTGGAGAGGTGTAAGCGTGTGAGGTCGGAATTTATCAGCTCGTCCCATGTTTTTCTGGGTCTGCCTACTCCGTGGCTACCGTCTATCTTTATTGCCCTGCACTTTGTTATACAGCTGTCGTCTTTCATGCGCATCACGTGACCGTACCAACGTAGCCTTCTCTCGAGTAAACAACATCTGATCCCTCTTATTTCTAATTTTTTCCTTAGTTCGTTTATGCTTTGCCGTTCACGTATATTACTATTGCACATCCAGCGGAGCATGCAAGCTTCGTTCCTCTCTAGTCTGTGTATATCCTCTGCACACAATGCCCAGGTCTCACTGCCATGCAGCATTGCTGTTCGTATGCAGGCATCGTATAACCTGCCTTTCATTTTTAGGGAGAACCCTCTAGCGGCTATAGTGGTATAAGCTCTCTGAACTTTTTCCATCCAGTTCTGACTCTAGCTACTGTACTTTCAGAGCACCCTCCCCCACTGCTGATTTTGTCACCCAGGTAACAGAAGCTGTCCACTATTTCTATAGAACCCTCTGCGCAATTGAAAGAGTTAGTATTTTGTGGGCACTTGCTGCTACTTATTGCACCAGAGCACCGGCCACATGTAAAATCTATGTTCTTAGTTAGCTTACCTGTGATCCCACTACATCTTTTATGCACCCATACTTTGCATTTGGGACATAAAATGGAGTTTCTACCTACGCCTTTCCTACACACTGAGCATGGCCATTTCCCAGATGGGACTGCCGCCATATTTTCTTTCCTACAAACTAGAACTTTTGTCTTAGCCAGGTTAATTTTAAGGCCTTTTGATTCTAGGCCGTGCTTCCATGTTTGGAATTTCTTCTCTAGTTCGGTCATTGATTCAGCTATGAGCGTTAGATCATCTGCGTATAGGAGTTCCCATGGGCAGCCGGTCTTGAACTCCTCTGTTATAGCCTGAAGGGCAATAATAAATAGTAGGGGGCTAAGAACAGAGCCCTGATGGACACCAACTTTTACGCTAAACTCTTCACTATATTCGTTGTTAATTCTAACCTTACTGACTGTTTCTTTATACATGGCTTGTATAGCTCTCACAAGCCATTCGTCAACACCTAGTTTTCTAAGAGACCACCAGATAATGGAACGGGGGACTCTGTCGAAGGCTTTCTCCAAGTCGACGAAAGCTAAGTATAGGGGTTTACTTTTAGCTAGGTACTTCTCCTGTAGTTGTCGTACAATGAAAAGAGCGTCTGTGGTACTTTTGCTTGACACAAATCCGAACTGCATTTCATCTAGATCAATTCTCTCTCTGATTAGTTGCGCTATTACTTTTTCCGTGACCTTCATGACCTGGTCAATTAATTTAATGCCTCTATAGTTACTCCTATCTAGGGCATCTCCTTTTCCCTTATAGCAGT
>OZ024743.1:223177043-223317043 GCA_964016885.1 Eledone cirrhosa
GCTATGGCGAAAGAGGTCATGTGGTGGACATCTAAAAGGGCTGAAGACAAGCACTTTCTTCTTCAACGAAGCTCTGATTAACGTTTTCAGGTTTCACTTGAAGAGGAAAATCAAGGTGGAGAGGGTAGAGTTGCCTTCCAAGCAGTTTGTTGAAGGATGAATGAGAGAGGCGAGCATGGCCCGAATGAATGGGCCTGCTCTGAGTATGCACCTGGAGATTAGAGGTGGAAGACTGGGAAAGAGCACTTGCCCTGGTGGTCAGGGTGATCATGGCTTTTTGTGGGCTTTCTCCATGTGTGACCCTCAGAAGTCCCCCCACCCCCCCACCCCTATTGGGGAATTTATTTTGTTTGAATTTGTTTCACATGCTTTCCTTGTTTTTGTTATGACTTTTTACACACCAAAACCTGTGCTGTCCTGTACCCTTCTTAATGTTTTCTTTATGTGAGCCCTGCATGGCTAATAAAGAAATCATTATTATTATCATGTCCTCCCTCAGGGTTGATCTTAATTCTTGGTTTAGTCAAGATAGTGGACAGCATTCAGTGGTCTTAGGTATCATGACGCTGTTTCTTTCTTTTCTGTTTGCATCTAATTATTATCATCATTTTTACCTTTCATCCTTATGAGGTTGATAAAATAATGCACCAGTAATGCACTGGGGTAATTGCCAGCCTTGTACCAAAAGTAGAAACATTATTAATATTAGTAAAGTACCAGTAATGCACTGGGGTATTTGCCAGCCTTGTACCAAAAGTAGAAACATTATTAATATTAGTAAAGTACCAGTACCAAAAGTAGAAACAATTATTAATATTATTATTATTAGGGTGGCAGATTGGGTGTATCAGTAGAGTGTCAGACTACAAGCTTAGCAACACAGAGTTACGTCCCTTTACGTTATGAGTTCAAATCCCACCGAGGTTGACTTTGCCTTTCATTCTTATGGGGTCAATAAAATAAAGTACCAGTCATGCACTGAGGGCGATTTAATCGACTTTCCTCTCCCCCAAAATTGATGGCCTTGTGCCTATTGCATTACTAATAAAGTACCAGTAATGCACTGGGTAATTGCTGGCCTTGTGCCAAAAAGTAGAAACAATTATTATTCAGCGAAAATAATAGGGCGGTGGATTGGCAGTATCGGTAGAGGGTCGGACGCCATGCTTTGACGCATAGAGTTACGGCTCTTGCCATTCTGATTTCAAATCCCGCCGAGGTTGACTTTGCCTTTCATCCTTACAGGGTCGATAAAATAAAGTACCAGTAACGTACTGGATAATTACTGGCCTTGTGCCAAAAGGTAGAAACAATTATTATTCAGCAGAAATTATAGAATGTCTGACAAAATGTTTTGCGGTAATGAGTTACGTCCCTTTACTTTCTGAGTTTAAAATCTTGCCAAGGTTAATTTTGCCTTTCATCCTTCTGAGGTTGATAAAATAAAGTACCAGTAACACACTTGGGGGGGGGGGGGAGCAATTTAATCGACTTTCCCCTTCCTTCCCCTTCCCCCCATACCATAAAAAAAAATTTTTGGCTTTGTGCCTAAATTTGAAACTCTTATTGTTTTGAGTTATGTTAATCAGAGGGATAGGAGGGATATAGCAGAAAAAATAGAGGAGTATTTTATTAAATATCTTGCATTGTTTAATTACATGTTTTTATCTTCTGAGTTCAAATCCCACCAGGGTCGGTCAGCTTTATATCCTTCAGGAGGGATCAATTCTATAAATAAATACCAGTCAACTAAATAGTACTGAATCCACCCCACACTAAGCTCTTGGCCAATAATATGGGGAAGAGATTGATTATATCAACCCCAGTATTTAACTGGTACAATATTTTATCAATCCAAGAAGGTTTGAAAGACAAAGTTGATGTCAGAGGGATTTGAGGTCAAAAATATGAAAAGGCCATAAAATAAATATGGCAAAATATTTTGTCCAAATTCTACCAATTCTTCATATCTCACCTAGGTCAAATTTGCCTTTCCTCCTTCCTGAGTTGATAAAATGAAAAGTACCAGCGAAGTACTGAGGTTAATATAATTGACCCCACCCCCCACTACACACACACACAATTGCTGACCTTGTGCCATTTCTAGAAAAAGTTATTATTTTTTATTTATTTCTTCTTATTATTATTTATTTATTTCGGACGTAACTATGCTTTCCAGCATAGTTACGTCCCTTTACGATCTGAGTTCAAATCCCGCCGAGGTTGACTTTGCCTTTCATCCTTACGGGGTCGATAAAATAAAGTACCAGTAATGTACTGGGTAAGCGCTGGCCTTGTGCCTAAAGTAGAAACAATTATTATTTATTTATTTATTATTGTTATTGTTGCTATTATTATTAGTGTTATTATTAAAGGGTGGTAGCATAGAGTTACGGCCCTTTATGATCTAAATTCAAATCCTGCCGAGGTTAATTTTGCTTTTCATCTTTACAAGGTCGATAAAATAAACTACCAGTCACGCACTGGGGGCGATTTAATTGACTTTCTCCTCCCCCCAAAAGTGTTAGCCTTGTGCCTAAACACCAAGGGCGGTGGATTGGCAGTATTGGTAGAGTGTCAGACACCATGCTTTGCAGTATAGAGTTACAGCTCTTTACATTCTGAGTTCAAATCTCGCCAAGGTTAACTTTGCCTTTCATCTTTACGGGGTTGATAAAATAAAGTACCAGTAATGCACTGGGGTTGATTTAATTGACTTTCCCCTTCTCCAAAATTGCTGGCCTTGTGTCTAAATCAGAAACCATTATTATTATTATTTATTATTACAATATTTCAAGGGCGGTGAATTGGCAGTATCAGTAGAGGGTTGGACGCCATGCTTTCTAGTACAGTTACGTCCCTTTACAGTCTGAGTTCAAATCCCGCCGAGGTTAACTTTGCCTTTCATCCTTATGGGGTCGATAAAATAAAGTACCAGTAATGTACTGGGTAATTGCTGGCCTTGTGCCTAAAAGTAGAAACAATTATTACAATTATTTCTGTTGTTGTTGCTAAGGCAGCGGATTAACAGAAACAGTGGAATATTTGACTAAATACCTTTCAGTATTTAGTGTTGTTTCTTAAAGTTCTGAGTTCAAATCCTGCCACAATTGACTTTTCTTTCTTCATCCCTCATAAGGATAGGTTGGGTTGGGTTGGTGAAATATAATACCAGTCATACACTGAATGTCAATGTACCTGACAATAATACATACACCTCTTCTACAGAAATTTCTGGCCTTGTGCCCTATTAAAGAAACCATTACTATTGTTGTTGGTGTTGCTGTTATTATTGTTATTATAATTACCATTATTGATTTCTGTGATTATTTTGTTTTTGATTTTTTTCTCCATTATTATTATTTATTAAATAATACTAACAATAATAATAATTATTATTATTGTTATTATTATTTTTATATATTTTTTGTTGTTGTTAAACATTCTTGTTTGTCATCACACACATCTATTTAACTACTTTATAAAGTTGCGATAAAATGTTTTGTTGCAACTTCCTAATTATTACCATCATTATTAATTTTCTTTTTCTTTCTTTTTTTTTTCAATAAATACCTTATTCAGTCTTACTCAGCCTTAAACTATTTTACTGAGCTTTTAAAACTGGTTATTTTGCTTCCTTCACATCTAAATATTCCTTAACCCTTTAGCATTTACATTACTCTATATTTACTACTATATTTTCATGGTAAAGTCTTAACCTCACATAATATCGAATCTATGAGATTTTGATATTATTTATGTTGAGAACAATACCTTAACATCAGTATGAGTGACCAGTTACAGCTGGTTTGAACAGAAAAAGGTGAGAGAATTCTGGCCGGATATAGATGGTTTAAATGCTAATGGGTTAACATACATTCACCACTGGCTGTTTTGTTACCTTCACATCTAAATATCCCTTAACATACATTCACTACTGGCTGTTTTGTTACCTTCACATCTAAATATTCCTTTATACACATTCTCCACTTATTCATGATTCTGTTTTGATGCTTTTTTTCCTATTTTATCTTTTGTGACTTGTATGATGATGATGGATTTTACCATCAGTTTCAACAATGATCAACCAAACATTCAATTTGTGAATCTAATATATACGTGGTTGAGTATTCCACAGACACATGAGCCCTTAATGTAATTTATAGGCAGAATCGGTGTGACAAAATGTGTAACAACGCTGGCCCTTTGAATTACTCATACAATCGAACTGATGGGTTTCCCCACATTTCTATCTACCCAATTTCACTCCCAAGGCTTCAGTTGAACTGAGACTTAAGTTAGAATACTTAAGATGTCATCCAAGGAAGACAGACAACAGCCACACACTTTTTCAGGGCCTCTTAGACAGGTGGAAGGTATAGAGAAAGTTATGCTGAGACTAGAAACCTGCCCAGAAGTTTTTCTTGCAACAGAGCTGACACTATACTAAAGACACCTAAGAATTAGATGATGGATTAAGTATACCACCCAAGAGCAAGAACAATTCTTCTAACAGGATTTCAGACATTTTCTTTATACTAAATTTCACTCACAAGGCTTTATTTGCTATGAGACTATGGTAGAAGATATCTGTCAAAGGTTTGCAAAGTGGAATTCATTCCAAACCCACCTAGTTACAAAGTGAACTTCTTAACCACTCAGCCACACATGCAACACCATATATTGAGAGGTGAAGGATTTTTTTTTCCAGGATATTTGAAGTTTAATTCAAATGAACAGTTTTGGTAGGACATCAAATTCCAGCATGGAAAGTGGATGTGAAATGATGAGGACTCTTCAGTTGTGTGAAAGACATGACAACCTCCCTAGTGTTGATGATATAATAAACACATCCAGTACACTCAGTAAAGGGGTTGGTGATAGGAAACCTGCCAAGCAAAGGTTCAGCAGGAGTAAACTTCACCTGTGTCAAAGAAATGACAATGTACTTTGTACTAATGCCATGATAAAATGTATTTGATAGAGTACAACAATGTAAGTGAGATATAGGCCTACGACCCATCTGAGAGTTCAGTAGCTCCTCTTGAGTATTGACTCAGTCTGTGAAGACTTGTCCAACCCTTACTAGCAGGGAAGATGGATGTTAGATGATGATGATGATGATGATGGTGGTGGTGGTGGTGGTGGTGGCAGCGATAAGTTTGAATTTGTTATTTTAAAATTATTAACCATCTTGCCAAGAACAACCCTGACCACCTTTTTGAATTCCATGTGTCTAACACCTGTGGGCATGCCTACAAAGTCAGAAAGCAACACAGCTACCATGACTTTCGGAAACATTTGTTTGCGCTCAGCGTTGCTGAAGCATGGAACAAACTACCTGCATCAGTTGTTAGCTGCCGGGACACTGCATCCTTTGAAACCTCCATGTTTCTTGAAATTCGCCAACACTACACCTGATATCCACCCCCTCCATACACATGTTTATCATGACTCATACACTGTTCACTTTCCTGACATTTGTACATTATTCTATGTACTATACATGCACCTTTGATGAGTTGTAGTGCACCTGAGCACTGTACACAATACTTTCATTATTATTATTTATTTTTTTTTTATTTTTTATTTCTGTTGCCAAACTTGAGGTTCCATACTAACTATATCAAACCACTTCATCTTTCTTATCTAAGTGCAGCCTGGCCAATTAAGATCAATATATTTTATTACAAGGCCTAATAATAGTTTTTAAATAGAAATAAAGAGTTTTGACCACTTGAGAATGGAATTTTTTTTAATGAAGGAGTAAAAGATAAATATAAATTATTATGAAGTCCCTTGGGTTTTAGGGGGCCAGTTTAAGAGTTTTGGTATCATGGATTTATGCAGAGGAAAGATGAATCTTCTAGATAGGATATCAGTCTATTACAGGTAAGACTATCAAATGATTTAGTACCTATTCTCAACAGTTAATGGGTCCAAGGTAATACAGAATAAAGTGTCCTGTCTAAGAACTCAATACAATACAGGTAGCAAATCTGACACCACAACTTATGAACAGATAATACTTCACTCACCATCATCTGGGGAAATGCCTTCTCCTTTCTGTCTGCTGGGGCCATGGGGCAGCCAGCATGTGGGCCCCCATTTGCTCATAATAGTGAGAGATAGTGAGAGCGGGAGAGATGAAGGCAGTGACGGTGTCTGTGTTTGCATTTGTGTGTGTGTGTAATCCCATAATCACTCGAGTTGATGCAACTATGAAAATCTCATCTTTCTGTCGTGTATCTAGAATAAATCAGGCTATCATATGTCATTCTTCTTCAAGCTATGACCAGGGTAAGATTTCAGCTCAGCACAAAATCCTAATGAAACGCTCATTAATTATAAAACTGTACCCACTATTTCCCTAAAACACAGTGTATCACTGATAGTTGGATATAAACCAACAACAATTTGATTGGTAGGTTGGCACACAGCCAGATATGAATTTATATGTGGGTTGAACCATTCAACAAGTAGTTCTGTAGTTGTACAAGTAAAAAATGTTTTTTAACTCTGAATATTCTGTAATGATTTGGCAGAAAATATAAAAAAAACAACAATTTGTTAATTGAAATGTTTATAGCATTTTTACTATTACTCAAACCATAGTGAATTTTTTCAGTATTAAAGTAAAGATTTTAATTTGTAATGTGAAGTAGTCACAGTGCATTTTTGTGTTTTTTAAAGAATGTTTGGTTAATGCTGTTTCATGCGGTACAGGATGTGAAACAACTGGAGAAAAATCAGCCTTTTTAATCCTTTTTAATAGAAAATAGCTTGCAATTGACTTTAGTTTGATTTAAAATGATTATATTTATCAAAAAACCTTCCATCATGTTAGAACCTTTCTTAAGCTATGTTCCGAACTAAAGGTTAATAACGAGAAAGTTTGTTATATTTATTAGTTCTGAAACAAAGCTGCTTATTTCAAATTGTTTATATTTATCTTAAAACCTTCCATCATAATTTTATGTGATTTTACGGAAGAACCTTTTTTTAAGTGATGTTCTAAACACCAGCATAATAATGAGAAAGTTATATCACTAAATTCCACCAACATCTTGATTATTTTCAACATGATTTGAAAATCATAATCAGTGACTTTTATTAGAAATAAGGTAATGGAAGGGTTAACCTTTTAGCATTTACATTACTCTACTATTGTATTTTTGCGGTAAAGGCTTTATCTCACATGATATCAAATCTACGAGATTTTGACGATGTTATTATTTATTTTGAGAACAATACTTTAAGCGGCCGGTTATGGCCAGTTTGGACAGAAACAGGTGAGAGAAAGGGTTAAACACTAAATCAAACTAAGCTGGAAGTCCTTTACAAAATGATTATCAAGAAAGCAGAATTTTATACTAAGCATGGTCTGCATGCTCTCAGTTTTTCTCAACTGCAGTAGTGCATTCCAGATTTTTGCCAAAGGTATCTTTCTATCTGCTACACTTTAATACAGAGGGTTCTGTAAGTAGTCCTCTAAAGACAAATTCCTGGCATTTATCTCTCTATTCAACCTATCCATACACATTTCCTTTCTAAAGTATTTTTATCAATCTTTCCTCAACCATTGTTTCTAAGAATCCATCACATACAGTTAATTCTTCTCCTTCTCTTTCTTCTTTTTATTCTCCTCCTCCCCTCCTTCTTTTTCTTCTTCTTATTGTCACTTTGGACCCTGAATTCAATGAGCCAAAACAGAATACCATAAAGAATGTCACCCAACATTCTGACAATTCTGTCTATCCACCCTGGTCTGGTTCTTTATTTTATCAACCTTGAAAAGATGAAAGGCAAAATGATCCTCTGCAGGATTTGAACTCAGAATACAGAGAGCTGCAACAATTATCCAACTCTCTAATGACTCTGCCATGCCACAATAATCTGTACTTATATCTCTTGCTATTGTACATATCTTCAATATTGGACATAGTAGATGTTGGGGTTCTTTTGGAGGATTTGTGCAGACAGGACTTCTCTGATATTTGTCTTTAGTAACCCCTTTATATAAATGATCCCTCTCAGTTAATCAATTTAAATCAAAACCATTATATATCTGTAACATGTGGAGTACCTCAGGACTCAATACTGGGTTCTCTTCTATTCAACATATATATATATCAACTCACAATGTAGCTCTTCAACCTAGGTTTCATTCCATGCACATTGTTATGTATAGCTATATATAGCTATATGTATCAGTCAGGGCTCCCAAATCCTTCATATAGCTATGTTTTACTTTTCTCTCCAATATAAGCTTGTGAGACAAACTACAACAAACAATACCGACAAACAAATCAATGAATAATTTCTACCTCAAACTAAATACTACAAAATCAGACATTTTTGTTTCTCTCTTTACAAACAACAAATTTCATATTGAAAACATGTTTTGATGGTGTAAATATATCTTTCTCTTGTAAGACAAATGATGTTATATGAGGAACTTTTTTTTATTGTTTAGTGTGGGATGGAAGAGAATTGCCTATGAGTCTTTTCAAGGCCTCCAAGATGGTTTGGATGGAGGGAGGAAGGTATCCTTAAACTGGAAACCTGTAATAGGGTCTACTAAAGGCAATCAGGTGTCAGGAGGTGATGTTAAACTGGGTAACATATCAACACCACTACCTGGCCCTTAGGAGTGTCTTTAGTGGAGCCTACTCTGTTGATATATATATACAGTATATATATATATATATATATATATATATATATATATATATATATACATATGAATTTCAACCAGTGCAACATCACTCATCAACAGCACCACACTCCGTTTAATTTCTTTTGAAAATGAGGTCCTAACCTCTAAAAATCATAAAATATAAGGTAAAGGTACAAACTGTTTTGTTTTGTTTTTTCCTATTTTACTCTGTACTCTAGTTTTCACTGTATTATCATCATCTCATCTATTGCTCTTGCTGCATGGGACTGGGGTCATTTTGGTCAGCAGTCCCAGAGGCATCTCATCTACTGCGCTTGCTTCATGGGACTGGGGTTATCCTGGTCAATGGTCCCAGAGGCATCTCATTTATTGCTCTTGCTTCATGGGACTGGGGTCATTTTGGTCAGCAGTCCCAGAGGCATCTCATCTACTGCGCTTGCTTCATGGGACTGGGGTTATCCTGGTCAATGGTCCCAGAGGCATCTCATTTATTGCTCTTGCTTCATGGGACTGGGGTCATTTTGGTCAGCAGTCTCAGAGGCATCTCATCTATTGTGCTTGCTTCATGGGACTGGGGTTATCCTGGTCAATGGTCCCAGAGGCACCATCATTCATAGAGCCAACCAGGTCCATCAGTGCACTCCCTCACTGGCGGTTCTGTGCCAGCCCCTTTGCATCCCCCAAGGAGACGGCAAACTTCTGGAGATCTTCCTTAATTATGTCTTAATTACATCCAGCAATCAGGTGTGAGGCCTTTTCCAGCCCACTGTGCTGTGTTGAATGAGAGTAAAGCTCTGGTAGAATGATCTGGTGGAAGACAGAGGATATGTCTGTACCATTGGATGTGGCAGATGGCTATGAGGTGGGAAGCTGTGGGCTGATGTGTGCATGAACACAGCTCTTCATTGGAGATGTGATGGTACCATCTGATGTTCTCTGTGGTCCTTAGGGCTCTGCTATCGAAGCTGTTGAGGCTCTTATTCCGGGTCTTAATGAGGGGTCATGTTTCTGCTCAATAGAGAAGAATGGAGAGGACCAACATGTTGTAGGTACAGAGCTTCGTCTTCTGGGAGATAGAGCAGTAGGGCCAAAGAGGCTTCCATAGGGAGTGCATGACTCCAGCGGCCAGACCACATCTGCAGTTGATCTCCAGGGTCAGGTCTCCGTTGTTGGTGACTGTGGAGGCCAGGTAGATGAAGGAGCCGATAAATTCCATGATGTCTCATTACCAAAAGATCTCCGGAGATCCACAAAGATTGCTGCCTCTACGTCACTTTGTCGATCTCAAGTCAGCTTTTGATGTGGTCGACTATGCATCTCTCTGGAAAATCCTCAAGCTCAACAACACACCTCCCAAGATCACCACCCTGTTCCAACAGCTCTATAGCAGTGCTGAGAGTTGCATGTGGGTGAACGGGAAGGACTCCGACTGGTTCCCATCAACAGTGGGGTCCAACAAAGTTGCATGGCCACCCCTGACCTCTTCAGCTGTATCATTGACTATCTAATGACAAGGGTCTGTGAGTGAATTTCTGTCATTACTTTTGCGAACTACCACCTTTTTGACCTGGAATACGCAGGCAATACCACCGTGTTTAGCAACTCAATTGGCCAGCTCAGGGACGCACTGACCATATACCAGGAGGAATCAGTAAAGCTTGGTCTTCAGGTGAGTTGGGTGAAGACCAAGTTGATGTATGTCAGCGATGGCCCTGTTCCTCCCACTGCATAGTATCAGCTTCCCTCAAACAATCATAACCATCAATCAACAGATTTTTCATGTCTACTCTACTCTACATAACAACAACAACAAAAAAAACATATTGAGAACTCCTTTACATTTTATTAGACTAAAACTTTCATTAATGTTATCATCATTTCAAAAATTTGACAATTGTAAACTTTTTTCTTTTCATATTCTATTGAAAAAAAATATTGGAAAATTAAAAAACTTCAATGTGGTAGAGCTCTTACTATTGCTACATGTTTATATGTAAGTGTGTATAAATTCATATATATATATACACATAATGTATTTATGTATATGTGTGTGTGTGTGTTTAGATATGTGTATTCATATATATGCATTCCATGTTTACAAGTGGATTCAAGTATGTGTGTGTGTGTGTGTTTACATGTGTGCATAAATCCATATATATGTATAATGTGTTTGTGCCTACATGTGAGTGTATGTACAGATATGTGTGTGAATTCATATATATACATGAGATGTTTCCATGTGTGTGTGTGTATCTGTGTATTTCAATGTCTATGAATCTATATATATATATATATATATATATATATATATGCATGTAAGTCTTTCTCTCTTCACATTTGTCAGCCTATATTAGTTACCAATGAACAAATATGCTATAAAAATTTCTTATTTTACTTATGTATTAACTCCCTTAGTTGCTTCTTACTTCAATCTACTCTGAGGATCTGCAGAATAGTTATTTTCCAATGAAAAAAAAAAAAAGAAAAAAAAAGAAAACCAAACAAACAAAAAACCATGTAAGTTTATTTCTTGTGTATTCTTTACAAGAACGAACTTTTACAGAAATAATAAAAACTGTTTAAAACAGAAGAAAAGTTGTGTTTTTTAATAATATATCTAAATACTTTGTCGAGAGGTTGCTGAATGAGGAGAATGTGCGGAAAAGTAAGAATTTATTCCAAGTAAACCCAACCGAGGCACCTGCTATTAACCCTTTAGCATTTAAACTGGCCAGAATACTTTCACCTCTTTCTGTTTAAACAAGCCATAACTGGCTTCTCATACCAACTTTACGATATTGTTCTCAAAATAAATATCAAGATCTCAAGGATTCAATATTATGAGATAATTATGTGAGGAAAAGCCTTTATCATGAAAATACAATAGTAAATATAGAGTAATGTAAATGCTAAAGTGTTAAAGTTAGCAGTATGGTAGATATCTACATGCTAAATTTATGGCAGTGCTCATTGGTAACCCTCACCCTGCTAATTGCACCCCTGTATATGGCTTGTACAACCCTCACAAGCCACTCATCTATCCCTAGCTTCCTAAACACCAACCTGATTACAGAACCTTGGATTCTGTAAAAAAAACAAACATTTTTAAGTTGACAAATATTAAGCATAGGGTTGTAGTGAGAGTCGCCTCCCTTGTTATGACGTCAAGTCAAAGCATTGCCTGCTAAGGCACAGTTGGACTGCAGCCTCCGAACTGATAACATCTTCCTAGGGACCCCCATCATAAGGCCTAGGGATGGACATGCATTCCGATCCTTGCTTACTGCTGTTTGCTAACATATAACTCCAGGTATGAACTAACATTTATGCACACACCACTCCATCAATAAAACATGTTACGTTGATAAGCTTTGTTGTTTTTACTCTGACACCAATGCATACACTACCAATAACTTCTAGTGAATTCAATGGAGTCATAACATATTAAAAATAGAAGATATTCCCATCGGACATTGACTAGCTACACTTCTCTAACTGACCACTTATCTTCTAAAGGGTCTTATTTTCAGCTAAATACTTCTCCTGTAGTCACCTCACTAGGAATATGACATCAGTAGTTCTCCCTGGCATGAAGCTAAATGGCATCTCATCTGGTCTCCTCTACTTGACCCCTGATGACAAGCGCCAACCTCATCGCTAACACCTTGGCCAAAATTTTGAGTTATGGCCTAAAATTATCAATATAATCCCTTTTGTTCTGGTCCTTTCTCAGCAGTGTTGTTAGATTTTATGACTATGATTCATATGGCTTGTTTCTTTTAGTTGCATTTGGGATATTGTTGTCGTTGTTGGTGTTCGTGATGTTGATGGTGGTGGTGGTGTTTGTGATGTTGATGGTGGTGGTGTTTGTGATGTTGATGGTGGTGGTGGTGATGGTGTTTGTGATGTTGATGGTAGTGGTATTTGTTATGCTGGTGGTGATAATGTTGATGGCGGTCGTGGTGATGTTTGTTATGTTAATGGTGGTGGTGGTAGTGTTTGTGATGTTGATGGTAGTGATGATATTTATGATGTTGGTGGTAGTGGTGATGTTGATGGTAGTCATAGTGGTGTTTGTGATGTTAATGGTGCTGGTGGTAGTGTTTGTGATGTTGATGGTAGTAGGCTTTTTTTATTTGGCCCACTCCACCTGGCGAGATTTAGCTCCAATTTATGGTAAGTCACTGTACATTATATTAAAGGGATTACCTTTTCTGTGTACAATGTCTGGTGCCCTATTTACAGTTTATAACAAAACCCTAAACAAGGAACGTTAGGCAAACAAGTGTAAAATCAACAAAACATGAAGTAAAGGTATGTGTGATGACTTCTCAAGAAACCAATAACAATAATAACAACAATAATAATAATATTGATTTCTTTATTAGGTATAAGGGTTTGCACACACACACATATATATATATATATATATATATATATATATATATAATAAGTATTGTACACACAGGGGTGAGAATACATGAGTTTTGGACAAAACAGTAATACAAATACGAGGGTAAGGCAAAGATGTTATACTAAAGCCAAATTAAAATTTGATAAACATGAAATAAGTATAAAATTATTATAAAACAAATAATAATAATAATAATAATAAGAAGAAGAACCTGATGTAGACTAAACTCTCAGCCATCAGTGGCTGTGGAGTTCTGGGGTAAAAGCAGAGAGTCAGGTCTTCATTTTGGCTGTACAAGACCAGTGTCTTTCAACAAGCAACTTACAAGCCAAAGTGATCAGAAATGGAACTGACCAAAAGTGTTGATTCTGTGATGGGCATGTTGAGTCCATTGACCACCTGGTTTCAGGCTGCAAAGTATTAGCTCTCCAGGAATATAAAATGAGACATGATAGGGTGGGACAATATTTACACTGGGTAATATGCAGGTTTTATGGTATAAAAACTTAGAGAAAATGATATAACCATCACCCAGATGCAGTAACAGGAGGCGAAAATGTGATAATTCTATGGGAATTGCCTGTGAACACTGACAGAAAAATCAAGACCAACAGGCTTGATATAATTGTGAAGAACCATAAAGAGAAAACATGTTTCTTAATTGACATGGGCATTCCATCAGATCTCAAAAGAGTTTGAAACACTCAGTAAGTATAAAGATTTGTCAATTGAAACTGAGAAAATGTGGCACCTTAATGCCTGTATAATACCAGTGATAGTCAATGCACTTGGAATTATAAAAAAGGGAATTGAAAAATATTTGGACCAGATACTTGGGAAGCCATCTCTGCAAGAAATACAGAGTATAGTACATGTCCTGAGAAGGGCATTATTAATTGAAATACATTGCAAAAACATTTACTCTTGTTTATGCCTTTAAGACATCATTTATATGAGAATTAATTGTACCAAATTTTGCCTCAGGTGCGAGGTTGATGTTTGGCAAGACATGGGAAAGAAGCAGAATTCAAAGGAATTTTCAAACCACGACAATGACCACAACAATAATAATAATTTTTGTTTCTACTTTTTGCACAAGGCCAGCAATTTGAATGTAAGAAGAATATTGATTAAATCAACCCTAGTGTATTACTGGTTGTTTATTTTATCGACCATGTAAGGATGAAAGGCAAAGCTAACCTTGGCAGGATTTGAACTCAAAACATAAAGGGTCATAACTATATATTGCAAAGCATATTGTCTAATGCTTTACTGACACTGCCAATCAACCTCTCTTAATAATAAAAATAATAATATTGTTTCTACTTTAGGCACAATGCCAGCAATTATCCCAATACTTACAGGTGCTTTATTTATTGACCCCGTAAGGATGAAAGGCAAAGCTAACCACAGAGGTATTTGAACTTAGAACGTAAAGGGCCATAACTCTATGCTGTAAAGCATGGTCTCTGACGCTCTACCGATACTGCCAAACCAAATGATAATAATGGTAATAATAATAATAGTAATAATTGTTTCTACTTTAGGCACAAGGCCAGCAATTACCCAGTACATTACTGGTACTTAATTTTATCGACCCCGTAAGGATGAAAGGTAAAGTTAACCTCGGCGGGATTTGAACTCAGAATGTAAAGGGACGTAACTATGCTAGAAAGCATGGCGTCCGACCCTATACCGATACTGCAAATTCACCGCCTTGATAATAATAGTAATAATAAAGAGTTTCCAAGGATGGTTAAAGAAGATTAGTCCAGCCCCGCTTTTTGGAACACTTCAAAAGGCATGCCTGCTGGGAACAGCAAGAACCCTCCGATACATCTTGAATATCTGAGGCTGCAGGTAGCAGCTTGATATTCATTTCAACAAACTTTCCAGTTAAATAACATCAATGACTGAGACTCAAAGAACAGTAATAATAAAAATAATAATCTGAGGGTGGATGTGATGCAAAAAAGTTGTATAATTGGATTGGCAAAAATGATTCAGAAAATCCCCAACTCACACAATATATACTCTACAAGATTAATACCCAATAAAATAACACAACTTACATTATACACACACACCATACACAACAGAACAAACACTAAAATAACACAAGAAACAAGCTAAACCTCCATAACTAAACAATACTTATGTACTACACTAATACATAGAGCCTAAACTTTTTCAGTATCCACAAAAAAAATAAGAACAAACCATACTGCACACATCTTAGGAACACAGATATATACCAGGTGGTGTAGACGGAACTCACATGAAACAATTGAAATAACAATAATTCTTTCTAATATTGGTACAAGGCCAGTATTTTGGAGGAAGGGGAAGTTGATTATAATATGCCCAGTACTTGACTGGTATTTTATTTTATTGACCCCAGAAGGATGGAACGCAAAGTTGACCTCAGCATGATTTGAAACCAGAATGCAGAAAGCCATAATGAAATACTGCAATGCATTTCATCTGACATGATAACAATTCTGCCAATCTGCAGCCCTACTCTTAATAATAATAATAATAATAATTGTTTCTACTTTTGGCACAAGGCCAGCAATTACCCAGTACATTACTGGTACTTTATTTTATCGACCCCGTAAGGATGAAAGGCAAAGTTAACCTCGGCGGGATTTGAGTTCAGATCATAAAGAGCCGTAACTCTATGCTGCAAAGTATGGCGTCCAACCCTCTACCAATACTGCCAAACCACCGCCCTTAACAATAATAATGGTTTCTTATATAGGCACAAGGCCATCAATTTTGGGGGAGGGAAAAGTCGATGAAATTGACCCCAGGGCGTGACTGGTACTTTATTTTATCGACCCCGTAAGGATCAAAGGCAAAGTTAATCTCGGCAGGATTTGAAAATAATAATAATCTACAAATTTTTTAGTTGAGTGACAAGCAATAAGAAGATCAATGAGTAAATCACAGCTGTAAAAAGGAAAGCAAAAAGACATACCTTCTTGCACAATTCATGAAAAACATTCAAAATTTTAAATGTAAATAGTGCAACAATCTAAAAAAAAAAATCCCAATAACTTTGATCTTCAGTCAATTATAAGGAAATAAGAGATTTAAAAAATTGTGGTGTAAACTGCAAGTACAGACATGTTTTAACTTATCACCCTGCAATGATTTAGCTAAAAGTATCTAAAAATTGGTTTATTAATTCAATTCTTTATTAGTAGACAGATTATAGCAAAAAATTGCAGTATTAAAGTAAAGACTTCAATTTTTAATTTGATTTTGGTCTTATTTTCTAAATATTGTTAATTAGCTCTTTAATATCCTGTAACGATTCAGCAGAAAATATCTAAAACTGTTTTTTTAATTCAAATATTTATAGTATCTTTATTAGTGGAATAGATTGTAGTGAAAGTTTGCAGTATTAAACTTCAATACTGAAGAGTTTGTTGAACTGATCTCGGGGCGTAACTAGCTATTTATCTTATTGACCTGGAATGATTTTAATTTCGAAAATAAAGGACATAAAATGATTGCATGGTCATTGTCTTCCTAATGTGGTTATATGTAGTGCAGGATATTAAAAGTTAATATGTAAAAAAGCTTTCCTTCAATTTGGCAAAATAATTTCTTTTTCTCTCAGCAAAATTCATACCATTTTAACCCTTTTGTTACTATATTTTTAATGAAAGACATTACTAAATATTTACAAATCATTTAGAAGACAATCAGAAATTTGGAGGGATTTTGTAATATAACTGATTTTCTCCTTATTTAGCTTGTGCTTTCAATGTATCTTAACAAAAGTTCTTACACAAATTATGATGGAAGGTTTTTAGATAAATAAAAAATACTTTAAAACAAATAGTTTTGTATCATAGGACCAGTAAATATAACTAACTTTCTCATAATTATGGGAAGTTTTTAGATGGATATAAACATTTTAAAGTAAATAGTTTTGTATTGTAGAACAGAGGGACAGTTTCAAAGGGTATCATATAAAAAAGGTTAAAGTGTTTTGTTTGGTGAAAAAAAGAATAACAAAGCATCATATTTTGAACCATATTATTTCTCGATTTTCTCACTGGTCTCCAGCAGGTAACACTATTAATATCCCTTTTTCATCCTGTAGCATCAATGTCTGTAGCCTCATTGTCATCGCAATATAGTTTTCTTTTCTACCGCCATATACGGCAGCTGTTATCTTTACTACCTGTAGAGTAAAATAGATAAAACAAGAAATCATTAGCATCCTTCAAACAGCTAATATTAATACTAGTATATAACGTGTTGTGTTATGGAGAGAATAAATAATATTTGGTTTCTTCACCAGATTGTAACAAAGCTATGTTTCTGGATTATATATATATATATATATCATCATCATCACCATTTAATGTCCATTTTCCATGCTAGCATGGGTTAGCTGAGTTGTCCTATTGTGAGACAAGCCAGGTCAGATGACCATGTCTTGCTTATACAGAACTGATGATGGCTTGGTTTCAATGGGTAGATGCCCTTCCTAATGCCAACCACATATACAGTATGTATTGGGTACTTTTTGTTATGACACCTACATGGAGAATTTACAGTGTGGACTAAGCACTTTTTGTTGTGACACCAAAGCGATAACATTAAAGTGTGGATTGGTTGCTTGTCACCAAAATAACTACTTTTTTTGTGTCACCATCATGACCCCTTTACAGGTTGGACTGGGCATTTATTGCTGTGTCGCTAAACATGTATTTTCCATGCTTGCATGGGCTAGGGCTAGATGTTTTGTCACATTTTGAGACTAAACCAGACAGATAACCACATCTTGGTGGTGATCCTGATCCGATAACCATAGTGGAATGAAGTGAATACTAGGTTGGATAACATTCATACTTCTGATTGGTCCATTTTGGGAGACAGTTACTTCTGATAAAACACTCTGGAATGCATTTTCTGATGACTCTGTTCCCATGACTCTCCCAGGAATATGATGGAGGAGGAAATAAGAGGTATTCATGCATTAGTAGTAAAAGCAAACACAAAATTTTATGAAAAACCTGAATTACCTGTTATAATAGTATTGCCCTCATAATTAAAGGCACAGCTGAAAATTTCGTCTGTGTGTCCTTCAAGGACTTGTTTGCATGCCCCTGTCTCAGGATCCCATATCCGGGCAGTCTTGTCTGAAGATGCTGTCAAAATGGCCGTACCTTGGGGGTTGAATGTTATCTGAAAATAATAATGTTAAAAAATAATCAACAAAACAACAAAATCATGAAAGTCAACATGTTTATTCTTATATTCTTTTACAGGTTTCAGTCATTAGACTGTGGCCATACTGGGGCAGCAACTTGATTTAGAAGATCATATCAATCCTAGTACATATTTTTTCAAGTCTGGTACTTGAGATAAATGCAGACATATATAGATATGTATATATATATATATATATATATATGGAATAACAAGTTATTGTTTTAGGTATTCCAGTTAGAGGTTGTGAGTACTCTGTTCTATGGATAGTTTTAACGTACGGCATTGTTTGACTCAACAAGAGGTTTCCTTAGTTAGGTGGCGAGTTTGCGAGAATTCCCATGCAGGTCATTCTTGGAGTAATAGTAGTGAAAAAGTGAAGAATAATATGGTCAGCTGTACAAAAAGGGTTTTATTTACAGTATTAACAATTGTTTCATTGATCAGGTGAGTGTAAAGGCCGCTGATCACTCAAAATTGCGTCACTTGACCTTAAATACAGTGTGTGCCTCTGATCAAATCATCGGAATACTGGAGGGTGTAACACATGACATTGGTATTTATAGATATATCGGAGAATCAAGTGAATGAAAACAATAACATCAATAATAAAAGATAGTAAACAATAATAAAAGTATAAAGAAGTGAAAATGAAAATGATAAAGATGTACATACACACATACACAAACACACACACATATCTATACTTTATATGTATGTATGTAAGATCATTCCCCCTCTCTATAATTTAACTGCTTTACTCTCTCTGTCGCTCTTCATTCTCTATATGACAACACTGTTTTAGTTTCCGTATCTCCCTTCAATATATACACATAGAGAGAGAGAGAGAGAGAGGGAGAGAGAGAGAGAAAGATTAGGAAAACTACATGCACACATCTACAGAGAGAGACAGAAAAACAGAATGAGAGATAGGTCGTTAGACAGAGAGAGATACAATTAAAGTGTTAGTTATTCAGAGAGAGAGATAGAGAGAGTCGGAAGGACAATGTGACACGGGAGGGTGTGTGGTCTCTTTGCAGTGGAGTGGTGGGGCAGGTATACCTAGCTGGGCGCCAGCCGGACAGGCCAGCTAGTATATATATATATATATAAATATATACGATTCCTATTATTCCTAATTGAAACCATTCCATAAGGACATGGATGTCACATCTTGCTTTTATTATGAAGAGGAATTAGGTAGAATCTTTAACCCATTCAAATTCTGCAAAAGTCAACTTCGACTTTCATCCCTCCAGGGTCAATAAAAAAAAAACATCAATCAAGTATAGAAATCAATTTAATCAATTCCCCACTCCCCCAAAATTACTGGCTAAATTATTGCCTAAATAAATATTGAGCAGTCAATCTTATGACTGCTAGTATCCTCGATTCCCAAACTGCTGTTTTCTTCTACAAAATTGGGAGGAATGCATCTTGCCCAAGGAAGGAGCCCCATGAGTTTTACCATTTTTTCCATGAGGCACAGCTAAGATATACCACCAAAACAGGGATATAAAGTTGGCCACTCCCTCCTCTCTTCCATTACTTTCATTATTTAATTATTATCCGTAAGGAGGTTGACTTTGCCTTTCATCCTTACGGGGTCGATAAAATAAAGTACCAGTAATGCACTGGATAATTGCTGGCCTTGTGCCTAAAGTAGAAACAATTATTTAATTATTATTTTTTTTACTACATACATTATATAACTTAATTGAAATTTGTTGAATAAAAATGTTTATCTATGGAAAGTTTCCTATATTAGAAATCCTTATGGAAGTGAGGACTTGTGTTCTATACTAGAAAGTGAGGACTTGTGTGTTCGATATTAGAAATCCTTGAGAAAGTTAAGACTTGTGTGCTAATCAAAAGAAAGAAGTATTTCTAATTAAAATGATTTACTTTAGAAATCTCTCCTTCATGTCCCTCCAGCTTTGAGCATAAAGTGTGAGTGGCGGTGTTGTAAACACGAGCAGTTCCATCAGCAGAGGCTGTCATTAAATATTGACCTGTTAAATCAAAGCCAACATCCAGTACTTCATCTTTGTGACCACGGAACGTACCAATACATCTTCCTAGAGAAACAAATAAAACAAGGAAAAATATTGAATATATATATATATATTTATAATAGATGTATAAGATTAGTTTTTACATGCTGACTTGTGTGTGTGTCTGTGTGTGTGCTTCTATATTTTCAGGGAAGCATGTGATGAGGGTGCAATACATCCCTCTGTGTACTTACAAATATTTATATAGTATGTGTACTTACATACATGTATTTCAGACATTTCCGTAATATCTCTTATATTGTATTATATATGGAATTTAGCTACTGGTCAAACAAACAATATTATTACCTGAAGATATGTCCCATAAATTGCATGTCTTGTCCATAGATCCGGAGACAACCAAAGAAGAGTCCCAGTTAAATTGGCAGCTGCTAACTTCAGCTTTGTGTCCAATCAACTTGTGGATACGTCTAGTGAAAACAGCAATATCGATAGTTAGACATAGGTATAAATAGGGAAACAGACAAAAAGATAAGGTGACTAACAGAGAGATAGACAATTAACCCTTCTGTGATCGTATTTCTAATGAAATACATATTATTTCAATTAATTAATGAAGAATTTTGAGGGATGTGCTAAAATTACTATTTCATTACTAAGATAGTAATTTAACATATGGTTCTTATATAAAATTATTTTAGAAGATTTCTATTTACATAAAAGCAGAGCTGATGTTGGTTGGTATCAAGAGTTAAATGGAAAGGTAAATCAGCAGACAGATATGTACACTCTATCAGTGCATGTCGTAAGAGCTGAAAATGAACATTACCTGAAAATGGATCCAATGCATGTAGCATGGCTCAATGATTAAGAAGTTCGCTTCACAAACATTAGGTCATGGGTTTAATCCCACTGTGTGGCATCTTGCACAAGTGTCATTTATCATAGCTTCAGATCAACCCATGCCTTGTGAGTGAACCTGAGTAGATAGAAACTGTTTGGAAGTTAGGATGGAATGTATCTCTTATAATCCATAGGGTCAGCCTTGTTTCACACTGTGACATGCTGAATTATCATCACACACACACCCCACGCCACCGCCTAGGAAGATGGTGGCGTGGGGGGGGGGGGGGGGGTGATGATGATGATAATTCAGCATGTCACAGTGTGAAACAAGGCTGACCCTATGGATTATAAGAGATACATTCCATCCTAACTTCCAAACAGTTTCTATCTACTCAGGTTCACTCACAAGGCATGGGTTGATCTGAAGCTATGATAAATGACACTTGTGCAAGATGCCACACAGTGGGATTAAACCCATGACCTAATGTTTGTGAAGCAAACTTCTTAATCATTCAGCCATGCTACATGTGTAGTGACCTACATTCCGCGGGCTCACATACATTCTCTGTGCATGATTTGGCTCAGCTCAGCCAATCAGCGCCAGTAGAAGAGAATGTATCCCTACGCGCCCTGAGCGAGAAATTCCCTGCGAGGATTTGAAGAATCATCCTCTCGCATCCTGAACTTCGAAGGAACAACACGTACAACATGTAACGGTGAGATTTTGGCCTGCCGGCCTGCCTCGGGCCTGGCACAATGGCACATTCCTTTTGTAACCTTTTTTAGGTTGAACTACAATCATATCATTTAACAAAACATTACTTTGTGCCACAACAAATAAACATACTTTTCATCTCACAAACATTCTTCTTGTTGACGTTATCAAGTTACTCGTTTGTCGATGTGACCAACACTTCTTTCTACCAAACTGATTACTCGTGGCGTTATAACAATTACATTATTTCCTCTAACAACTTTATTACTACATTAAAACACCCTTATCATCTGCTAAACATTCATTGGATCCATTTTCAGGTAATGTTCATTTTCAGCTCTTACGACATGCACTGATAGAGTGTACATATCTGTCTGCTGATTTACCTTCCCATTTAACTCTCTTGATACCAACCAACATCAGCTCTGCTTTTATGTAAATAGAAATCTTTAAAATAATCAGTTGTAATAAAATGAAAACGAAATTTCATTTCTCACTCTTCATAAGGAAAGTATATACTTTCGAACGTTCAACTATCTGGCAGATGGGTATACGGTGCTGATGATAGCTAACAAGCTTGAAACTAGTACATCGTTCCTGTGTCAGTGTTGAACAAAAAGGTGACGTGGTTGCCTTAACACCGTATGGCATAAATTCAGGCTGTTCAGTTTGTTTACAAACGAACAAAGCGGGCGCTATAATAAGCGTCCGCTAAACTGATACGTACATATATGTATGTGTACCTGTATGTATATATATATATATATATATATATATATATATGCATGCTACTGTACGTCTGTATACATATATGTATGTACGTATACATACATACTTACATTTAAAATAATCATTATCATCATCATTTTATATCTGCTTTCCACATTGGCATGTACTGGATCGACTGTCAAGGTCTGAGACCAATCTGGTCAGAGAGACATGTACTGCTCATATCTTCCATATTTAGCATAGGGGTTTCTATGGTTGAATGCCCTTCTTAATGCCAACCCACCTTACAGTGTGTACTGGATTTGTTAATCTCTGATAATTACATTTAGGGCATACATGTATCTGTGGAATGCCCAGCCACTTACACTTTAATTTCATGAGCAAGCTGTACTATTGATTAAACAACAGGAACACTCATCTGGCAACTGACTTGGTAGACACCCACAAAATTATTGGCCAACAACAACCCTGAGCACCTTTTTGAATTCCTAACACCCATGGGCATACCTACAAAGTCAGAAAACAGCACAGCTCCCATGACTTTCGGAAACATTTTTTCACACTCAGAGTTGCTGAAGCATGGAACAAACTACTTACATCGATTGTTAGCTGTCGGGACACTGCATTCTTCAAAACTTCCATGCTTCCCGAAATTCGCCAACACTACATCTAATATTCCCCCTTTATACACATGCACACTTGTATCTGTGTATATATACTCATACACTGTTCATTTTCCTGATATTTGTACATTATTCTATGTACTATACATGCACCTTTGATGAGTTGTAGTGCATCAGAGCACTGTATACAATAATTTTTATTATTATTATAATTATTAATGCCAACAAAGATCTATTCCAATATCCCAGAGAGTAATAACTTACCTGCCACTGTTAACATCCCACAAGGTGACTGTACGGTCAAATGATCCAGTGATAAGTTGTGTACCTGTACAGTTGAATGCAATAGAAATAATCTCTTCGCTGTGGCCCTGAAACAGTTAAAATTGATTTTGGTTTTTTTTTTTTTTTCACTAAATGAAATCAATCCCCAAATCATCATCATCACTACTACCACCACCACTATTACTACTACTACTACCACCACTACTACTAACACCACCATTACTACTAACACCACCACTAGTACTACCACCAACACTACTACTACCACTGCCACTACTACTACCACCACCACCATTACTACTAACACCACTACTACTAACACTACCACCACCACCACCACTACTACTACCACCACCACCACCACCACTACTTCTACAAACACCACCACTACTACTAACACCTAACACTACCATCACTACTAACACCACACTACTACTACCCCTACCATCACATCTTTGCCATCATCCCCTTTCACCATCCTCTTCACCACCACTATCTTTACTGGTGCCACCACCAATACTAAAATACCAATCAACTTACTGATAGAGTAAACAGCTCTTTCCCGGTCTGCACGTCCCACAGCTTTGCATCAGTATCCATACTACCAGTTGCAACAATGGTACTTTGGGGGTTAAAACTCAGACAAACCTGGGAAAAGGTAATAAAAATAACAAGGAAGAGAAAAAAACAACTAGTGACTGATTTACTATTAGTCTATTTTTTAGAGCAAATTTTACCACCAGGTACTGTAGCCAAGTGGTCTAAGACGCTGGTTTTAGGCACCATTCTCTTTGGAGGCATGGGTTTGAATCCCATTGCTACCAAGCAATATTTTTTCTTCAAAACTTCTATGGTTCCCAAAATTCACAAACACTAGACATGATATTCACCCTCCATACACACACACATACACACATGTATCTGTGTGTAATCATGACTCATACACTGTTTACTTTCCTGACATTTGTCATTATTCTATGTACTATACATGCACTTTTGCACTGTACACAACAATTTTCATTATCGTTATTTTATAACATGTAAATGAAGATCTTTCTTAAAACAAAGTGTATACACCTGGATTTATGGAAATGTGTTGAACCTTTGTATGATAAATTCCAATGACAAGTATTCCAGTTGATTTAATCAACAGAACAGCCAGCTCGTGAAATTAACGTGTGAGTGGCTGAGCATTCCATAGACATGTTTACCCTTAACGTAATTCTCAGGAAGATTCAGTGTGACACAATGTATGACAAAGCTATACTATGAACATCTACAGTTTCTGTCAAGTCTTGTGTTGACCCAAAGTTGGTTACAAAGCAAGCTTATTCACCCTTTCAGGATCATATTTATTTCTTATGAAATCCACTGTTTGGTTAAATTGATAAAGGATTTTGTGAGATTTACTGAAATTCTTAATTATATTCTTATTAAGATGGTATTTTGTGATATTTACTTAAATTCTTAATTATATCCTCATTAAGATGGTATTTTGTGAGATTTACTCAAATTCTTAATTATCAAGATGGTATTTTGTAACACAACTTCACAAAAAGTTATTTTATCAAATTATGTTGGAATATTTTAATTTAAATAGGGACCCTTTAAAAGAGGTGGTTTGGGTAGGCTGTTTTCAAAAGGGTTAACTACATAGCCATGTATACACAAACACATATGCCTGCATACACATTATATACAGGGTTGGACCTTGGGGGGCCCGGTGCACTTCAGGTTTGGGAGTCTTATCATACACTAAAAATTAGAATACACAGCTACCCCCCCCCCCCCCCCCCCCCCCATTTTACATATCAAAGTTAGCTTGGTGCAAGTAATTGGAAATGAAAAGTTATACATACAGGTATTAAATTCAAAAATTCTAACTATCCTAAAACTTAAAAGCTCGGCTGAGGGCACAAATAAATTGCTATGGCTGTCGCTGGTGGGCCCCCTACCACTGCAGGAGGCAAGGGGCAATTGCCCCTCTTTGCCCCCTCCCCTTAAATCCAGCCCTACATATATATACGCAAAAACACATGCATGCTTACAGATACATATATACACAAACACAGATACACATGTATTCATACACATACATATAGACACACAAAAACACACACATACACACACCAACACACATGCAAACACACACAAATACGTGTACATGCCAACACATGCGTACACATATATAAACACACAAACACATGCACATATATGTATATACACACAAACACACATATGCTGTGTTGTTGTTGAACATCCATTGCTTCCAACAATGAACATTTCAGCTGTTTGATCAATGGATCAGCCTGCAAATCTTATGTGCAGTGGCTGAGCATTCCCTAGTCATATGTACTCTTAATGTAGTTTTCAGGGAGATTCAGCTTGAAACAGAATCTAACACGGCTGGTCCTATGAATTACAGATAAAACTCATTTTTTCCCAGTAGTGTGAACTGAAACAATGTGAAATAAAGTGTCTTGTTCAATGCCACAATGTGATGCCAGGAATCAAACTCATGACTTTACAATAGTGAGCTGAACACTCTAACCACTAAGCTATGTGCCTTCACATATACATATGCAGGCACACACACACACACAGGCAGGCGCACACACACACATGCCTATACTCATAGACACACGTTTGCATACACACCTACAAGCATGCAGACTCACACATGCCTGCATATACACAGACACACACACACACCCGTATATATGTATACACACATGCACTTGCACACACACACACACACACACAGACAGACACACATACTCACATACACACTCATGCCTGTACTCATAGACACACATGTATGCATACACACACACCTATACATATGTATATATACACACACACACATGCGTGCACATACACACCTATACATATGTATACACACATGCCTGCATATACCCACACCCACCCACACATATGTATACACACATGCCTGCATACACATATGCCTGCATACACACACACACATGTATGTACCCCCCACCCCCACATATGCACTTGCACACACACACAGACATTAAACAAAAGAGATATGTGATAGAAACTTAACAATTTCCGCAGTGTGGCCTCGGTGTGTTCGGTAACAATGTCCTGTTTCTGTACTCCATAATCGGAATGTCTTATCAAAAGATCCAGTGGCTATTTTGTCTCTGTGAAGAAAGGAACATGGCAGAGAGAGACATTGTAGAAATAAACTGCAGTAATTCAGTTGGTCAATCTCAGATCATTTATCTCTCATGAAAGATTTACAGTAATGATGACAACCTGACCTGATAAATATAATGGTGGTGGTAGTGGTGGTGGTGATGATAGTGGTGGTGGTGGTGATGGTAGTGGTGATGATGGTGGTAGTGGCGGTAATGGTGCTGTTAGTGGTGATGGTGGCGGCAGTGGTGGTGATGGTGCCTGTGGCAGCAGTGGTGGGGGTGTGTGGTAAGAATGATGATGATACTAAATATGAAGGCGGTGATGATAAGGATGGTGATAATGATGAGGATAGTAACGATGGTGATGGTAGGTGGTGATGATAATTGTGCTGCTGCTTATGATTTTCAATACAATTATTAGTAGTAGTAGAAAGATTTCATATCTAGCAGGATCTACATTACCTTTTGTTGTTATGGAGGTTAATAAAAAGTAACAGTCAAGTACTGGAATCAATATAATTAACCCCACCCATCAACCAATATTGTGGCCTTGTACCTGGCCTATGTTAAAAAAGAATTATATTATTGTTACTATTAACCCCTTTCATACCAAACCACCTAGATCTATGGTACAAAACTGTTCTAAAGTGTTTATATTTACCTAAAATAACCTCCCATCATAATTTTATGTAGGAAACTTTCTGCCCAATAATCTAACAGCTCGGCCAATTCACCATTTACCGCCTCTTAATATGCAGTAATAATATTAATATTTTTTTTTAAACATATGCAAAATATAAGGCTACAAATTTGCTTGAGAGACATGTCTTATTATGTTGATTCAAGTACTTGACTGATATATAGTGCATTGACCTCATAAAAAAGAAAAGCAAAGTGTAGTAATCTTTTGTAAATCATAAACATTGTATAAACTGTAAGCATAAATGGCTTAACCCTTTAGCATTTACATTACTCTATATTTACTATTGTATTTTCACAGTAAAGGCTGTATCTCACATAATATCGAATCTATGAGATTTTGAGATTATTTATTTTGAGAACAATAACTTAATATCAGTATGAGTGGCTGGTTATGGCTGGAGAATTGGTGAGAGAATTCTCGCCGGATACATACGGTTTAAATGCTAAACGGTTAAATGTTCTTACAACAAACAACCAGGATGCAATACAGTGCTGAACATGAAAATAATCTTCCACTGCTGTCTAACAAAGTGATAGCAGCTAAAGTGATAGTGGTCTTCAAAGATTAGCATTTACCACCTTTTCTAGAATAAGAATGGCTGGCGTACCCAAAGGGATTATTAAATGTGATTGCATAGACAACATTGTTGTGGCCGTAGAGTGTGTGGAGTTCTTCTCCGGAGGCTGTATCCCATATCTTACATGTACGGTCGTAACTTCCAGTGATGAAGCTGCAATAGACAATGAGATTTCTCCATATTACTACTTTGGTGTTAAATCTTAACCATGGCATCATCAAAGAATATAGTTACAACAACACCAGCAGCAGTAACACCAACAGGAGCACCAGCAACAACAACAACAGGAGTAGTGGTAACACCAACAGGAGCACCAGCAACAACAACAGGAGTAGTGGTAACAACAACAGGAGTAGTGGTAACAACAACAGGAGTACCAGTAACAACAACAACAACAATAATGTGAGTAATAAAAGTAAAAGTAACAAGGTAAATGCTTGTAATAAGAAGAACAACAAAACTACTCCACCCTAGATGTGACGCCAGTCTATTGCAGGATTAACTCCCAGCAGCAGTTGGTACTCATTTTTTCTATCTGAGGGTATAGGAGTTTGTAAAATAATGTATCTTGCTCAAGGATCCAATGTACCATCCAATCTGGAATCAAATTCACTACCATATAATTGTGATCCCAACATCCTAACCATTAGGCCACACACCTTTAAAACAAATACAACAGCAATAAGTACTATTATTTCTAGCACAAGGAGGGTGGTGGATTGACAGAGTTGGTAGAGCATCAGACAAATGTTTTACGGCTCTTTATATTCTGAGTTCAACCGGGGTCAATAAAATAACGTACCAGTCCAGTACTCAAGTCAATATAATTAGTGAGGCACTAACAACTTTGCTGTATCAGTAGAAGTCTTCTTGTGAATGTGACCTGGGCAATACTGTCAGCAGCGATTTGCATTGGACGAAGCACGTCTCTAAAATTGTCAAGAAGGCCGAGGATATCATAGCATAACTCAGCAAGACCTTTGTCAGCTGCTCTCCAGCTATCTATTTAAAGCTGTATATAGCTATGGTGCGGCCACACTTAGAATTTGCATCAGCAGTTTAGAACCCCTATCTTGCTCAGAACATTGACTGCCTGGAAACTGTTCAGAGACGTGCAACCAAGCGAATACCCTCCATCAGGCATCTACCATACTCTGAACACCTTACTTCCCTGGGCATGGATACATTGGAGCTCCGACGTCTGGCAGCTGATACCCACAAAATTATTAGCCATCTTGCCAACAACAACTCTGAGTATCGTTTTGATTTCCATGTGTCTAACACCTGTGGGCATGCCCACAAAGTCAGAAAACAGTACAGTTCCCATGACTTTTGGAAACATTTTTTCACGCTCAGAGTTGCTGAAGCATGGAACAAACTACCTGCATCAGTTGTTAGCTGTCGAGACACTGCATCCTTTAAAACCTCCATGCTTCCTGAGATTCGGCAACACTACACCTAATATTCCCCCTCCATACACACGCACACATGTATATGACTCATACACTATTCACTTCCCTGACATTTGTATATTATTCTATGTACTATACATGCACCTTTGATGAGTTGTAGTGCACCTGAGCACTACACAATAATTTCATTATTATTAAAGAGTAATTGTAGTAGAAGCAATACAACAACACCAAGAACAATAACATAAACATTACATGAGATCCTAGATTATAAACAACAGTCACAATAACAATGAGCTTACCAAGAACCAGACTTGTTAAACGCCACGTTAGTCAGTGGCAATATATGAGCTCTAAGTACCTGGAAGTAGAAAATACAGCAAATCAAATAGTGTCTTACATTTCTTATCTGTTACCATTCTAACATAACAACTATTACATTATGATCTACCGGTGATCAAAAGGTGGTAAAATGGCAGAGTCATTAGGGTGTTAAACCTAACATAACAACCATTACATCATGATCTACCCTTAAATTGAATATTCACACTTATTTATGTTTTTAAAATGTATTAAAATATTACAACTAGAATTATGATGTAGAATGATAATAAAATAAATATGATGTACAAACCCTTCACCTGATATTCAAAGTTTAAGCCCATTTATTTATTTTTTAATGCCTGCTCAAATTAATGTGAATCTTATATAAGATCATGCATCTTTTAAACCATCAAATATGGTATACATTCTCAATAGTTTTATTAACCAAGACACATAGATTTAACCCTTTCATTACCATATTTCTAATAAAATTTTCATGGAAGGTTTTTTTAGATGGTTACAAAAACTTTAAACCAAACAGTTTTGTAACGTAAACCCAGGAAATGTTTCGTGTGTATTCCAGTTTTTGTATTGAATGGGATAATTGTTTTCAGAGAAATATAAACAGGAAAATAGAAATTTCTAGAAATAACTGTTATGTACTTACCTTGAACAGGTAAAACTCATGGTCTACAGAGAGAGACAGCTTTTCCTGTAAACGTACTTCTGATTAAGGAATTTTATATAAAGAACAATTCATTATCCTTTTAGACAGGATTTGAAAGGAAGGCCATTCAAATTATCAGTAAAATAAGACCTGGTACCAGAATATTTAGTGCCCTAGGCTAGCATTACAATATGCACTTCCTTCATCCAGTTATGTACCTTATTCACCTTATGAAAAATAATTTCAACTTACAGTTTTTGCATTTCTTGCTTCGACCACAATAAGAAAATTACTAAGCCTGCATTTCCCACTACACAGTTCACACTCACCCATGCCAAATAATGTTACAGGTAATAACACCTATGACTCTCTACCATGATGCTGCCATGTGACAAAGATGTTTAGTGATTTACTTATTGATCACAAAAGATTTAAATTAATTATACAAATTTCTATAAAACTGTGATTCTTTAAGTTTCAATGTGCCTCTCTGATGTGGATGTCCTAGGGAGCTGACTTGTTGGTTTAATAACAGTGCTGAGTAAAATGTGAGGAGGAGGATCCTCTTTCACCAAACCTTTCAGCATATAGGTTGTTGATATGATGCTTAGTGCACCAAAGACAAAACCCCAAGAACTCAAATTACTGATATAGCTTCTTCTTCTACTACTACTACTACTACTACTACTACTACTACTACTGCTGCTGCTGCTGCTGCTACTGCTACTACTACAAATGTCACTTGCAATCGAGTATGACTTGGTAGCATTTACCATATTTTTCACTAAAGGTTTTAGGTGCCCATGCAGTCATGAACTGACACAGACACTCTATTGACACCACTTCATTTGATCCAGCATTCTGCTGGATCCAGGATATGAAAGCTAGAAGAAGAGAGGGCTGCACAAGCACTGGGTTGGTGCTTTGTTTATCAACCATAAAAGCATAGTGTTTCTCATTGGGATTTGAACTCAGAATGCAGAGACCCAGAACAAATGGTATAATGTCACAGCCATAATTAAATAAACATCACCTTACCCTTGTATTGTGTTTGGTTTCTCATTTGCACACCAAACCTAATTTTTTTTATTAGTAAGCTGATGTTTGGAACATCATTTTTACGTCCGTTCTTCCATGCTTGTATGGGTTGGACAGGTCCTTCTCAATATAGCATCTCTTCATATGCCATGTTCCTTCATTATCTCCTCTGTGAGCTTAAGCAATTTGAGGTCAGCTCTCACCACCATTACTTAACCAAAAATTCTTGCATAATATTATGTTGGAAGGTTATAATATAAGTACCCTTTAACGCTTTTCTTTATTATATTTCTATTGAAACACACTGCTGATGATTTTCAAATATATTTAAAAAAAAAAAAAAAATCAATAACTTTGAGGGATTTAGTAATATAACTAAATTTCTCATTATTAAACTAGCATTTGGAACATAAAATTATGATGGAAGGTTTTTAGACAAATATAAACATTTTCAAACAGTTTTGTATTACAGAACTAGGAGTGGTTTTTGGTAACATTATGGTTAAAACAACTAGTTTCATATAATAGAACAAGGAGTTGTTTGGGGCAATACCATTCAATTTTTCCTTTCATTATTTTTTACATACAGTGTCAGACAATATGCTTTGCAGCATATAGTTACAGCCCTTTACGTTCTGAATTCAAATACCGCAGAGGCTAGCTTTGCCTTTCATCCTTATGAGGTCAATAAAATAAAGTACCTGGTTACACACTGGGGTTGATTTAATCACCCCCCTCCTCAAATTCTTGGCCTAAATCAGAAACAATTATTTTTTACATACAGTGTCAAACAATATGCTTTGCAGCATATAGTTATGTCCCTTTACGTTCTGAGTTCAAACACTGCCAAGGCTAGTTTTTGCATTTCCTCCTTACAGGGATGATAAAATAAAGTACCAGTAACACACTGGGATCGATTTAATTAACTTTCCCCCCAAAAAAATTCTTGGCCTTGTGTCTAAATCAGAAACCATTATTTTCTACATACAGTTGGGGAGAGGGACTGAATGAATAGAAAATGGAATAAGAAGAGTACTTCTGACTGTACTGGAATTGAGGAAAAAATTTGAATTTAACAGAAGGATATGAGAAATGAGTGTTTTCAACTGTCCTGATTTTGCAGCAGTGACTAATGGTTCCTTCAAGATGATCTCATCTACAAGAGCTTCAACATTGGTGCTGCAATAAATATCATGTACATGGGGGATCTATTAATATACAACAACAACGCTTTAAACACACATACATACACAGATTCATACATATATATATATGATGGCTGCAACTCGATTTCGATTAATGCCATTGCTTGATACTTAAGTATGATTATCAGAGACGTGGCTTTTTAGTCCTGCTAGGGACTTGCCTATGGCCAGCAATACCATGCATCGTAAAAATATGTCATATATCAACTGATGCCTGTGCTTGAAGCTTTTTTAAGTGAGGAAACGCTTTGCACGGGGCCAATCCCACTCTCTGAACACCGAATACATTTGCCCCAAAAGAACTGGTCTACATCATTGGATGCAAACGAAGTCACAGGTTTTATATCAGAGTGACCTTCTCTTACTCCCAGAGAGATGTCTTAATGAGGCTAGGAGTCTCTCGCTCCACAAAATAAACAAAAAAACTTTATCGACTCCCTTGAGTTCCTCCACCCTTTGACAGGTTTTGTTTTTCCTCTTGCAGGGTGTCTAAAATCACCCCGCTCACCAAGCAAGCTTGGTGGGGCTGTCAGATTATTCGCCGACGACCCAAACATCCACAGGTTGTGATGGGTTACATGTTACCAGTAGTGCTGAAGAGAGACCTGACATAACATACATACATATGTTCATAAGTCACCCAAACCATTTTGTAGTGGTGCCATGATGAAATGCCCTCAGTATACTCCGTAAAGTCATAATGTTGGTGCATCGATAAAATGCAACCAGTAAACTCTGTGAAGTGGTTGGTATAAGGAAGGGCATCCAATTGTAGAAACCATGTCAAATATGTCTATCTTGAACCCGTCTCATCTTGAACTGTGATGATCTGTACAACCCATGTCAGCATAGAAAAATTAAAGTAAAATGATATTGGTAATGATTATGATGAGTAAGGTACAAATTACTTACTGAGCTTTTAAGTCAAGTAAATCAATGGTCTTTGACTTGACTTCTCCACTTTTCTCATATTCTAGAATGATACCTGTTACAATGTAGAAGAGAATTACATGGCATTTGTAAATGATGGAAAAGCATAACATTTTTGGCCTTTTTTGGACACACAAACACACAGATGTTTTAAGATGAAAATTTGTTGTTTTATAAATAACATGTTGTACATGCTGGCAGTCTTAACTCTTTCATTATTATAATAGAAAGACATGAGCCAGAAAGGAGTTTCAGAGCGCCGAGATTTTCTATTAAAAACAAAATTTAATAAAGGTTATAAAAATTATTTCTCAATAAAAGTTATCCAAGATCCCAGTTAAAACATTTACAACGAATTTTTACTATAAATATCATTGTTAGAGCGACTAAAAATGTAAACAAACAAGGTTTAAATTCTCAGTCAACATTTTAAAGTCAAGGCCCGAGAAGGAGTGGACCAACTACCTCTGGGAGGCATCGATACCAAGTGATGCTCAATACTCAGAATAGGATAATCTCTACCTTGGTGTGAGTCTAATTACCCTACCTGGTACCAAATGACCATACTGAAGATATATACTTAAGATATATTTCTGAGGTCCAGCTAATCTGCAACCAACTTATTTTATTATCGATAACGTAATGCATTAATAAATAATCTTAATCGTAATTTTTCCTTCAGAGACCATGCTTTAAAGTAAATACAATAAAACTATCGATAAAATGTAAATAATATACCTGGTGGGTAATATCGTAGCAGGAATCTTTTCAGCTTCATTTTTTTTTTCAATTTCAACGTTCCCACAGGAATCTTATCAAGTAGCGACTTGTTTTGTTTCCACCAGTTGTCGTGGTGACTAAAGGGGAGGCAACACTAGAAACTATTTCAAAACAGAAATAAAAGCGGTATCGGAAAGGTCTATAAATGCCATAAATGAGAGGAAAGGGGGGAAAGAGCAAGGACTACCAGACAAAAGGAGAAAGAAAGGGGGAAAACAAACGTATTTAAACAATTTTTCTTCTAATTTGCTGTGAAATTGCTGATATCTCTTGGCTGTCTTTTGTGAAAACACTTTTATCAGTTTTTCCACAAAGGCGTTGCTGAGATACAAGGTTCATATATATGGAGTGTATTGGTTTTTGTTTTGGCTGTGAATATCTTAAATATAAAACAAAAAAATACTTTTCAAGGCCCACGCTACCATTAAGGCCAACTAGACAGCTGCCCAGGACGCATGCTTCAAAAAACTGCATTATTGATAAATAATAATAATAATAATGAAATTATTGTGTACAGTGCTCAGGTGCACTACAACTCATCAAAGGTGCATGTATAGTACATAGAATAATGTACAAATGTCAGGAAAATAAACAGTGTATGAGTCATGATATAATAACAATAACAATAATGAAATATTGTGCACAGTGCCCAGGTGCACCACAACCCATCAAAAAAGTGCATGTACAGTACATAGGGCAATGCACAAACATCAGTAAAATGAACAGTGCACACATGTGTGCATGTGTATGGAAGGGGCACATCAGGTGTAGTTTTGGCGTATTTCGGGAAGCATGAGTGTCTTAAAGGATGCAGTGTCTCGGCAGCTAACAATTGACGCAGGCAGTTTGTTCCATGTTTCAGCAACTCTGAGCGTGAAAAAATGTCTGCGAAAATCATGGGAGCTGTGCTGTTTTCTTATCTTGTAGGCATGTCCACGTGTGTTAGATACATGGAGATCAAAGAGGCGCTCAGGGTTGCAGTTGGCGAGATGGTTAAAAACTTTGTGGGTATTCACCAAGTCCACTGCCAGACGTCGGAGCTTCAATGAATCCATGCCCAGGGAAGCAAGGCGTTCAGAGTATGGTAGGTGTCTGATGGAGGGTATGCGCTTGGTTGCACGTCTCTGAACAGTTTCCAGGAGGTCAATGTTCCGAGCAAGATAGGGGTTCCAGACTGATGATGCGAATTCCAAGTGTGGTCGCACCATAGCTGTATACAGTTTTAAATAGATGGCTGGAGAGCGGCTAACAAAGGTCTTGCTGAGTGATGCCAAGACACCCTCGGCCTTCTTGACAATCTTAGAGACATGCTTTGTCCAACGCAAATCGTTGCTGACAGTAATGCCCAGGTCACGTTCACAAGAGGACTTTTTGATGTCAGTGTTGTGGAGGGAGTATGTGGACGCTGGATTTTTCCTTCCAAAATGCATGGTGGTACACTTGTCCACAGCCAGCTTCAGTTGCCAGTCTGTGATCCATTGCTGCATTGTGTCCAGGTCTGATTGTAGGAAAGAGTTGTAAATTTCAGGATCAGTCCTTTTGGTTTCAAGGTACAGCTTGATGTCATCTGCATATTTTAGTACCGTGGCATTCTGTAAGTTGGCATCTATGTCATTAATATATGCCACAAACAAAAGAGGACCAAGAACAGATCCCTGTGGTACACCAGATGACATCTCATATGGTGAAGAATGCTGTCCTAGAACTGTGACTACTTCCTTTCGGCTGAGAATGAAGGATTTCAGCCAGTCGAAAAGATCATCTCTCACACCCATTGCAGAGAGTTTTGCCATAAGTCTTTTGTGTGGCACAGAATTAAAAGCCTTAGCAAAGTCAAGGTAAACAACATCCACCCATGAGCCGCTGTCAGTGATCCGGGTGATGTCCTCAAGGAACTCGATAAGCTGATCACAGCAGCTGGAGTTAGGGATAAATCCAAACTGTGAGGGCCGGATGAGGCTGTGAGAGCTCCAGAAGTTCCAAAGTGTTTCTCTGACACAGGATTCCATCAGTTTGGCCATACAGCTAGTAAGACTGACTGGACGATAGTTGACAGGTGACATGCGGTTGCCCTTTTTGAACAGGGGAATGACACTGGCAGTTTTCCACTGCTCTGGAGTAGCACCATTGCTGAGACAGTATTGAAAGAAAAAAGAAAGCTGGCGCAAAAGGAAATCCCCGCCACGTTTGAGAAGCAGGTATGTCACACCATCAAGACCAGGGGAGGCATAGTTGCGCTTATTCTTAAGGTGACGTCGCAACATTGCAGGTGTAAATTCCATAGTTGTTATGGAATTTGATGTTAGAGATGGTGGAGATGGTACATTCTGGTTTTCAACAGTAAAAATACTTGCATAGCACTCAGCAATGAGTTCTGCACATTCCTTGGGATCGTCAGTGATCTGGCTTGTGTGGGGATTGCGAAGAGGACCAACTGGAGAGTGAGGTCTCTGCTTTGAATGAACATGTTTCCAGAACACCTTACTGTCGGGATTGGTTGCGATGCACTGTTCAAATTCAAGCACTGCCTTCTTTGTCACTTGCTTGAGATGGTTAGAAGATTTATTCCGCTTTTTTCTGTTGGCATCTGATCTATGCAGTTTATATTCCCGTTCAGCGTTCCGACGTTCTTTCCTGGCAAGTCGGACTGCTGAAGTTTCCCAGATTGCACTTTTGGGGTGGTTATTTTTCCGCTTCCGTGGCACTGATGCTGCACACGCTATCCATATTGAGTCCAGGATGCTCTGGAGTATAGAGTTCACATCTCCAGAGTTATACATCTCATGCCAGTTTGGGCGCTGTAGCTCAGTGCAGTACAAGTTCCAATCTGCCCTCTTCCAATCAAAGCAAGCAGATTGGAGATGGCTCTGGTTTTTGTTGCTGCCCTCAAGTGCCAGATTGGCAATGATCATAGCATGATCAGAGTCGCCTAGAGGTTCCTCAGTAGTACAACTGATAACCACTTCAGGAGTAGTGGTGAAGATCAGGTCCAAAGTGTTGTCACCTCTTGTTGGAGAGGTGACTACTTGTGACCAGTTTGAGTCCAGCACTAGTTCAAGGAAATCGTTTGCACCCTGTGGCCAACGAAAGGTTTCCCAATCGATCTCAGGATGATTGAAGTCACCTGCAATAAACACATAAGTGGCTGTTTTCTTGGCAGCAACTCTGAGGATATCGCAAAGCTGTGTGTCCTGATGGTAGTTTGGGGGGCGATAAACAACACCAAGCAGAAGTGTTGACATGGTCATACGTATGTCACAGAAAAAAACTTCTTCCTGTGATTCGTTCAAATCAACGCAAGGAATTACCGAAAAGTTTGAACGAACGTAGACCATCACACCACCACCACGGCGGTTAATGCGGTCCTTGCGGAAAAGGTTGTACCCAGTAATGGTGAAAACCCCATCACAGAGTAAGGAATGTGCCCATGTTTCCGTGACTGTGATGAAGTCAGGGTCGATGCTTCTGACGTAGGATTCGAACAGATGTATCTTGTTGCATAAACTGCGAGCATTTAAGGACAACAATTTGTACCCTGCTCGCAGTTTATGATGGTGTGTAGAGGGTGGCAGGTTGTTCTGGTTTAGTTTCCCAGAGTTGTAGCAGTTTTTACATTGCCAGTTATTGTGGGTAGATCACACTCAGACCAGCTGGTATCTCTCTTCCACGTTTCACCAGCCTTGACAAACCTCCAGATCTGCCCATCATCACGCAGACTGAAACTTTCATCTTGTGCTGAGTTCCGATTCAAGGAAGCTGCAGCACGTAGTTTTGGACGTACATGGGGTGGTAGGCCTGGGCGTGTTCGGAAGGTAATCCGATTTTCACGCCCAGCTTTAGCAGAGGCCAGATGATATGAGGTTGCCTCTGCGGGGTCCGAGAAAGACAGCCTGATGAGTCTGGGTTTTGGACCAGGTCGACCAAGGCGGAGGGCACCCTTTGGGGGAACACAGCCTAGGTCTTTGGCCGAGCTGGCAGCAAATGCCTGAAGATCGGCCTTGTCCTCTGGTACCCCAATGGCAATCACTTCATGGGTAGCAGATTCCGCAGTCTTTTCAGTCTTTCCAGCAAGAGGTACAGGGAGATTCTTTAGCAAGGCATTCCGATAAGACCCCTCATTGTGGGGTCCTACCCGAATGCTTGCCTCTATTCCTGCAACTTCCCTTCTCAGAGCAGAAATCATTAGTTGCAGTTCCGCAAAATCTGTACTGGTCGGTTGTTGTTGTTGTTGTTGTTGTTGCTGCTGCTGCTGTCGTTGTTGGTGATGATGTTCCTCCACGGGAATGGCAGGGGAGGACACAGTCGCAGGTTGTTGCTGTTGTTGTTGTTGTTGGTGATGATGATGTTCCTCCACGGGAATGGCAGGGGAGGACACAGTCGCAGGTTGTTGCTGTTGTTGTTGTTGGTGATGATGATGTTCCTCCACGGGAATGTTAGGGGAAGACACAGTCACCAGTTGTTGGTGTCGAGATGTACTGGGAGTGGAAGACATGGGTTGTTGTTGTTTCTGATGTTCTCCCACAGGAATAACAGTAGAAGCCAGTGTCATAGGTTTTTGCGTTGTTCAGTAACAATGGTAGAGGAAGACACAGTCATTGGTTTCTGTTGTTGTTGTTGTTTTTCAATAACATTAATAACATTCGTGGAGGCAGGCACACAGGCCAACACAGTGTTAAGCTTCTTCTTCTTTGTCCATTTATCCCTGAGAGGGTCGTGGGGGAAGAGTCCTCAAACACTCGTTCCAGCGGGTTCTGTCGAAAGCAACCGTCTCCAACTGATCTGGCTGGATCCCCAAGCGAAATCTGTTTACCAAATCTTTTTATCTATTAAAATAATAAAAATATAAACCCTATCAGATTCGAGTTAAAGCTTACACAACAGATTTAAGTTAAATTTATAGAAGAACGTACCTCTCGATTTCAGTGGGAAATACTTCCCCCCCCCCTCGTTTTTATTCATGTGATATCAACTAATCTGACATCTATGCTCGCAATCGACTTTTTTTTCACGGAACGGAGGGGCTCCACGAGTTTTCTCTACTTTTTTTCTTTTTTTTTGCGTGTCATCAACGAACTAGTCCGAAACGACTAGCTAGCTTTGTGGGGAAAAAAGGGAAAAGAGGACAAAAACCATCGGAAATTCGCAGATCTAAACCCCCCCCCCCCCCCCCCCCCCCCCCACCGTTTACGTTTGGTGGGAAATAATTATTTTTCCTCGTTTTTTTTTTTTTTTTTCGTGTGTTATCAATTAATCTGACCTCCGAACCTTCCTCAAAGGTCTTATTTTCCTTGGAAAACGGAGGGGGTGGAATGGGTTTTCCCTTCTCCCTCAGCCCGGGGCACCCCACCCTCTGTTTTCCGGAGAAAAAATCGATTGCGTGCGAGCATATCGGAGGTCAGATTAGTTGATAGCACACGTTAAAAAAACAAGACAAAAACAAGGAAAAAAAATTATTTCCCACTGAAATTGAGATGAGTGTTCTTGCGTGCTAGCATTGCTGGAGGTCAGATTAGTTGATAGCATACGAGAAAAAAAAAAGAAGGAAAAAAAAGAGGAAAAAAATTATCTCCTACCGAAATCGAGAAGAGTGTTCTATAGTAATACCGAAGTTATTTTTTATCAAGATCTAATGTGACATTGTGAACAGAGCATAGTTGAATGGTTAAGAAGTTTGCTTCGCAATCATAAGGTCTCAGGTTCGATCCAACTGCGCGACATCTTGAGCAAGTGACATTTACCATAGCATCTGGTAGACCTAAGTCTTGTGATTGAAATTGGGTAGATGAAAATCACTTAGAAGCATGCTTGGGTGGACTGTACCTGTAATTCAACTGTCTGCCGGGGCTGCGGGACGGCCAGCGCGTGGGTCCCCATTTGCCCATAAGAGTAAGAGATGGGGAGAGCAGAAGAGACGGAGACAGTGTCAATGGGAGTTTAGTTCCTTTGTGTTCGAACCTGGTGTGTATATATGTAGCGAAATCTATCCGCGCCCTGAACCTTGAGTGACACCTAAAGATCAAATTCTAGGTCAACACCCTTTTGGTGTGATCAAGTTCATGCGTGGGCTGTCCCCTCAGGTTGGGGAACAGGAAGTGACAGCTATATATAGATACATCGGAGCATTACACCTATAACAAACTATGTAAGGATTCACCACTATCAATAGACCCCATGAGGTCTACAGAAATACCCAGAGCGATTGGAGCCCTATTACTACAGAACACAAATGTGGAAGATTTACCACTGTCTGCAGGCCACGGTAGTTCACAGTTACGACAGACCACAACAGAGGTATACAAACCATCTCTCTCTCTCTCTTACTAACTACGGTCTCACAACTACTAACACGGACTCCAAATTCCAACAACAACAATAATTATCTGTCGCTCGCTGTTTTCACACCAACAACAACAGACTACAACAGCCTCACATCAACAACAAAATAATATTGTCAATCTTTGCAACTTATGGTAACTTGTTTATTGTACCTTTTAATTGATTCACGTGAAGTAAACCGTATATAACCAAATCATTTATTCTTTATATTCTCGTCATTACACATATTCTTATTATACTTGTTATTTCAACTATTATTCATGTTACCTCATCCAACATCTAACTATTTCTAACTTCCATTTTAACCCTTCGTTAAATATATATATATTACATAGATATACAGATCTTAGCCACTAAAGATGGTATATTTTAAAACACATACTATATTTCTTATATTTCTAAAATTGGATATTTCTTGACAAATGGCAGCAAACCCAACTTCACAATCACACACCAATGTTTGAATCTGTAGTATGTGCAATCAATTATTCTCTGTCGGCAAATGAATGGAAATGATGAATATTAACAAAAAAAAATGTTCTCCAAGAATCAGCCTTGTCAAACAGTATCTTATGAAATACGTTAATGGCACACGTAAATTTAACGAACAGGCGTTCCATGGTTGATCTAACACTGGAATAGTCATCGCTGAAAGCGACGGATGTCCATTCCATAAATGTACGAAAGGAAATTGCTTCAGTGTGTTTTTCTCTTTCCAACTTCCATTTTTTATTCCATCACTCTCTCATTCTCAACACTTTCTTATATACATATAATCAATTAATTATTGCTAGAAACCGTATAAATATACAATCAAACACACAAAAATATACAATTAAAGCAAGAGAAAAAAAACCATCAGTTCAACACAAGGGTCATGAAATTTTTGAGGCAAGCCAACACGCTCGCAACATTACCGCGGGTGATGGCGAGGCTAAGGCGCTGAAATAACCAAGCATCCTCAAGGACATCACCTGACACCTCGGTAAGGTGAGTCGCTAATAATTGTTTCTACTTTTGGCACAAGGCTAGCAATTATCCCAGTGTATTACTGGTACTTTATTTGATCGACCCTGTAAGGATGAAAGGCAAAGTTAACCTCGGCGGGATTTGAACTCAGACCATAAAGGGCCGTAACTCTTTGCTGCAAAGCATGGCGTCCGACCCTCTACCGATACTGCCAATTCACCGAATAATGACAAGAACTTCGCTGTCAACGGCCAATTCATCTCAATTATTTTTTCTCTTTCATCTTTCTACCTTTTATCTCTCTCTCGGCAATATCATATAATCCTTTTTTTTCCTCTCAACCATTTACCCCTCTCTTTCTTTTTGTAAATATCTACATTTAAATATTAATAAAAGTCTTGCTACCTCATTATTTATTAAGTCAGTGAGTAGTGAAAAAAAATCGAAGTAAATAAAAAAGAAAACAAAAGCGATAGTTAAATACGAACCACAATCGGTGGTTCCTACCCTGGCGGGAATCGGCCTCCAGGTCAACTCGGCCAAGTCGGAGATGGTGAATGTCTGCCACGATGTTGAGAGCTTTGCAGCCTCCGTCTCGGACGTGTGGTCCATTCTCCACCAGGTACAGGTGACCCCCAAAGAGGATGTCCTCATCCTCGGGTAACCGATCCACCCGCCGGCCATCCGCTCCACCATCAGGTCCAGGCTTCAACAACTCCAGACTCTCATGAGCCGACTGGGCTTGATCGACAGCCACCCAGCTCTCTTTCTGTTGAGGAACTGCTTCGCCATGCCGAAGCTCCTCTATACCCTTCGTAACGCTCCGTGCAACACCCACACATCTCTCCTCGCTGACCTCGATACTTGTATCCGAGCAGCAGCCGAGGAGATATGCAACGTCAAGTTTGACGACATTGGATGGCAACAGGCCACTTTACCTGTCAGGTATGGCGGCCTTGGCCTCCGGTCCCCGATCTCACTGGCTTTGACGGCGTATCTTTCGTCGCTAACCTCGTGCCGCATCCTCGTCAGCAGGGTTCTTCTAAACACAATAGAACCCTCTGTGTTCAGAGAACGCGAGGCTGCCTGTGAGACGTGGAACCGGCTGGGACTTAGCCCAGTAGATCTCCCTCCTCCTTCTCCCCCTGTTGACGTCAAGTCCCCCCCCCCCCAAAAAAAAAGCACTTGGGATGCCATCCAGTGCAGCCTGGCCTCAAACAGGCTCACGCAGTAGCTCGACCAGCACCGCCTTGCCTGTTTTCGTGCGGCCTCCAAACCCCACGGTGGTGCCTAGCTCCATGCCCTGTCCTCCTTCTCCACTGGCACGCAGCTAGACAACAATAGCCTGCGCATCGGCGTTTTCTTGAGGCTGGATCTGCAAGCCACACCAATGTCGCTGCGGATCCACTGTGGACTCTTTCGGCCTCCACCCGCTTTCCTGTCGCCACAGTGCCGGCCGCCTTCCACGCCATGCTGCCCTCAACGAGGTCATAAAGCATGGCTTTGACGCTGCAGGCTTCCCTTTCCAGCTCGAGCCGGTGGGGTTGGACCGAGGGGACGGCAAAAGGCTAGATGGCATGACCATCTTCCCGTTCCGCGGTGGCAAACCGCTCTTCTGAGATACCACTTGCACCGACACTTTCTGCAGCCGCAACCTTGTGCAGTCTGCGACTAACCCGGATTATGCTGCATGTCGGGCTGAGGAGGCTAAACTCCTCAATACCGGTCGCTCTCCGACAGGTTTGCGGTTGTACCCCTGGCAGTGGAGACTTCTGGTGTCCTCGGCCCCAGGGCTACCTCCCTACTCACTACCATAGGCGCTGAGCTGGCTAGCCACAGGTGTGAGCCCCGCGAATTGGAGTGGATTTTCCAGCGCGTCTCTCTTGCCGTCCTCCGGGGAAACGCCTTCTCCATTCTGACCACCGGGGCTGTGGGTGTGGGAGGGGGGGGGGGGGCATCGCGTATCATTCCATATTTAAGTATGGTCGACATTTTTCCCTTCTACCTATTAATTCAGATACTTTTGTTACTGGAGCAGGTAGGCCTCGACCGTGGTGACGGAAAGCGCCCCAACGGAATTACCCTCTTCTCCTTCGAAGGAGGCAAATCCCTCATCTGGGACGCGACATGCTGTGACAGGTTCTTCGCGCCCAGATAAGTAGCTTTAGTCACAAATCCATGTACCTCGGCTCGCAATGCATAGGATAGGAAGACGAGCAAATATCGGAATTCCTCCGGTTGCCATTGAGACTTCAGGCGTCGTCGGATAGCTGACCTACTCTTTAGAATAATATAATATAATATAATGAATGAAATTATTGTGTACAGTGCTCAGGTGCACTACAATTCGTCAAAGGTGCATGTATAGTACATAGAATAATATACAAATGTCAGGGAAGTGAATAGTGTATGAGTCATGATATACATGTGTGCGTGTGTATGGAGGGGGGAATATAAGGTGTGGTGTTGGCGAATCTCAGGAAGCATGGAGGTTTTAAAGGATGCAGTGTCTCGACAGCTAATAACTGATGCAGGTTGTTTGTTCCATGCTTCAGCAACTCTGAGAGTGAAAAAATGTTTCCGAAAGTCATGGGAGCTGTGCTGTTTTCTGACTTTGTGGGCACGCCCACGTGTGTTAGACACATGGAAATCCAAAAGGTACTCAGGGTTGTTGTTGGCAAGATGGTTAATAATTTTGTGGGTGTTTACCAAGTCAGTTGCCAGACGTCGGAGCCTCAATGTATCCATGCCCAGGGAAGCAAGGCGTTCAGAGTATGCTAGATGTCTGATAGAGGGTATTCGCTTGGTTGCACGCACGTCTCTGAACAGTTTCCAGGCGGTCAATGTTCTGAGCAAGATATGGGTTCCAGACTGATGATGCGAATTCTAAGTGTGGCCGCACCATAGCTATATAGGATCGATAGCAACCCGTCTGCGGAAGGAGCCCCGCGAAGTGGAATGGCTGTTGCAGCGAGTGACGCTGCCCAGCGTCCGCGGAAACACCACTCTGACCTAGGTGTAGAATCTGTCACCCTCTGCTTCCCCCCTTTCTTTCTTTCTTTGTCTAGTAGTCCTTATTCTTCCTCTCCTGTCCTCTCATGTATGACTTTCATAGTCCTTTCCAATACTGTTTTCTTTTTCTGCATATTTAACCAATTCATAGTTATATCTGTAGCGAAATCTGTCCACATCTTGACCCCTGGGTGACATTTAACGGTCAAATTCTGGGTTACCTCCTTTTTGGCGTAAACAAGTCTATGCGTGGGGGATCTCTCGAGGTCACTCCAGTGGTTCACAGAGGAAGCGACAGATATAAATTGCCTGTGTTACACCAGAGTTCGAAGCAGTTCCCGATAGAGTAACGATGTAAAACATTTGCTTTCTACAGATCCCTTGGGGTCTACAGACTATTACTCTCTCTCCGGGTCCTACAGACTCTCACTTTCTCTTGTCACTGAGCTTTGACTACTACCTTGCTGCTACGACTAACGAACGATATCTTGCCACTCTCTATTTCAGCATAACATCATCAACTTTTATGATTTGCAGTAATAATAAAAATAATAATAATGAAATTATTGTGTACAGTGCTCAGGTGCACTACAACTCATCAAAGGTGCATGTATAGTACATAGAATAATGTACAAATGTCAGGAAAATGAACAGTGTATGAGTCATGATATAATAATAATAACAATAATGAAATATTGTGTACAGTGCCCAGGTGCACCACAACTCATCAAAAAAGTGCATGTACAGTACATAGGGCAATGCACAAACATCAGTAAAATGAACAGTGCACGAGTCATGATACACACATGTGTGCATGTGTATGGAAGGGGTACATCAAGTGTAGTTTTGGCGTATTTCGGGAAGCATGAGTGTCTTAAAGGATGCAGTGTCTCGGCAGCTAACAATTGACGCAGGCAGTTTGTTCCATGCTTCAGCAACTCTGAGCGTGAAAAAATGTCTACGAAAGTCATGGGAGCTGTGCTGTTTTCTGATCTTGTAGGCATGTCCACGTGTGTTAGACACATGGAGATCAAAGAGGCGCTCAGGGTTGCAATTGGCGAGATGGTTAAAACCTTTGTGGGTATTCACCAAGTCCATTGCCAGACGTCGGAGCTTCAATGAATCCATGCCCAGGGAAGCAAGGCGTTCAGAGTATGGTAGGTGTCTGATGGAGGGTATGCGCTTGGTTGCACGTCTCTGAACAAGTTTCCAGGAGGTCAATGTTCTGAGCAAGATAGGGGTTCCAGACTTATTCTTTGTTCCTTTATTCACTGAAGTGAAGTAAATTTTATATTTAAACGAAACTATTTATTTTGTTGTGTTATTTCATCTCTAACAACACTTACTGACTTTGCTTCGCTTCATATCAACACTAGATAAACACTATTTATGTAAATAAAAATTAAAATATATATATATATATATGTGTGTGTGTGTGTGTGTGTGTGTGTGTATTTGGTCAATGGGATACAGCCTTTCATCTTTACGGGGTTGATAAAATAAAGTACCAGCAATGCACTAGGTAATTGCTGGCCTTGTGCCAAAAGTAGAAACAATTATTTTCAACTGATTTTAATTGCACTTCAATATATAGAAGGCTTATAGGATTTTGCTTCCCTCTCGAGCATCAATTACTTTAATCCCACATTTTCTTTCTTCCTCTTTAATAGTCTTCCTTATATCTCATTAATCTCTTACTATCTTTTACTCTCACCTACCTAGCTTACTCACACACTCTCTCTATTTTACGCCCCCCTTTCTAGATCTCGTACTCTCACCACTCCCAGCTTACTCTTTCTTCTATTAGAGTGTTGGGAGAGTGAGGAAGGACAACACAATACATTACAAGGCGATGCAATGTTGTTGATCGTCGAAATGATATTTCTCTTGCGAGATGTAATCATCGCTTTCGTGGCAGCTGTGTGGAATTTCTTCATTATACCCAAATGCAAAGATGTAGAGGGCGAAATTGTACTAATCACTGGCTCTGCTAATGGTATCGGTCGGGGCCTTGCGCTGGCTTTTGCCCGACTTGGCTGCACCCTTGTTCTGTGGGACATCGATGAAGTCGGAAACGAGGAGACTGCCAAGTTGGTTACAGAAGCTGGCGCTAATGTTTTCCCCTACTACTGTGACTTAAGGTAACTCCAGTTACTCATTATTCTTTATATAGGTTGTTAAATTTATTAATATGATATGCAGGTAAGACCGTCGATTGCCATAACGCATAAACAAAACACAGAAAATCGAAGCCAAGCCAGATATTATTACATAAAGAATTGTGAGCAATTTGTAATATTATTTATGTATATATACATTATTTAACAAAAATATGGTTTCAGACAGTTTAGTATCCAAAAGATATGTAATTTGTATACAATAAATTACTTTCACAAGCATATATACAGTTATAACGGAATACTCCATTGTTTTACCGGCGAAGATCCGAAACCGAATCTGAGTTTTCTCGCCTCTGCGACAATCTATCGTTGGAAGTTCTCACCGTTGTCCTGTCAAGACAACGATGATAAATGTACATTCCATTTGACCTGTGACCCCAACCCCTTGGGAGATGCTAACCACAGGTCAGATGGAATGTACATTTATCATCGTTGTCTTGACAGGTCAATGGTGAGAACTTCCAACGATAGATTGTCCCAGAGGCGAGAAAGCTCAAATTCAGTTTCGATCTTCGTCGGTAAAGCCTAGGAGTATTGCGTTATACAGTACTAAAAAAGATGAAAAAATGGGGTACAAGACATGCACACTCAATCACGATACAAGAGGCGTTGGTGCTTCCTTCTAATAATATCCGAGGTAACCCAACACACTGACAGCATTACCATGGGTGATGGCGAGGCTAAGACACTGGAATAACGAAGCACCCTCGCATGCATCATCTAATAGACCGGTAAGATAAGCTGCCAACAATGACAAGAAATTCGTTGTCAGCGTTCCAGCTGCCTATGATGCATCGAACACCACAAGCTAAAAGAAATAATCTATATTATCGCCTATTAGCCCTATCGGATTTTTGTTTTCCGAGTTTTGTCTCTCTCTCTCTTCTTCTAAGTAGACATCATCTGTAAAGTTAAAAAATTCGCTTTACAGTCACCTGGTTTCCATTTCGACCCTTCTACAGCACCTTCAGCAAATGTTTTCTTCCATAATTGTGGTAAAAGTATGAGTTGAATTTGTTAGACAGAAATGTCGGTGTGGTATATCATGCACATGTATTTATTATGTACAAACACACACATTTGCGCGTGTGTTTCGCCGATTTTTACATCTGATATCTTTAGTGTTGTTCTTCACCGAGCTACGCAGAAAGATATCTGATCATTGTCGCCGTCGGAAATACTTATTTCGTTGATCTTTGTACTTGTATACAAAACACCCCCTTCGGTATATTAATGCATGTGTGTGTGTTTGTGAATACATTTAATTACATAATTTCATGTACAGTACATCGTTTATTTCAATATAAAATAAGCACTTTTTATTAAATAATATATATAAATAACATTATAAATTGCTCACAATTCTTTCAGAATAACATTACAAATTTAATGTCGTTGATAAACACAAATATAAACGCATATAATAAACACAACCAACCATTGCTAGAAATCTCTTGAAAAGTTTATCTATGTAGGAGGGTCGGCTGAAAAGTTAATGGAATGACCAAATGAGGTTTATTTCTCTACATAGTCCCTGGAAAGATACAATGAAGTTATAAATAAGAAGAGTTGAAATGAATGCACGCAAAATTTCACAACTTTAGCATCACTCTTTCATAGTAAGCTTATGAACTTTTCAGCCCACCCTCGTATAATAATTGTTTCTACTTTTGGGTCAAGACCAGCAATTATTCCAGTGAATTACTGGTACTTTATTTTATCGACCCCGTAAGGATGAAAGGCAAAGTTAACCACGGCAGGATTTGAACTCAGACTGCAAAGGGCCGTAACTCTATGCTGCAAAGCATGGCGTTCGACCCTCTATCGATATTGCCAATCCTCCGCCACCCTCGTATAATAATTGTTTCTACTTTGGCACAAGGCCAGCAAATACCTAGTACATTACTGGTACTTAATAATTATTTCTACTTTTGGCACAATGCCAGCAATTATCTCAGTGCATTACTGGTACTTTACTTTGTACTTAATAATTGTTTCTACATTTGGCACAAGACCAGCAATTATTCCAGTGTATTACTGGTACTTTATTTTATCGACCCCGAAAGGATGAAAGGCAAAGTTAACCTCGGCGGGATAATGTATATCAGTTTGTCTGTAGTGGAACTATTTTTTTGTCATTCTCTCTGTCAGTAGAATGTTTCTATTGATTTGTTTCTTTTGTAAATGATATATTCATTACACAAACTCATATTTACTGATAGGGTGACTTCGGAAAAATGATATGGCAAAGAAAAATAGTTTTTTAAGATACTACAAAGTTAGGAGAGAGAGAGATTACGAAACTCAAAATTCTAAACAATAAGAGTCACTATCGTTGTTACGTCCGAGTAGTAAAGTAAACATTTTACTCTGTCAATACGATTGAGAAATCAAAGTTCATTAGATGGGGTATTTTCTTTCAGTTTGTTCGTTTTAGTTATTCAACCTTACACCACCCTACATTTAGTAAATTGGGACGGTTGACATTTCTCGAAATATTTTCCTCACACTGGTGACACAAAAATGTTGTTTATTTATTTATTTATTATTTATTTATTTATTTATTACATAAAGGTAAGACGGTCTTTGACACAATACCACATTCTGTTATCTGGTGGTCCTTAAGGATACTGGATGTAGATAAGTGGCGTGTGAGAGCAGTGCAAGGCATATATAAAGGAGCTGTCTGTTAAGTAAGAGTGGCATTGGGGTTAGTGAGGAATTCAATGTGCAGGTACTCTGTATACTTCAATTTATTCACGTTTATAATAACATATATAATGACACAATGCTTAGAGGAAAGTCATAAAATCACATATCAACACAAGTGGATAAGTTCCTTCAGAATGAAAATATAAACAAAGCATATAAATAAATCATATAAATAAATTTAATAAATAAATAAATGTTTTAAATATATACATAAATAACATTACAAATGTCTCGGTAACACTACAACGGATGATATAATGAAAGATAAATTCCTTCAATGCTACAATATTAAAGAAAATGTAAAAGAAGGTGTGAACAACGGAGCCAACACCAGAGCGAAAGACAGCAACGCCGCGAGTACTGGGAAACCTCTCTAATGATTTTTGAGGCAAGCCAGCACACTCGCAGCGTTGCCCCGGGTGATGGCGAGGCTGATGCGCTGAAACAGCCAAGCATCCTCGCGATATTCGCCAGTCACCTCAATTAGGCGAGCCGCCAGTGAGGAAAGGAACCTCGCTGTCAGCGGCTCAACTCCTCCAAACGTCTCGAAAACCACAGGCTGAAAAATGTAGCTGGCCGACAGAGCAGAGTATTTGAGTGACTCTTAGGTCTTGAATACCCCCCCCCCCCCTCGCTTATTAAATTTGACTAATCTATCTCTGGCGAAATTTTATTGTGATTCATATTGATAGCTGGAGAACCTAAGGGTCTTACTCCGCTCGGCTGCAGAAGCTGTGGCTCTCGTCCTAACCGCAGCATCCAGGATGTGGGAAAGAGCAAAAGAGTCACTAACAGTGACGTCCCAGACAAGGCACCTGCCTCTCGACCAAGGGCACAGGGTAAGACCGTCAGGTCTTTTGTCGTCACTTCTGGACAACCCAGATGGTTCCAAGACTGAAGGGATATTCGCCCGTGCCAAAGCTCTCTTGAGGATGAGGTTTAGCTCCATGTGACGCGCGAAGTGGCCGGCATTCAGGCAGCAAGAAAGATGGTGGAGGCCTGTGGAGTCGAAGAGTTTGCCGCATCGGCACCTCAAACCCATGCAGACGTCAGCTCCCACTCTGAGGGCGATGGAGACACGAAGTTCATCCAGGCTGAGTAGGCCACCAATGTTGACCACGGGTAGGGCATCGACCCAGTCACCTGAGTATTTGGTGCTGGCAGATAGTAAGCGGCACCTTGCAAACTGATCTGACTGGACAAAGAGGGAGTCGAAGGTGGCCTTTGAACTTATGCTGTCCCAAGTTCTCTGACTCCGACTTCCTCCACCTTCTCAGGAAGAGACAAGCTCAACTCACTCCATTGCTGGAGAGCTTCACCCAACTCCCTGTTGGAACTAGTCCATGTTGGAGAGGATGCTGCTCACCAGGGTGGAGCAAGCGTGAGTGGAGGAAAGGAAGCAGGGGAGAGAGAGACGAACACTTACGAAGACCAAGACCCCCAAATCGCTTGGGCAACGCAGCCTGATCGCAGGACTCTGGAGAGAGTCTAACATTGACCAGGCACTCGAGTCTCTCGAAGATTAGGTGTCGAAGTGTTGGAGGCAGGATGGAAATCTGTGAGAGGGGCTGACCCTGAGCAGATACAGAAGCTTAGGAATAGACAGGTAGTTTCTGAGTATGAAGAAACCTTGATGGGGTTCGATAACTTCGATATTCCTCAGCAGCTGCTCAAGGCCAACCATCTTCAATTGGAAGGTTGACTCGAAGGCCAGGTCTGTGATTGGGGCTCCTAAGGAGCACCAAGCCGACGGGGAGGGACCGCGATGGAAGGGAAGGACTCTGCGAACAGGTCGATCAGCTGTTGGTGTTGAGAAGCTGGGTGGTTGAGGATCCAGAGGTCACATTTGGAGCTATTGATCTTGAGACTTTGGCGGCCAAGCTCCTCCACCATCTTGTTGGTAGTGGTGAGAACCATATCCGGAGTTCCCCCCAAACAGGCGTCGTCGAGGTACCAGACATTGAGGTCCAACTCAATCCCCATCTTGGTGACGTCATCAATGCCCAGTGCAAACAGAGCGGGCCCGAGTGGGTCACCCTGTTGGACTCCTGAGGCAGAGGTGATGATTTTACATTAAAAAAACATTATATATGACAAAAAAAGAACATTACAAGAAATCACATATTTATGAACGTACACTATACAATTTCCGACCCTCCCCTCTGCTTCTAAGAATTTAAGCAAATGTCCCCCTCCCTATTATTTGGGATCCAGGTGTAGGTGTTTACCAAGGCTCAGTCCTCTGTCTCCTATTTATTATAATACTAAAGACATTTTTTCCAATTCCATCCCGCCCGTCCCCTTAATCTATTTTATTTCTCATTCTTTCTTCTGATGAAGGACTAGCGTCCAAAACGTTAAGACCCTCTTCCTCCTATATCAAGCTTTAACCTAATATATGCCTTCCATATACTGTACCGATTGTGTTGTTATTTCTGTTTACCTTTTACATATATATATATATGCACACAAGGGTTGGTTGAAAAGTTCATAGGCTGACTATAAATGAGTGTTCCTAGAACTGAGAAATCTTGCGTGCATTAATTTCAACACTTTTTATTGATAACTGCATTGTTTCTTCCCAGGAGCTATGTTGCAAAATAAACCTCATTTGGTCTTTCCATGAGAGTATCTTAGTCAGCCAATGAACTTTTCAGCCGACCCTCATATATATATATATATGGCATTGCGCAGTAATACAGAAAACATGCCTTTGCATGTGCACAGACTGAAGCATAGCAGGCACCTCTTAACCACTATACTCCCACCCATCCACTCCTGTCCACACTACCCGTACACTGTGAACAAAATATATCCTGCCCACACTGTAAAGTGGTCATGTAGCAGTCACGATAAAAAGCACCCAGGACACACTGTAAATGTGGTTGGCATTAGGAAGGGCATCTAGCCATACAAAACCTAACCAGAAACAGTTCTATATGAATAAGACATGGTCACCTGCCTCAAATGGGATGACCCATCTAACCCATGCTAGCGTGAAAAATGGACGTTAAATGATGATGATGATGATGATGATATATACACACTGAAACTGTTAAGACTTACAGTCAAGAGATTTACAGCTAGTATCCTGCAAAAACTGAACAAAACCTCACAAACACACAGTTATTATTTCTAATAAGATTAGTTTACAGCCCCACTTAATGCTGAAATCAATATTGAACAATTGAATTCTAACAGATTTAGAAAACTATCAGCCAAACCTACACTCCATTTCACATTAATTATGCTTATCATATAACAAATGAACCTCTATGTATATTGTTGCTGTTGGACCTGGGGTAGTTCCAACAATGAATGTTCCAGTCAAAAGCTTGCTTGTTAAATTAATATGTAAGTGCCTGAACATACCATAGACATGTATACTCTTGATATCATTTTTAATGTGACACAGTTTGTGACATGGCTAGCTCTTTGAATTTCAGGTACAACTCATTTTTTTACTAGCCGTGTGAACTGGAGCAATGTGAAATAAAGTGTCTTGCTCATGGACGCTTTGTTGTTACTGTTGTTATTGGACCTGAGGTGGATCCAACGATGAGTGTTCCAGTCAATTCAATCAGCAGAACAGCTTGCTTGTAAAATTAATATGCAAGTGGCAGAGCACCCTACAGACCATTAACACAATTCTCAGGGAGATTCAGTGTGACATAATGTGTGACAAGATTGGCTCTTTGAATCAAAGGTACAACTCATTTTTTACTAGCTGAGTGGACTGAAGCAATGTAAAATAAAGTATCTTGATCAATAATACAATACTCCACCTGGTCCAGGAACATGTCCTATTTACATACTTCCCTGTGGATTGTAAAATATGAATAGCATGATCCGAGTTTCAGTCCTTGTTGGACTCTCATCAGAAGCTATTGACATCTCTCACAATCTACAGAGAAATATGTAATTAAAGACATTATATACCAATTAAATATGGCAGAAACAGAAAACTGGATTTGCTAATTTACATAATGTTAGTACTTACAGTTGTATGTAGTTTATGTACTATTTAAATTGTACACTCAGCAACTGAAGTATATTATAAACTCATATGTACTATTTCTACTCAATTGCATTGTAATGTGTGTTTGTTGGCCACGAGGCAAATAAAAATCCTCCCTCATCACCACCACTACTGCTATACCATCATCATTGTCATCATCATCCAAGAAATATTTTAAAAGGATGTGCTCCAACTATAAAAATCTGTCCCACGCCTAGAGGCTCTTTTGGGCGAAGCTTATGTTGATTTCATTGGTGTTAAGCAACTGAGAGTATAAGATTATTCATGTACAACTGAATTGAATGGAACAATGTAAATTAACCCTTTAGCATTTACATTACTCCATATTTACTATTGTATTTTCACAGTAAACACTTTATTTCACATAATATAAATTCTATATAAACCGGTTATGACCGTTTTGAACAGAAAGAGGTGAGAGAATTCTGGCTGGATACGGCCGGTGTAAATGCTAAAGGGTTAAAGAGTTTTGACTCAAGAACACTGTGTAGCACCCAGTTCAAGAACCCCACCCACGACATTACAATCATAAGTTCAACAGCTTAACTACATAGTTGTATATCTTCAGATGTTTCAACTAGGAATACATCTAAATATCTTGCTTTATTCTTTCTATTTTTGAAAGTCAAAGGAAAGAAATATACAGAGTTGGTAAGAAGGTACAGAAGGAAGTGGGAGATGTTACCATTTTAGTCAACAATGCTGGTGTTGTGATAGGAAAGGGCTTCTTGGAATGTCCAGATGAAGAAATTGAAAATTCCTTTCATATCAATATACTTGCTTATTTTTGGGTAAGTTTTTCATAATTTTTATCATCTTTTCTTAGTTTTCCTCCTCTTTCAAGGATATTACAGATGTTTTTCAGTTTAACTTTTTTAATACCAAACCACCTGAAACTGACCCTGGTTTTATGATACAAATCTGTATATTTTAACCCTTTAGCATTTACATTACTCTATATTTACTATTGTATTTTAGCAGTAAAAGCTTTATCTCACATATATTATTTATTTTGAGAAAATAAATAAGTTGACTTTGCCTTTCATCCTTACGGGGTCGATAAAATAAAGTACCAGCAATTGGGTAATTGCTGGCCTTGTGCCTAAAGTAGAAACAATTATTTGTTTTGAGAACAATACCTTAACATCGGTATGAGTGGCCAGTTATGGCTGGTTTGAACAGAAAGATGTAAGAGAATTCTGGCCAGATACGGCTGGCTTAAATTCTAAAGGGTTAAAGTGTTTTTATGTATCTAAAAACATTCCAGGATAACTTTATGTTATGCTCTAAACAGCAGCTAAATATCGAGGAAATTAGTTATATTACTAAATCTTCCAAATTTTTGATTATCTTCAAAATTATTTGTAAACCCTCGGCTGTGCCTTCAATCAGAAATATGTTAATGAAGGGTTACCCCATCTCTGCTGTTGAGGCAGCATTCTGATTTCAAACTTTACTACAAAATAAAAATGTCTGCATTTATACAAAATTTATTCTCCCTACCACTCTTTTTCATCTGGATGCTATCAGCAAAGTCATCTATTTACTAAAATTCAGAGTCTCTCTTCATTCATTTAACCCTTTTGATACTATATGCAGACCTGTCAACTCTCCCTGTCCGACGGGGAGATCTCCCACCCACTTTGGAGTGGGTGAGATGTCTTCTCCTGTGAGAATGGGTATAGCTTTCATTATGTAAAATCTCCACATTTTGCCTTATTTCTCCCTGTTTTGGGGGTATTTTTTTTCATGGTATTCCCTTTTGGGGTTTTTAGAGGTTGGCAGGTCTGTATATGAAACAAAACATCCCCTTTTAAAGAGTTCCTATCTAAATTCTGCTCCAAACATCAACTAAACAATGGGAAAGTTAAGTATATTACTAAATTATTGATTATTTTCAAAATTATTTGAAAAGCATTGGCCGTGTCTTTCATTAGAAATATGGTAATGAAAAGTTTAAGAGTGGATTTTCCCAGAGCAAACCTTGGGAAGAGAAGGACATCAACCCATTTTAGGAAGGATTATCTATGATTAGAAACCTAATCCAAACGTCAAGTCCACTGCAGCAACTATGTTTACAATAGTGGATTATCTATACTGATTGTTTAGTCAGCTTTTCATCTAAACTAACTCGGAACAATCTCAGCTCCAATCAAGCATTTGCAATAATAAATTTTGTTATATAATTAACTGGCTTAGCCTGCAGTATAGTTATATTTTCAATATGTTATACACATATCTATACAGGTATGCACACATACATACATATGTACACACACACCTATAGGCATGCACACAAACCATTTAATAGAGAATGGTGAGATAATTTGATTGTACCAAGACTGATAATATGTAGCAGCATAACTGCTATTGATTAGTCAATATATTGATATTATATAATAATAATAATGAAAGTTATTGTGTACAGTGCTCAGGTGCACCACAGCTCATCAAAGGTGCATGTATAATTCATAGAATAATGTACAAATGTCAGGAATGTGAACAGTCATGATATACACACAAATCATGGTTCATTCAACCTTTTGGAACAATCATAAAACAATAAACTAATTAAGCACTTAAACTTGCTTTTTTGTTTTCATTGTTTATAAAATAAAAATAATAATGAAATGCTCAGGTGCACTACAACTTGTCAAAGGTGCATGTATAGTACATAGAATAATATACAAATATTCACGGAAATGAATAGTGTATGAGTCATGATATACATGTGTGCGTGTGTATGGAGGGGGAATATTAGGTGTGGTGTTGGCAAATCTCAGGAAGCATGGGGGTTTTAAAGATGCAGTGTCTCGACAGCTAATAACTGATGCAGGTTGTTTGTTCCATGCTTCAGCAACTTTGAGCGTGAAAAAGCGTTTCTGAAAGTCATGGGAGCTGTACTGTTTTCTGACTTTGTTGGCATGCCCACGTGTGTTAGACACATGGAATTCAGAAAGGTACTCAGGGTTGTTGTTGGCAAGATGGTTAATAATTTTGTGGGTGTTTACCAAGTCAGTTGCCAGACATCGGAGCTTCAATGTATCCATGCCCAGGGAAGCAAGGCGTTCAGAGTATGGTAGATGCTTGATGGAGGGTATCTGCTTGGTTGCACGTCTCTGAACAGTTTCCAGGTGGTCAATGTTCTGAGCAAGATAGGGGTTGCAGACTGGTGATGCAAATTCTAAGTGTGGCCGCACCATAGCTATATACAGCTTTAAATAGATAGCTGGAGAGTGGCTGACAAAGATCTTGCCGAGTGATGCAAAGACACCCTCGGCCTTCTTGACAATTTTAGAGACGTGCTTTGTCCAACGCAAATCGCTGCTGACCGTAATGCCCAGGTCATGTTCACACCTTTATAAGTTACAGTGTGTAATTTTTGTTCAGTTCCTTTGGCAAAAATATTCTCATTGGCTTGAAATAATGAATTGACACACACACACACACACACACATATATATGGCATCAAACCATAGAAACCAAGTCAGAAACAGTTCTATGTGAGCAAGGCACGGTCACCAGACCCAACTTGCCTGAAATGGGACAACCCGTCTAACCCATGCTAGCATGGAAAAATGGATGTTAGACGGTGATGATGATGATATAACCCTTGAGTTTAAATCTCACCAAGGTCCACTTTACCTTTCATCCTTTCATGGTTGGTAAAGGAAGTGCCAGCCTAGTGCTGGTGCAAACCCCCCTCCTTTCAGCTGTTACATCCTGTATGTTACACTGGATTAAATGGCCAGGACTTTTTGATGTAATGTTTTACAGTTGGATGTACTTCTTGACGCTAACCCCTGTAGTTGCTTTTTATGACACTCAGGGATATGGTGTACCTATTCTAAACCAGACACACAATGGAAAGACTAATGGAAAAATAGTTTTCTTTGTATGATTGGATGATCAGCTTATTTCTTTTTTCTTTTCTACCTATCTAACATGGATGATCAGCTTATTTCTTTTTTCTTTTCTACCTATCTAACATTGCTTGATATGACCCACTGTGGCAAAGGTATACTCTTCAAATCACCCCCATCATATGTCAGGCAACACTTTAGTATATATAACATATAATTCTCTTTCATGCAATTTACTGGTTTGTTTTCTTTGTTGACAGACTATAAAAGTATTTCTACCAAAAATGATTGAGAAAAACCATGGACATATTGTAAACATGTCGAGTTCTTTGGGCCTGACAGGAATAAACAAGTTAACTGATTATTGTGCCACAAAATTTGCTGTGGTTGGTTTCAACGAAGTCTTAAGCTATGAACTTCAATATGACCACCTTGATGGTGTTAAGACAACCCTGATTTGTCCACAGTGTGTAAAAACACGGATGTTTGAAGGCTGTAAATTGAGGTAAGGAAACATTTATTAAAGGTTTGATGTATAGATGTGTGTGTAATAAAGATTTAGTTTATTTTTATTAAGTAAGAAAGAAAACATGACTCTGGTTCCATCAGGGAAACAGCACTGCTCAATGTTAAGAAATGGAGTAGAGAGGAATTCTGTATGGTGTACTTAGTGTACAATATGAGTACACAAGAGATATAGTGGGATAGCAGGCAGGTTAATAGAAAAGGTAGACTTTGTATGTGGCAAATACACAGGGATAGTTGGTTGTAAGAGCAATTCCAATCCAGAGAAATTTTCATAGATCAATTGATAGTTTTTGTTGCTTAGGAGGCCATATTAGCAGTGGATGATGTTTCCCTGAAAACATAGTAGCTAGAATAAAAACAGAGTGAGAAAAGTTCAGGGTGCTAATGTTACTATTGACAACAAACAGATTTTTACTCCAAGTGAAAGGTAATGTTGTATGATGCCTGCATGTGAAGCATGATGCTGCATGGTAGTGAGACATGAGTAGTGAATGCAGATAATATGTGAAGACTGAAGAAAAGTGAATTGAACATGCTCTGATGGATGTGTAATGTGAGAGTGCATGAAAGACGAATCATGGAGTAGCTGAGAGAAAAAGTGGGCATAAGAGGAATTAGATGCAGTGTGGAGAAGAGAAGATTATATTAGTATGAATATGTGATGTATATGGATGATGATCTGGTGGAAGGAAGCTGCAATAGAGAAAGACTGAAGACAACTTGGGCTGAAGAAGTGAGAGACGATCTCAAATTGCTGAATCTTCTATTTCCATAGTCAGAACTTATTTTTTTTAGTTCTTTTATGGATTCAGCTATAAGGAAAGGACCAGATCATCTGCATAGAGAAGCTCCCGAGGACAACCAGTCTTAAAATCCTCTGTTATGGCCTCGAGAACTATGATGAACAGCAGTGGGTTGAGAACTGAATCTTGATGAACTCCTACATGTACCTTGAATTCTTCACTAAACTCACTTCCTACTCTCACTTTACTGTCATCTGAAATATACTGGGAAAAAGCATTATTTAGTTTAGTTTTAATTGTCATCCTTTGCCGTTTATACATTTCTACTGCACTGTACCAGCTTTTTGAAACTTATCAGTCATTTATTACATATCTCATAATGCTTCATATTAACTATACTAATATATATAGTATATATCAAACAAATTATCATGACAGATTGAAGTTCTTGAATAATTTAATCTTTATAGTTGTTTTGACACAAAGTTTTTATGAAACACACAACTAGGTAAAATGTGATCCATAATAATATTAGTAATGACAACATAATAATGAGGAATATTTATACTTTATATATATTTGTATCTCAGCAGAAGATTAAGAATCGGTATAAAAAAATTAAGGGGATTAACGATCAAATTTACGTGATAAGAATGCAAAGTAAAAATTTTAAAAATTCATTAACTGAGAGCGACAGAAAAGATGAGGAATATAATAGAAAGGGAGGTAACTTACATTGTCTGTCTTCAATTTAGACACCCAGGAAATATGTATTTTTTGCATGGCTTAGTGGTTAGAGCGCTCGCTTACAATCTTAAAGTTGTGAGTTCGACTCTCGGTCTGGGCTTTGTGTTGTGTTCTTGACCAAGACACTTTATTTCACGTTGCTCCAATTCACTCAGCTTTAGAGTTGCGACGTCACTGGTGCCAAGCTGCATCGGCCTTTGACTTTCCAATCGACGACTTCAGTGGCGTGGAGAGAGGGAGGCTGGTATGCATGGGCGACTGCTGGTCTTCCTCAAACAACCTTGCCCGGACTTGTGTCTCAGAGGTACAAATATCATGGTCATTCTTGACTGAAAATGCTCTTTTTTACATATATAAGCATACAACACATATAAGCAGAATTACACAGATACTTCATCATCAACGTTTAACGTCCGTGTTCCACGCTTGCATGGGTTTGGACGGGGGTTTTCCCACTTGAGGCAAGAGTGATTTATCTTGCTCGCATAGGACTATCTGGCGGGTTTTCTACAGCTGGATGCCCTTCCTAACACCAACCACATTTACAGTGTGGGGCTGGGAGGTTTTTACCGTGTTGCCTACACGGGCACATTGCAGCGTGGACTGTGTGGCAGGTTTTCTACAGCTGGATGCTCTTCCTAACACCAACCACATTTACAGTGTGGGGCTGGGAGGTTTTTACCGTGTTGCCTACACGGGCACATTACAGCGTGGACTGTCTGGCAGGTTTTCTACAGCTGGATGCCCTTCCTAACACCAACCACATTTACAGTGTGGGGCTGGGAGGTTTTTACCGTGTTGCCTACACGGGCACATTACAGCGTGGACTGTCTGGCAGGTTTTCTACAGCTGGATGCCCTTCCTAACACCAACCACATTTACAGTGTGGGGCTGGGAGGTTTTTACCGTGTTGCCTACACGGGCACATTACAGCGTGGACTGTGTGGCAGGTTTTCTACAGCTGGATGCCCTTCCTAACACCAACCACATTTACAGTGTGGGGCTGGGAGGTTTTTACCGTGTTGCCTACACGGGCACATTACAGCGTGGACCGTCTGGCAGGTTTTCTACAGCTGGATGCCCTTCCTAACACCAACCACATTTACAGTGTGGGGCTGGGAGGTTTTTACCGTGTTGCCTACACGGGCACATTACAGCGTGGACTGTGTGGCAGGTTTTCTACAGCTGGATGCCCTTCCTAACACCAACCACATTTACAGTGTGGGGCTGGGAGGTTTTTACCGTGTTGCCTACACGGGCACATTACAGCGTGGACCGTCTGGCAGGTTTTCTACAGCTGGATGCCCTTCCTAACACCAACCACATTTACAGTGTGGGGCTGGGAGGTTTTTACCGTGTTGCCTACACGGGCACATTACAGCGTGGACTGTGTGGCAGGTTTTCTACAGCTGGATGCCCTTCCTAACACCAACCACATTTACAGTGTGGGGCTGGGAGGTTTTTACCGTGTTGCCTACACGGGCACATTACAGCGTGGACTGTGTGGCAGGTTTTCTACAGCTGGATGCCCTTCCTAACACCAACCACATTTACAGTGTGGGGCTGGGAGGTTTTTACCGTGTTGCCTACACGGGCACATTACAGCGTGGACCGTCTGGCAGGTTTTCTACAGCTGGATGCCCTTCCTAACACCAACCACATTTACAGTGTGGGGCTGGGAGGTTTTTACCGTGTTGCCTACACGGGCACATTACAGCGTGGACTGTGTGGCAGGTTTTCTACAGCTGGATGCCCTTCCTAACACCAACCACATTTACAGTGTGGGGCTGGGAGGTTTTTACCGTGTTGCCTACACGAGCACATTACAGCGTGGACTGTCTGGCAGGTTTTCTACAGCTGGATGCCCTTCCTAACACCAACCACATTTACAGTGTGGGGCTGGGAGGTTTTTACCGTGTTGCCTACACGGGCACATTACAGCGTGGACTGTGTGGCAGGTTTTCTACAGCTGGATGCCCTTCCTAACACCAACCACATTTACAGTGTGGGGCTGGGAGGTTTTTACCGTGTTGCCTACACGGGCACATTACAGCGTGGACTGTCTGGCAGGTTTTCTACAGCTGGATGCCCTTCCTAACACCAACCACATTTACAGTGTGGGGCTGGGAGGTTTTTACCGTGTTGCCTACACGGGCACATTACAGCGTGGACTGTCTGGCAGGTTTTCTACAGCTGGATGCTCTTCCTAACACCAACCACATTTACAGTGTGGGGCTGGGAGGTTTTTACCGTGTTGCCTACACGGGCACATTACAGCGTGGACTGTGTGGCAGGTTTTCTACAGCTGGATGCCCTTCCTAACACCAACCACATTTACAGTGTGGGGCTGGGAGGTTTTTACCGTGTTGCCTACACGGGCACATTACAGCGTGGACTGTGTGGCAGGTTTTCTACAGCTGGATGCCCTTCCTAACACCAACCACATTTACAGTGTGGGGCTGGGAGGTTTTTACCGTGTTGCCTACACGGGCACATTACAGCGTGGACTGTGTGGCAGGTTTTCTACAGCTGGATGCCCTTCCTAACACCAACCACATTTACAGTGTGGGGCTGGGAGGTTTTTACCGTGTTGCCTACACGGGCACATTACAGCGTGGACTGTGTGGCAGGTTTTCTACAGCTGGATGCCCTTCCTAACACCAACCACATTTACAGTGTGGGGCTGGGAGGTTTTTACCGTGTTGCCTACACGGGCACATTACAGCGTGGACTGTCTGGCAGGTTTTCTACAGCTGGATGCCCTTCCTAACACCAACCACATTTACAGTGTGAGGCTGGGAGGTTTTTACCGTGTTGCCTACACGACCACATTACAGCGTGGACCGTGTCTACACGATCTCATTTGTTTCGGCCTGGATGTTGTGGCACCAACATAACTTTACATTGAAGGGGCGGTGTGGATGGGGTGGGGGGTGGTGGTGGGGGGGGGGGGGGGTGTATTTAGTTAGAGATGCCTACTGGCTGTAGTAGGTTTTACTTTGTATTTATATAACATATATATCTATATACTAGCAGTAAAGCCCGGCGTTGCTTGGGGTCGCTCAGTAGCTGTGTTAAAGTTACAATGTTAAGTTTCTTTTTTGGCTTAAAAACTGTAGTGTCTACTGTGCAGACTTGCATGTGGTGTTTTTGATTAATATTCCCTCAACCAACAATATGCCTTATGAAGTTAAGAAAACATAACGATAACCCGAATGTTATAACAAAAGAGGATGCTGGGGATAAAAACTGCACTGGTTATTTATTAACAAAGATCGAAAATGTAAACACTGCAACGCAGAGAAAAACATTAGCGTAACCAAATTATCAGTTATGTCTGTCTGCACGCCTATATCACCTCTCTGCACGACTGTCTGTCTGCACGCCTATATCACCTCTCTGCACGACTGTCTGTCTGCACGCCTATATCACCTCTCTGCACGACTGTCTGTCTGCACGCCTATATCACCTCTCTGCACGACTGTCTGTCTGCACGCCTAACGAAATTTACAGATACATATATTTTAAATAAACTTATATAATTTTTGCTTTTTTTTACGAAATATTTGCTTGTTTTACGTAGTCTTTAAATAGACTTGTTTTCAAGTAAAAATATTGTTTTAAAAGGCTTTTAAATGGAAATGAAGCAAAACGGAAGCTTAGTGTTCGAACTGATGAATTTTGCAGGTCAAAATTTTGCTGGCTCGACAACTCTTCGTGTATTGTGTTAATGTCATTTTAAACGCTGAGAAAGCCAGCGTAATTTTTTTAATTTTTGCCAGCGTAATTTTTTTAATTTTTGCACGCAGAAAATGTAAACAGAACGTAAGACGCTACGCTGAATGTAAACAGAACAAAGGGAAATCATTCTTTTAATTTTTGCACGCAGAAAATGTAAAGAGAACGTAAGACGCTACACTGAATGTAAACAGAACAAAGGGAAATAACTGATCACTTACGCTCAAAAATCGATACATTATATTCGATTTCGTCAGATAGGGCGGGTCAATTTGAAATATTTTTTTTCCGATGTCTTCGCTAGGGCTCAATGTACAAGTATAGCAATTTCGGTGCAATTCCGTGAGAGATTCTAAGAGGAGATGTGTGCCAAAAATCGATAGACAGACAGACAACCTCAGTTTTATATATATAGAAGATTATATAAACTGGCACATACATACAAATACATGTACACACACATCTATATATATATATACTTCAAACCTACAAAAAGCACCCATCCCACACTGTAAAGTGGTAGTGTAGGCATCACAACAAAAAGCACCCAGTCCACACTGTAAAGTGGTAGTGTAGGCATCACGACAAAAAGCATCCAGCCCACACTGTAAAGTGGTAGTGTAGGCATCATGACAAAAAGCACCCTGCCCACATTATAAAGTGGTAGTGTAGGCATCGCGACAAAAAGCACCCAGTACTTGCTGTAAATGAGGTTGGCGCTAAGAAGGGCATCCAGTTGTAGAAACCAAGCTAAAATCGGTACTGCATGAGCACCTGACCTGGCCTTGCTCACAACAGGATAACTCCTCTAACCCATACCAGCGTGAAAACATGGATGTTAAACGGTGATCACGATTTTGGTAGAAGTTTTCAAGTTGGTGTTTTTAGTGTAGATAGACCGGTTTAGATTTTAGAAGTTAGGGTTACTAAACCCCATACAATCAGCTAAATTAGATGACATAGAGAATGATATTTTAATTGTGTTTTTGTTAATCAAACTATGGTATCTATGCTCTGGTGGAAAATTTCTATCTAAGATGTTGAAAAATAACTTAGGGATATTTGAGCCCAGATTTATTTCAATATATATATTAAGAAAAAGCACCATCAGTAATTCACTGAATCACATACACTATATTTGGTGCCACGATAAAAAGCACCCAGCTCACACTGTAAAGTGGTCATGTTGGTATCATGACAAAAAGCATCCAGGCCACACTATAAAGTGATCGTTACGGTCCCATGATAAAAGGCACCCAGTTAACACTGTAAAGTGGTCATGTTGGTATCATGACAAAAAGCACCCAGCACACACTGTAAATGTGGTTAGCGTTGGGAAGGCATCCAGCTGTAAAAACCTCGGCAGAAAGTTCTATATGAGCAAGATATGGTCACCTGACCTGTCTTGCCTCAAATGGAACAACTCATCTAACCCATGCTAGTGTGGAAAATAGACATTAAACGATGATGATGATATATATATATATATATATATATATATACTTACAGCAATTGAATATTTGTATTTTGTTAATATAAACATGCATATTGATATATTCTTTTACTTTGTAGATTTCCAACTATCTGCCCATTTATGGAATTGGATTATGTTGTTGATAAATCAATGCAGGCCATTCTCACTAACCAATACATCCTTTGTTTACCAAGACTTGTCTATTTTCAGGCAGTATTTAAAGCGTAAGTAATTCTATACATAAAACAAATAAGGTTGTGTAGAGTTGAAATTTTAAAACTTAATTTTTAACAAAAAAAAAAAAAAAATGTATTAATAAATTTTCTTTTTTCTTCTCTTACAGAATGTTACCAACGGAAGCCTGGATTGCTTCTTGTAGATTTTTTGGTACCATGACTTTTATGGATAGTTTTGTTGGTAACAAAAATGACTGAGTATTTAGGTTAAGTATTTATATATTAGCTTAACTTTGGAATGATTTGAAGTCAGAACATAAAAATGACTGGCTATTAGGCTAGGTATTTATATATTAGCTCAAAAATCAAATTTGGAATGATCTGAAGTCAGAACTTGACTCAACAAAAAAAATTCTTACTTGTACTAACTACCTCTGACATCAAACATCAGCACTTGCTTCCTAAGGTCATATCTAACTACTTAAATCAATGTCTTCCTTTCAGTGACATAGCAAGGACACTTCTTAGCATCTGAGAGGGGGGTGGGGGTGTAAAGGGTATTATGACTAGGATTTTAAAAAAGCAGGCTTTTTGTTTTGTTTTATTTATGATATTGTATTTCTCAACTGATACAGTCTGCCCTGTTATATTTACTTTATGAGAAGATACATTATGTATTCTTGAATGATTAAATGAAGTAAGTTTAGGTTTTGTTTATATGACATGAGCTCACTATGAAATCATTATTTCCACTTTGAAGTGACATGTCCCACTTTTAATTGATATGCTCACATTGAAATCGCTATTCTCACTTTGATCTGACATGTGTTCACTTTGAAATCATTATATTCTCACCTTGAAGTGGTATGTGCTAACTTAGAATTACAAATAGTGTAGTTAAACAGTCAACATTTCATCTCTTATCACCAGCATTACACATGATTCTTAACAAAAGTACTTTATTTTCATTAACTCAGTTTACATAAATGTACGTATTTACCACAGAAAGACACAACTCACTGCTGTGAACTCTGTGAGCAACTGACCAATGTTTCATTAACTTGTAGTGCTGAATATAAATCTCTAACTGTGCTAATAGAATGGAGATAGACATCACCAACATAAAATTACTATCAAAGAGACATGAAAAGCCAAATTCCAGCAACAGTTCCTCTCTTTTGGATTCAAAATAACAATCAATCAATCAATTCGAACAACACAAACATTTATTTTAAAATCCGGATTTATTTTATATAAAACTTCATTGTAATTTGAAAAAACCCAAAAACAAAAAAAAAACAACGAAAACAAAAATAATTTACTTATTTGAATATAAAATTTCGGAAAATTTTGTTAAATTAAATATTAACAGTACATGAAGAAAAATGAGATTATATATATTTAAAAAATTACAAATATTGTTTTGTTGTGAAAATTAAAATCGTTTAATATTTAAAAAATAAATATACTATACATTAACATCCTGTAATGATTTAACAGAAAATATCAAAAATCAGATTTGTTAATTCAATTGTTAATAGTATCTTTATTGGTGGACAGGTCATTATGAAAACTTGAAGGAATATAAAGGAAATACTTCAATTTTTAATGTGATGCTATCACAATGCTGTTTTATACTTTTCAAGAATATCTTGCTAATGTGGTTTGATGTGATACAGGATGTTAAACATAAACAAAACTAGTGCTGTATAAATCAATATAGATGTGAGGAATACTATGTGACTGATTTTTGGTGTATTTGATATGTATTGTTATAAAAGTTAGATTACGCCAACTTCACAAAGCAGTTATGTAAAATAAAAGATAAAAGGCACGATGGTTGTGAGGGTATAATGCAAGATGACTGGAACACAAACCTTGTTAGAACATTTTTTTGGAATCACAAGCAAAATATTTTATAATGTTGTTGATCTTAAATTTACGCTGGGTAGCACCATTTACTACATACACATCATAATCAACAGCAGATAGGAAAAGGAAGCAGTAAAAATACTCACAGTGAGTCTGGTTCTTTCAGTGGCTTAACATAACACAAAAAAAAAAGATAAATTCTGGCCTGATGAGACTTTAGGCTCAAGAATGGCTTTAAACATGCTTCCCAGTTTAACACCACTGTGTAGTGTTTTAACAGAGATCAACCTGTCATTCCAGACTAGTGATTCCCTCCTCATCCAATGTTTTTTTAATTTTTATCAGGCATTGATCTGCAGCTAATCAGACTAGAGATCAGCTACATCAATCTCTCCAGACTTGAATGACAGCCAAGAGTCATGGGTACTGCTACATTTTCTCTGACTAACTTAAACAAATAAATAAATATGTATATGCATTTTTGTTTCTGTTTAGTCAGAGAGAGAAGGGAAGAGCACATGAAGCGTTTCAGGGCCTCCAAGACTAGTGGGAGGAAGGAGAGTGTCCCTAAATTGGAGACCTGGTCCAAATACTTGCAATACAGTGGAGTCCACTGAAGACACTCAACGACCAGCTGGGGGTGTTAAACTGGGTGGCAGACTAAACCAAGTCTATTACCAACATATGTTGTAGCAAAATTTGAACTCAAAATGCCATAAGCTGGTTCAAATACCTCAAAATATCTCATCCAAGCCTGTAATAATTATGCCAATCTACTTCCCTGGACTGATACTTTATTTTACCAATCCCAAAAGGATGAAAGGCAAAGTTACTCTCAGCAGATTTGAACTCAGAATACAGAGAGCCAGATAAAATACTCCAAGACATTCTAACAACACTGTAAATGATAATAAAACAGTTTCTATTTAAACTTAACATAGATAGTCACTATCCTACTCAGCTCCCGATTTAATTCTATGTATAAATATAAACTTAAAATCTGCTTTTCAGAATTTTTGGAACGATCCAGGGACATTGAGCTTTGTTTCTAAGAATCTGAGTCTGTTTGGTCAGCAGCTATTTTCCATGGTTGAGATGGAAAGAAACAATTAGCTGTGGAAGAAGAAAAAAATTAAGAACTCTTAATTAAAATAATAATAAATTTTTAAACAATGAAATATTTATGAAGCACAAAGAAATATATAAATTGATGGTTGGAATTGTTTTGGAAATGGCAGTAGAATGCAAGTTAGAAATAAGGAGTGAAAACATCAGTTTACACTTTTACCTTATATTTCATGATATTTCAAAGTAAAGATCCCCTTTTCAAACACTCCATTTACTTTCTTTTGAAAAAGTGGTCGTAACTTTGAAATATTAGGTAAAAGTTTTCTTTTTTTTTTTTTATTTTCCTCTTGTTTTCACACTTGCATTGTACTGGCTTTCCCAAAACAATTTTCTAATCACATATTCCACAATCCTATATAAATTATATGACCATCATTTGATGTTTATATTTCTTTGGCCATAAGCTCCCATCCAATCCCTGTAGAGGGCTGGAGCATTTTTAGTGAAAAATCTTTCTCTAATGGATTTATCCGTTGATTAATTTTCTGTTTCATTTATTCTGTTTTACTTACTATTATATATTTAGTAGTCTTATTTTTATTGTGTGCTATCATTAAATTATTGAGTGTAGTTGTATGGCTTGGCTATGTGCAACTGTTATGTTATTTTTGTTGCCATTGCTATTGTAGTGAAAGTACTCTACATAATATCTGTAGACTAGTAGTGCTATTTTCTGTATATTGTGTGTATACCTGTAAGTTTTGGTGATTTGGTCATATATTAGTCTGCATGATTTTTTTATCATCCCTAGAACACCTATTATTATAGGGATTGTTTCTGTTTTCAGCACCCAACCCCTATACACACATTTACAGCATGGACTATATATATATATGTATGTATAGTTGTGTGTACAAATGAAAGATAAGAGCAGCAATCAACACATCATGTGGAAGTTGAGTATTTATATTAACAGCTTGACTTAACTCTTGATTGTCAGCAATCTCTGGCCATGACTCACTGAATGAGGCAATAATGTTGCAGTTGTGAAACTGCACCTTGATGTTCAGAGTGCACATATAATAGTTAAATAGTTATATATATATATATATACATATATATATCCATACATATACCGTATTTCCCGGCACCAAAGATGCTTCGTTCTCGAGGACGCACCCTAATTTTGACAACCAAAAAATAATAAACACCCTTCGGCCTCCAGGATACATGGTATATTTTTGAGACTTATTTTAGGAAAAAAGTAGCATTTTTGACGCTGGGAAATACGGTATATATCATCATCATCATCATTATCATTTAACATCTATCTTCCACGCTAGCATGGGTTAGATGGGAATTGTCCCACTCGAGGCAAGATTGGTCGGGTGATTGTGTCTCGCTCGTATAGGACTGTCTAGCAGGTTTTCTACAGCTGGATGCCCTTCCTAACATCAACATATATATATATATATATATATATATATTTAATATAGAAATGGCTTATACAGGACTAGAACTGTTTCATTCGAAGGAAATCATCAAGAAAGCCGATTGTCATTGTTTTTTCAGAGAATCCCTCTTCTTAAAATCCCTCGGCGAATGACTTCCACCATCCCAATCACCACCTTCCCCTACCACCAAAAAACGTATAAATACTACCATATCGCATTGACAGTCAGCTTTCCTGATGATTTCCTTCGAATCAAACAGTTCTAGTCTTGTAGAAGCCATTTATACTCTATGTATTGAGTATCCTACTTACTGTGGTTACCCTTGATTGAACCTGGGATACACATTCACACACACATATATATAAAAGATATTTACTTACACACTTTGTTATGCTCGTTCTGTACAGGGCTAACATGTTCTGATCGTTCAAGAGTTATGGTTGATGATATTGGTTTATCTGTTGTTGGCAAAACAGGGTGATTTAGTGAAACTGGTGTTGTCTTCATTAATCTACTGCTGCCATTGTTAGAATCTAAGGTGAGGTTCAGCATTAACTTGTCTGTTAGATTCAACTTCTGCAATATAAGACACAATATTCAAAATGCTATCTTTATTATTCTCACCTCCACTACCATCTCAAGCAAACTAAGCACCACCATAATAATTATGTTCACCATTCTTACCACTACCTCCAACCTACCACCTATAGCAACCTACCTGAAACTGTCTATAGTTTTATAATACAAAACCTCTAATTATAAAAAGTTCATATTTAAATTCAGAAATATTAAGTAAGAATCTTTTGTTAAGATATATTCTTCACATCACCTTCATAATGAAAACGTCAGTTATATTACTAAATTCTTCCAAATTCTTGCTTGTTTTCAAAATTCTTTGGAACACATGGATAGTGCATTTTATTAAAAATGTGGTAATGAATGGGTTAAAGCAGTCATGGGCAAACTGTGGCCCACAAGCCACATGTGGTCTGTTTGGCTTTCTGAATGCACACCTAATGTCAAAATTGCCTTGAATTTTTTAGTAGTGCGGCCCACCATATGATGAACTAGATCCTATGTGGCCCACTGCTCAAAAAAGGTTGCCCATGCCGGGTTTAAAGCAAGGGCCCCCAAAGTGATCAATATTGATCTCCAGTGATCAATGGGTCTACTGAGAAGATCAATTGAACTTTTGGACCAAAACCTGATATTTGTGTAAGAATTGAACATATTTAAAATAATACAATAAAATACACCTTGCTTATACAGGTTTCTGATTGCTATATAATTAGTCTTTATTAGAAGTAGTTGACTGTTGGGTGATCTAATTAGCAGCAGAAGAGGATACTCTGAGAGCATAACAGCTAGAATAAGAATAGGATGGAAGAAGTTTAGAGAGCTACTCTGACTTCGAACATATTTAAAATAATTCAATAAAATACAATACAACATTGCTTAAACAAGTTGCTGATTGATATATAATTACTCTTTATTGTCTATTATATATTCTGTTTACTGATTGATTTGCTTACTTATGTATATTTGTACATGCCCAGGGATCAATGGCAGGATTCAAGGATTGCATGAAAGGTTATTGGTCTAAAAAGTTTGGGATTCCCTGTCTTTAAGCATCTAATGTAATGATCTATTTATGGTCTTAGCAGCTTGCTCCATTATCCAATGACATACATAATAATATTTGCTGCCTCTAATGTAATGATCTATTATCTTAGCAGCTATCTGTATTATCCAATGATGTACAATATTTGCTGCCCCTAAAGAGTATAGTACTAAGACAAGAACACATCACAAGGTAAGACACATACGAGGGGGATCAAAAAGTTTGCGGAATTTTATCGTAGTAAGAAAAAAATAGATTAAAACAATATTAAACATGTCAGAACATTGTCACTGGGTGTTTACCTTGCTATTAGTCACTTGCAGTCAGTTATGCGTGGACTATTGTACAGTACTGACACTCTTTAAAAAACCTCTTTTTGGAACAATGGAAAATAATTATTTTGAGATAAGATCGAATATCAAGTTTCTGGTGAAACTCAAATGGAAAGCGACACAGATTATGGAGGCTTCAGTTAAAGTTTACGGTACTACTGCTCCAAAGTAAACTGCTGTCTACAAGTGGATTCAGCGATTCAAACAAGGGAGAGACGACCTTGAAGACGACCATCACAGTGGAAGACTAGGAACATCAAAACATGACCAAAACGTTGAGGCTGCTCAGACTTTAATTGAAGAAGATCAAAGAATAACAGTTAATCAGTTAGCTAAGTCCCTAGACATTTCATATGGCTCGGCAAATTCAATTCTGCACGATAATTTGGGACTAAGCAAGCTTTCAGCGCGATGGGTCCCAAAAGCGTTGCGCCCTGATCAGCTGATTCTTCGAAGTGATCTGTCTTTGGCGATATTAAACAAAATTGAAGTTGATGAAGAGCATTTCCTGACCAGAATCATCACCGGAGATGAAACTTGGATCTACCAGTATGATGCTGAATCCAAACAGCAGTCAAAACAGTGGCTTCCACGTGGATCATCGGGGCCAATCAAGTTCAAATCTCAAAAGTCGGATCAAAAAGTGATGGCCACCATTTTCTGGGATTCAGATGGGGTGATACTAATAGATTATCTTGAAGGTCAAAGAACTGTGACAGGAGCTTACTATGTAAATGTTTTAAGGAAGCTGAAAGAGGCATTAGTCAAGAAACGAAAAGGGAAACTTAATGGTGGGATCTTGTTTCACCATGACAATGCACCAGCGCATTCTGCGTGGGTTGCAAAAGAAGTTCTTCGAGAATTTCGATGGGAAGTGCTTCCTCACCTGCCTTATAGTTCAGATTTAGCCCCATCAGACTTTTTCCTCTTTCCAAAACTCAAAGAAATGCTAAAAGAAACCCGTTTTAGTGGTGTTGAAGAAGCTAAAAACACTGCCAACACATGGCTTCGAACAAGGCTTTAAACTTTCTTTAGAGACGGATTACGAAGCTGGAAGCATCGCCTTGTCAAGTGTATTGACTTGGATGGCAACTATGTAGAAAAATAAATTGAAGGCAAATCATATTTTTTGAAAAATTCCGTGAACTTTTTGATCCCCCCTCGTATATCACAGTGGACCAGGGAAAACCTGTCAGAGGCGGTGTGAGCTGATCTTGAATTGCTCGCTCAGACTCAGGGAGGAGATGACGAGGGAGCGTGGTGATTGGAGAGATGTTATGCTGAAAAGGACCTGCCCAACCTATGCAAGCATGGAAAAACCTACATAAAAATGGTAATGATGATAATGATGAGTCATACACATACATGCTCATATACTCACACACTAACAAATATACACACACAGACACAGATACATACACACATGTGACAAGATGAAGTGGCAACTACAAAGATATTTGCTGTATGGAATCTTATACTCACACTGCTTCCTTGTTATAATGGGTTTTTTTTTTGTTTTACTTTTTTAAACCAAGAAAACTAAAAGTGTATGGTTATCGTCACATAAAGACAAGACACGGATAATGCCTGGATTTCTTAATGTTTTAAACATACAACTCTTGATGTCCTACTTATACAAACACGACAACTACAGGAGAAGTACCTAGCTAAAAGTAAACCCCTATACTTAGCTTTTGTCGACTTGGAGAAAGCCTTTGACAGAGTCGCCCGTTCCATTATCTGGTGGGCTCTTAGAAAACTTGGTGTTGATGAATGGCTTGTGAGAGCTATACAAGCCATGTATAAAGAAACAGTCAGCAAGGTTAGAATTAACAACGAATATAGTGAAGAGTTTAGCGTAAAAGTTGGTGTTCATCAGGGCTCCGTTCTTAGCCCCCTACTATTTATTATTGCCCTTCAGGCTATAACAGTGGAGTTCAAGACCGGCTGCCCATGGGAACTCCTATACGCAGATGATCTAACGCTCATAGCTGAATCAATGGCTGAACTAGAGAAGAAATTCCAAACATGGAAGCATGGCCTAGAATCAAAGGCCTTAAAATTAACCTGTCTAAGACTAAAGTTCTAGTTTGTAGGAAGAAAAATAGGGCACCGGTCCCATCCGGGAAATGGCCATGCTCAGTGTGTAGGAAAGGAGTAGGCAGAAACTCCATTTTATGTCCCAAATGCAAAGTATGGGTGTATAAAAGATGTAGTGGGATCACAGGTAAGCTAACTAAGAATATAGATTTTATATGTGGCCGGTGCTCTGGTGCAATAAGTAGCAGCAAGTGCCCACAAAATACTAGCTCATTCCATTGCACAGATGGTTCTATAGAAATAGTGGACACCTTCCATTACTTGGGTGACAAAATTAGCAGTGGTGGAGGGTGCTCTGAAAGTACAGTAGCTAGAGTCAGAACTGGATGGAAAAAGTTCAGAGAGCTTATACCACTATTAGCCGCTAAAGGGTTCTCTCTAAAAATGAAAGGCAGGCTGTATGATGCCTGCATACGAACAGCAATGTTACATCGCAGTGAGACCTGGGCATTGTGTGCAGAGGATATATGCAGACTGGAGAGGAACGAAGCTTACATGCTCCGCTGGATGTGTAATAGTAATATACATGAACGGCAAAGCATAAACGAACTAAGAGAAAAATTAGAAATAAGAGGGATCAGATGTTGTTTACTCGAGAGAAGACTACGTTGGTACGGTCACGTGATGCGCATGAAAGACGACAGCTGTATAAAAAAGTGCAGGGCAATAAAAATAGACGGTAGCCACGGAGTAGGCAGACCCAGAAAAACCTGGGACAACTTGATAAATTCCGACCTCACACACTTACACCTCTCCAAGACAATGTCACTGGACCGAGATCTTTGGCGCTACACAGTAATACAGAAGTCCCGCCTTACCTAAGTACAAAGTGAAACCTACCACAGTCAGTAGGCACCTCTAACAAAAATACTCCCCCGTCCCACTAACCCCACCCCATCCACACCACCCCTTTCAATGTAAAGTTATGTTGGTACCACAACATCCAGTCTGAAACAAATGAGGTCGTGTAGGTGTCACGACAAAAAAACACACAGTCCACGCTGTAATGTGGCCGTGTAGGTAACACGGTAAAAACCTCCCAGTCCACACTGTAAACGTGGTTGGTGTTAGGAAGGGCATCCAACTGTAGAAAACCCGCCAGACAGTCCTATGCGAGCAAGACAACTACTCTTGCCTCAAGTCATCCAAACCCATGCAAGCGTGGAAGATAGACGTTAAACGATGATGATGATGATGATGAGGGGCTGGGGGCCATACTGGGACACCACCTCCGATGCTATACTATCTAAGCTAGCCTTCCCTGGTTGGCCATTGGTGCAATAGGGAGTTTATTGCTGCTGCTTTTATTTGTGCTTTGTCTCATGCTGTGGGTTAATCTGGGATCTTGGTTAGTAGAATGTCAAGATATCTCTTGAAAACATCTACATGCACACCATGTAGATCTCTCAGATTTTTTGGTAGCTTGTTAAAAAGCTGGGGTCCCTTGAACCCAAGGCTATATATATATAATTTTGTAAAATATATAATAAAATACAATGAATTTTCCCCTCTACTCTATGTATAGAGGTCTATCATGAGTTAATTTTTGTAACCTGTAAAATATATAGTAGGATATATCTTGCAACAACCACACTACATCATCATCATCAGCATCACCCTTTTATCTCTATTTTCCATAAAGTCATAGATTCCATGCAAGCATGGATGAACAGATTTAACATGATGATGATTATATATATATACTAGCAGTAAAGCCCGGCGTTGCTCGGGGTCGCTCAGTAGCTGTGTTAAAGTTACAATGTTAAGTTTCTTTCTTGGCTTAAAAACTGTAGTGTCTACTGTGCAGACTTGCATGTGGTGTTTTTGATTAATATTCCCTCAACCAACAATATGCCTTATGAAGTTAAGAAAACATAACGATAACCCGAATGTTATAACAAAAGAGGATGCTGGGGATAGAAACTGCACTGGTTATTTATTAACAAAGATCGAAAATGTAAACACTGCAACGCAGAGAAAAACATTAGCGTAACCAAATTATCAGTTATGTCTGTCTGCACGCCTATATCACCTCTCTGCACGACTGTCTGTCTGCACGCCTATATCACCTCTCTGCACGACTGTCTGTCTGCACGCCTATATCACCTCTCTGCACGACTGTCTGTCTGCACGCCTAACGAAATTTACAGATACATATATTTTAAATAAACTTATATAATTTTTGCTTTTTTTTTTACGAAATATTTGCTTGTTTTACGTAGTCTTTAAATAGACTTGTTTTCAACTAAAAATATTGTTTTAAAAGGCTTTTAATTTTGATTAATATTCCCTCAACCAACAATATGCCTTATGAAGTTAAGAAAACATAACGATAACCCGAATGTTATAACAAAAGAGGATGCTGGGGATAAAAACTGCACTGGTTATTTATTAACAAAGATCGAAAATGTAAACACTGCAACGCAGAGAAAAACATTAGCGTAACCAAATTATCAGTTATGTCTGTCTGCACGCCTATATCACCTCTCTGCACGACTATCTGTCTGCACGCCTATATCACCTCTCTGCACGACTGTCTGTCTGCACGCCTATATCACCTCTCTGCACGACTGTCTGTCTGCACGCCTATATCACCTCTCTGCACGACTGTCTGTCTGCACGCCTAACGACGAAATATTTGCTTGTTTTACGTAGTCTTTAAATAGACTTGTTTTCAAGTAAAAATATTGTTTTAAAATGCTTTTAAATGGAAATGAAGCAAAACGGAAGCTTAGTGTTCGAACTGATGAATTTTGCAGGTCAATATTTTGCTGGCTCGACAACTGTTAAAGCCAGCGTAATTTTTTACGTAAGACGCTCAATGTAAACAGAACAAAGGGAAATAACTGATAACTTACGCTCAAAAATCGATACATTATATTCGATTTCGTCACATAGGGTGGGTCAATTTGAAATTTTTTTTTTCCGATGTCTTCGCTAGGGCTCAATGTACAAGTATAGCAATTTCGGTGCAATTCCGTGAGAGATTCTAAGAGGAGATGTGTGCCAAAAATCGATAGACAGACAGACAACCACAGTTTTATATATATAGATGTATCAGGAAAATAAATAAAAAATAGAATAAGTAAACATTACAACAGGAGGAAACATAATAGTATCACTCATCATACATGATGTCCTAGCTGTGTGATAAAAGAACTTTGAGAGAGTATATATATATCATCATCATCATCATCATCATCATCAACGTTTAACGTCCGTGTTCCACGCTTGCATGGGTTTGGACGGGAGTAGTCCCACTTGAGGCAAGAGTGATTTTCTTGCTCGCATAGGACTGTCTGGCAGGTTTTCTACAGTTGGATGCCCTTCCTAACACCAACCACATTTACAGTGTGGGTCTGGGAGGTTTTTACCGTGTTGCCTACACGGCCACATTACAGCGTGGACTGTGTGTTTTTTTGTCGTGACACCTACACGATCTCATTTGTTTCGGCCTGGATGGCGCGGCACCAACATAACTTTACATAGAATGGGGTGGTGTGGATGGGGTGGTGGTGGTGGGACGGGGTGTATTTTGTTAGAGATGCCTACTGGCTGGAGTAGGTTTTACTATATATATATATATATATATATATAGTGAAAGATTGAAGAGTAGCATGGTCAGCTGTACAACAAGGGGCTTTATTTCAAGTATTAACAATTGTTTCATTGATCAGGTGAGTCTAGAGGCTGCTAATCACTTGAAGTTGCGTCACTTGATCTCCAATACATTGTTTATCTCTGATCAAATCCTCAGAATACGAAAGAAATCACACATGGCATGTTATATATAGAGAAATAGCGTAGAATCAAAACAATAACAGCAATAATAAAATATAATGATAAATAGGTAAAGAAGTTACAGATGTAAAAAGTAAGAAAACAAAAAAAAAATATAAAGAAATAAAAATAAGTAAGAGCATATAAGTACAGAATATGATAGTTGATAATAGTGGTGGTGGTGAGTAAATATATGTATAAGGATGTGGGGGTGAATGTAGTGCTAACATGAAAAGCAATATTCGAAATATACATAGATACGTGTAGAGAATCTGAAGTAGTAACAAATGATAGATAAAAGAAAAAGTAATAAATTAGAAATTAAGTGGGAGATACTAGTATGAGACCTAAGGGCTAAGGATGGATGGTGAAGGGGGGTTTTGATATGTGTGTGTGTGGTATTGTCTTATCTTAATGGGGTTGATGTGGTTTCAGGGAGAGAGATTGAAAGAACTGTTAGGAGATTTATGACCAGTCAGTTAGTTGACAGCTAATAGCGGTGTGATGGTATGTATTCCATACGTTAAAATCCAGGTGGTTCAGTTCTAATTTTGGGATTGCTGGGTCGAATCATGGTGGTTTGAAATTTGTGAACTTGGTAGCTGTTTTATGCCTACAGAAAATTGATCTTTCTATTTTGCTGTTCAGCAGCATCTTATCGTTCCTTAAAATATGGAATAGCTCCATATTGCAAAGTCTGCAGGTTCTCCTTTGCGGTTTTGCATGTTGTTATGGGTGGGTTGAGATTTAGGCCTATTAATGTTTTGTTGTGATGCGCCCTGATGTGTGTGTGGTTGTGATGTTGTTATGTGTTTGCGTTTTGTATTTGGTGCTATGGAGTATGTTGGTAGGTTATTTTCTTTATAGATTCTTTTGTGGTTGATTTTATGTATGTGTGATTCTATGCTGGCTGCAGTAGAGTAAGATAGTTTGATAGTTTTTCTGTTAAAGATTCTATGGTATTTGTGTAGTTTAGGGAAGTGTTTGTCAATTAGTTTGAAGAATGTAGAAGGTAGTTTGGTTTTTATAGAGGAGTTGAATATTGGATTGAACCATAAGTATTTCCTATCTCTGGATTTTCTATAGTTCCTAGGGGTCCTTATATTAGTATTCGGTTCAGTTATTTGGGGTGCTCGTTGTCTAATTCTATGTTTAGTTCAATGTTTGTTATTTCTATAGCTGTCATTAGGCTTGTTGCTACTGTCTCTATCTGGTATGTATTTGAGCCCCTCTTTATGTCCTGCCTTATGTAAAGCTATGTTATAATAGTTTGCGTGTTTGTTAAAAGTCTCTAGGTCAGAAGATAGGTGGGATATTCTGAGGGAGATACTATGTGCTATGGAGTTAATTATGAATCGAGGTTGGTTTGAGTTATAACTAATGTAGGCTAGATTCTCGTTATTTTTATGGAAGGGCTTTATTAATCCTGTGTTTAGGTTGAGTGTTACATCTAAGAAGTTTGCTTTTTTAGAGTTAAGTTCGAAAGTGATACCTAGGCCTAGTTTGTTGAAGAAGACTCTGATGTTTTTCCGTAATTTTTCCATGTTTTGATTATTTAAGTTCTTAGCTAAAAGGAATGTGTCGTCTCTATAAATTCCTCCTTGGAGGTTGTTAAATTCCTTTTGTAAGTTGTGTGCTATATATATATTCCCAATATGTCTGTTACCTGCGCTGAGTCGCTAGATCCCATTGTGATATCGAAGCTATTCTGTCTGTTTTTTCGTTCCCAGTAACTATTTTCGAATCTAATGATAGTTCTCCTAGCAGCTAGTATTATTTTAATTTCATCAGAGGTTAGGTCCGAGTTTTTCTGGGCAAAGGCAAGCGCTTTATCTAGGGTTATTGGGGAGATGAAGGAGTAGTAGTCATTAATGTCAAACTGTACGAAGTTGGATGTTTCCCTACTGTCTATTTTGCTGAACCTTCTATTGCTTCGTTAGTGTTACCCCATAGCTTAATTATTAGTTTGTCCTTGATTTGTGCTATTACTCTATCTAGTATATACTTGCTAATTCTACCTATATCCGACTTTGATGGGCATATTAATCTAATTGTGGGGTCTGTTTTGAAATTATTTTTGTGATCCTTTAGGTTAAATGTGGGGTTACAAGGGATTAGAGGCTCGGTTCTATCAGATATAATATCAACTATGGTATTCTGTACTTGTATGCTCTTACTTATTTTTATTTCTTTATATTTTTTTTTATTTTCTTACTTTTTACATCTGTAACTTCTTTACCTATTTATCATTATATTTTATTATTGCTGTTATTGTTTTGATTCTACGCTATTTCTCTATATATAACATGCCATGTGTGATTTCTTTTGTATTCTGAGGATTTGATCAGAGGTAAACAATGTATTGGAGATCAAGTGACACAACTTCAAGTGATTAGCAGCCTCTAGACTCACCTGATCATTGAAACAATTGTTAATGCTTGAAATAAAGCCCCTTGTTGTACAGCCAACCATATTACTCTTCAATCTTTCACTATTATTACTCCAAGTATGACCTGCATAGGAATTCTCGCGAACTCGCTACCTAACTATGGAAACATCTTGTTGAATCAAACAAAGCCGTACATTAAAACTATCCATGACACAGAGTACTCACAACCTCTAACTGGATTACCTATAACAATAACTTGTTATCCCATATATATATATATATATATTTTTTTTAACTGTTGGTCAATCAATGATAAACATTGATTGCCAGCTAAATTTACTATAGGCTTATAAAATATACAGAAACGAAAACCAACCCAAACCAAACAGTGAGTGTGTTTTATTATATATTTCTGGCAATATTATAACAATATGACCCTCCCCAAATACAACAATCATCATCATCACCGTTTTACGTCCGTTCTTCCACACTAGCATGAGTTAGACGGGTTGTCCTGTTGTGGGTAGTGTCTGGTCGGCTGACCATGCCTTGCTCATACAGGAACTGATTTGGCTTGATTTCTACAGCTGGATGCCCTTCCTAACACGAACCTCATTTACAGTGAGTGCTGGGTGCTTTTTTGTGGCACCTACACGTCCACTTTACAGTGTGGGCTGGGTGCTTTTTTGCTGTGGCACCTCCACGACCACCTTGTCTATATGCTTCAGCTTGTACCCATGGGAGGTCGGGTACTCTGTATTACTGCATGACGCCAGAGGTCACGGTCGTGTGTCATCGCCTTTGAGAGGTGTAATTGGGTAAGGTCGGCTTTTATCACCTCATCCCAGGTCATCTTGGGTCTCCCCACTCCGCGGTTTCCATCGACTTCTAGTGCTCTGCACCTTTTTATGTAGCTGTCATCCTTCATACGCATCACATGTCCATACCAATGCAACCGCCTCTCCTGCACACAGCATTTGATTCCTTTTATGCTCAGTCTCTCTCTCAATTCATTTATGCTTTGTCGTTCACGTATATTACTATTACACATCCATCGGAGCATGCAGGCTTCGTTTCTCTCTAATCTACGTAAGTCTTCGACCTTCAGTGCCCAGGTCTCACTACCATGTAACATTGCTGTTCGGATACACGCATCATACAGTCTGCCTTTCATTTTGAGGGAGAAGCCTTTATTTATATATATATATATATATAATATTAATAAATACAAAGACCAAAATCTGAAGATCTAGGGGGTGGGGTGGGGGACTTATCTGGTGATGGGTGGGGTATAGGGACATGGGTGGAGAGTGGGGTATTAGGATGTGGGTGGAGTATTTATATATATATATATATACACACACACATACAAGTGATTGACAGTACAGCGTCTTGTCAATTGTCTTGTGTAATGTTTCTTTTACTAAAAGTAATGAAACTTGAGAGAACAAAAGTGTAATATATGCAGGCACACACAATCAATCAGCAAATAAATGTAAATGAATTCACATAAAACTTTTGATTATATACACTGTTATTTGAGATTTGAGATGTACTGTTTGATTAGGGAAGATACAGTGTTGACTCAGACATTCACTATAAATATTTATTAATACTTGTTTGGCAAGTGACTTGATTTGATGTCTTGTATTGAAACTAAAGTAATTACAGCATGGAAGAATAACTTTAACCCTTTAGCATTTAAACCGGCCGTATCTGGCCAGAATTCTGTCACCTCTTTCTGTTCAAACTAGCTGTAACTCTGCTTATACTGATGTTAAGATATTGTTCTCAAAATAAATAATATCAAAATCTCATAGATTTGATATTATGTGAGATAATTATAAAGTAAAGCTTTACTGTGAAAATATAATAGTAAATATAGAGTAATGTAAATATTAAAGGTTTAGCCATCTAAAAATACACAAAGCTGTTAACTTTACTTTCATCATCATCATCATTTTTACATTTGCTTTTCACACTGGCATGAGTAGGATGGGTTGTCAGAAAGACCTTACCTCCTTCACATATTTCATATTTGGCATGGTTTCTACATCGAGATGTCCTTCCTAACACCAACCATCTTATAGGGGTATGAGATACATTTTGTCATTGCACTAGCACTAGAGAGGTTGTCACATCTAGACTGAAGAACTCTCTCAAACCCTGTACAGTCTACTTTCAATTACCAAAAACTCTAGCCTTCAGTCTCTCATCATATTTACTTTATATTTATCATTTATTTCTAAGTGTCCACATTATTGTTGCACTGTCTGTGACCTGGTCACTGACACTGTTCCATTGTGTAAAGTTAACAGTTTTGCTGTGTTTTTAACCCTTTAGCATTTAAACCAGCTGTATCTGGGCAGAATTCTCTCACCTCTTTCTGTTCAAACCAGTTGTAACTGGCCACTCATACTGATGTTAAGGTTTTGTTCTCAAAATAAATAATATTAAAATCTCATAGATTCGATATTATGTTTGATATTATGTGAAATAAAGTCTTTACTGCAAAAATATAATAGTAAATATAGAGTAATGTGAATGCAAAAGGGTTAAATTGCTAAAATGACTGTAATTGCTATTTTTAATTACTAACTTTTAATACTATGTACTGTATGAAATCACATAAGCAAGATATTTTTAAAAGTATAAAACAGCACTATGACTGTATCACATTAAAAATTGAAATCTTTACACAAATACTGCAAATTTTCACAACAAACAGTCTACTAGTAAAGTACTAAAAACATTTGAATGAACAAACTTCTTTTTCGGATATTTTTCTGCTAAATCCTTATAGAATGTTAATGACAATGATGATGATGATGATTGTGATATAAAAAAATGTCATTTGGTTACTTACCGAAACAGGTTTTTTGTTTAAGTTGTATCTGATAGTGTATGCTGAATTAACCAGCTGTTTGCCTAGGGCTGATTTGTTAGGTTTGGAGGTCTTTTTGTAAAAATCTTCTGTACATCTTTAGTGATGGATCAACACCAGAAAAACACAATAGATTAATTTGGAGCAGAACAAAATAGACTAAGATAAATGTTAGCATTTCAAAAAAGCAAGTGTCTCAACTTATATCTGTTTAACCTTTTTATCTTGGCTAGTGACTCTAATGGACATGTCCAACATCAGGATGGTTACTCTGATGGTCATAGAACAAGAAATAAAGAGGTGGTGAAAATATCCAAAAGAAAGAGTACTTTGTTAGGTGGTAGTGACAGTGCCATGATAATACCCTTGGTACATGCTGTGAAGTGGTTGTTGTTAGGAAGGGCTTCTAGTTGATAGAACATATGAACGAGACACACTCACTGTCATGTCTGGGCTCAAAATGTGACAATCTATCTAATCCAAGCATGTAAAGAAAATAGATGTAAAACAGTGATGATGTTGATGATGATGATTTCAGAAAGCCAGCAAGTCATCTGATCACCTATGATTTAAGTGGAGAAATGAGATTGCTGATTACGAATCGCAAGTCTTTCATTGGCAAAGACTGTATACCACTCATAATAAAAATTTGTGATTTCTAGGTTTTGGAGATAGTCACTGTAGTGTGTATAAGAGAAAACTGCAATGATATGGACATGCAATGCATAGGAAGAATGATACTTGTGTGGGAAAGTGCCAATTGATGGAAATATAAGGAGCTTGTAAGGCAAATAGACTAAAGATGTGGGCTGAGTTGTGAGGACTCATTTCAGAATATTGTGTCTGCCAGGAGAGATGGTGAAGGTCTGCAACAAGTAGAGACAGATGCTGTGTTGGAATTGACCAATCAAATTTCATGTTGAAAGTAAAACCAGTGTAATATTCACTCACAAAGTGAAACCAGTGTAATATTCACCTACAAAGCAAAAATATTTTAGCACCTCATTTATGTAGAATTCTGAAGTTGGTGAAAATTGGCAAAATATTAATCTCAAATATAATCTGACCACCCATTTTACCATCGATTTTTTTTGTCATATATTTCTCAGCTTATATAAAAATACATATAGTAATCATAATACATTAATCAACAAACAACACAACAATCATTTTAAGGCTATTTAGAGCCCCATGACAAACCTCCTATAAATAATGTTTTAGGTAATATTTTATGACTGGGTGCTCTTCCTGGCACCAATCCTTTTAGTTGCCTATTACAACACACAGAGAAATGATGTATCTGTTCTAAACTAAATACATACATTATTCTTAACAATAATTGTTTTAAAATATTTCATATTCACCCTTTTGTATAAAATTCATTATTTTCTAGGTAGTTGTAACGAATCAAGTCTTTGGGGTGAGGATCTGCTCTTTTCCATGGCCGTTGACCTTTTTTAGAAACTGATTTTTTTGTTTTTTCTTTTTGCTTTTTCTCAAAGTTTAATGTTTCTAATTCTTGGTCAAAATTTGTCAATTCCTAAAATGAAACAGAATAGTTTACAGAGCAATGAAAATATTTTTCAAATAAAATCTTTTCTAAAATAATTTTTGGTTCCTTACATTTGTACAAAGTCCCAAATTTGTAGTAAAGAGATATGGTTGATTGAAATCATATGAATATATTACTGGTATTATCTTGTCAACCTCCAAAGAGATAAAAAGCAAAGTTGATCCTGTTGTTGCTGTTATAGCTCACACCTACATAGGTTTAGCTGGCCTCCTACGAAGTTGTGTTTCAAAGTCACATCAGGTATGTGTGTGTGTGTGTGTGTGTGTATTTTATTTTATATAAAAATTACTTCAACAGAATTGGAGTTGCTTCATTAGTATGAAATCATCAGGAAAGTCCTGATGATTTCATACGAATAAAATAGTTCTAGTCCCATAGAAGTCATTTTTATATAAAATAAAAAATGACTACACTACCCCTGACACAACTTGGGAATCTACATATTTTATACATATATATACATTGTGTGTGTCCAGTTTATAATAGGCACTCTGCATCACTGCAGGATGTAAGAAGAGACTAAAAAGGGTTGGTGTCAGGAAGGATATCTGCGTGTAAAACATTTTCTCAAAAAATCCCATCCAACCCATGCCAGAATGAAAAAAAATCGACATAAAAGGATGACGATGATTATATATATATATATATATATATATATATATATATATATATATATATATACAATCATATATATATATATATATATATATATATATATATACAATCATATATATATATATATATATATATATATAATCAGCCAGACTGCTAATATGCAAATTAGGCCAATCAGTCACTGTATATTTTAGAAAATATATATTTTCACTAGCCCTGACAGTTGGCAAGTGAACAGTGAACTGTACTGATGAAGGGTGATACCCAGAGACATTAGTGTCTGCAGTTCTGTTCACATGCCAACACAAGAGCAAGAATGAGGGGCTCATTCTACTGACATGGCTTTAATAATTGCAAACGAATCAAAGGTTTGTGCCCCCGGGGAACCGTAATAGGGGTTTAACTCCCATTAGGGTGTCTTAATATTATTGAAATTTGCTGAAATTTTGTGAATAGGCATCATATCTTGTCATTTACCTATGGTTAAATTTCATATAAATCGAAGGGAAAACATTTTCAGCAGGGGTTTTCAGTGGGGGTTTGTGCCCCCGAAGAACCCTTTGATTAAAATGAAATATACTTATCCAAGTACCCTGGGCAATGTAGTTTCAGAATATATATGGTTATGGGGTCTATCTCCAAAACCATAGGAGGAGTTCGTGAACAAACAAACAAACTGAAAGGAACTACAACTTTATATATATAGATATTATATATAGATATAAATAAACATATAAGTTATATCTGTATATATACAGAGTGGGTAACTGTGACTATACCAATATGTATATAAATTTACACATTTTTGTAAACATGCCAGAAATCACAAATTTTTTATTTGTTGCATGTTAACATGTCTATATATTAAACATGTGTATATTAATATACACATAGAACAGTTTCAGTTACCCACTTTGTATATATACAAATATAACTTTATCATTTACTTTGGCTGCTTGGTGCACTTCTTAATATATATATATATATATATATATATATATATATATATATAGTATAAAATATAAAAGAGAAAACACAGGTAAGCATTAAGAGAAGGATTTTATCCAGGTATTTACGACCGTTTCATTGGTAAGTGCAACCTTATATTGCTATACTGCAAATAGCAACCACTCAATTATAATTGTTGTTCACAGTCCAAATTGTCAAAATAGTGAGTAAGTTAATCTTGAAATAGTTCTTAATATATAGAGAAAAACATTTTTTTTTTTTTTTGAATTGTATTTACTAGTATAGAGAGAGAGGAATTAGAAGGTGAGGGGACAAATGGAATAGTATAGAGAGAGAGGAAGGGGGAAGAGTTAGGCAGTAGAGTGACAAACTGAGATGGAGGGAGGGGTAGAGGTGGAAGGATTCCTTGATCAGTTTTGATATGTAGACTTCATGTTGTGGAATGTAGTGAGTTAAAGAGAATTAAATTGATCATAGTGGGAGAGAGGGATAGAGAGAGAGGGGGGGGGAGATATAAAGAGATAAATATATATATAAAAAATAAAGATAATAATGACAAAAATAAAAGCAAAGAAGGGGGGAGAAAGAAGAAAAGAAAAGATAACCAAAAAGGGGAGGGAAGGAAGGAAGAAAACAAAGAAATAGAAGAGGAATGAAGGAGAAGGGAGGGATATAGGTATTGGTATTTGTGGGTAATTAAAAGGGTTTAGATACAACAAGAGGGTATAAATATATGCAGTTTGTCAGTTGGTAGTAAGAGGTTAAGGGTTCGATTTGCACTTGTAGTGCGAAAACTTTTCTTTGAATCTATGGTTAGAATAAATTGATCTTTCGATTTTATTGTTGAGTAACTTATTCTTCGAACTCAAAATGTGGAACAGCTCAAGGTCACATAATCGACAGCTTCTCATACCACTCCGATATGGGGGCACGTTCAATAATTTTTTCCACTTCAGGGTGTATTGATGGTTACTTTCCCTCAGTTGCCAGGTCTTGTTTGCAAGGGTAGTTACATAACGATGCTAGGAATGTTTCATTGCGTAACGGTGTGTATACCAACGGGCTTTAAATGTATTCCCAGTCACACAGTAGAAAATATATTTGGTATAACCCCATATTTAACACCTCTATTAGTACTAACCTACCCTCTACCTTGGATTAGGACCTAACAGACGATGAGATAAAAAACATATTAGCTGCTAGGAAAACAATAATTAAATTTGAAAACGCCTATTGGGAATGTAAGAATAGATTAAATAACTTTGACATCACAATGGGGGCTAACGACTCGGCTCAAGTCACAGATTTAGTAGGTATTTACATAGCCCATAGTTTACAGAGTGAGTTTAGCGACCTTCACGGTGGAATCTACAGAGACGACGCCCTTCTCCTAGTTAAGAACCTAAATAACCAGAGTATAGAAAGACTCCGTAAGAATATTAGAAAGACTATCGGGAAACTAGGCCTTAGTATAACGTATGAGTATAGCACTAAAACAGTTAACTTTCTAGAAGCAACGCTTAACCTAAATACGGGACTTATAAGACCTTTTCATAAGATTAATGAAAACTTAGCATACATCAACTGTAACTCAAACCACCCACTATCCATAATTAAATCCATTCCACGTAGCATATCCCTTAGGATCTCCTGCCTCTCGTCTAACCGACAAATCTTCGAAGAACATGCAGAATACTAAAATACCGCATTAGACAAGGCAGGCCACTTAGATAGAGATGAAAGCCTCCGTAAAGCGCACATGAACATGCATAACACAAACTCCAGAAACACACGCATACACACATTTACGCATAGAACTGCAAAGTATACGGCAAATAGAAATCCAACATCGAAATCAAACAAGTCACGCAGTAGAAAATATATTTGGTATAACCCCATATTTAACACCTCTATTAGTACTAACCTACCCTCTACCTTCTTTAGAATAATAAATAAGCACTTTCCAGATTCACACAGATACAGCAAAATCCTTAACACTAAATCTATTAGACTATCCTACTCCACGGCACTAAATATAGAGGCAGACATGAAGATACTTAAGGCTAAAAAGATACATAACAACACCAGAACACAAATTTACAACAATAACAATACAATCACCATTGAACACAACAGAATATCTAATACACAACCACCCACTAATAGGCAAACAAAATGTAACACACTTGTACAGGCATCGCAGCCCACCAATAAGGCCAAAGTTGCCCATGACAAGAATTGTAACTGCCACCTACCTGAAACCTGTCCATTACATAATGAATGTATGCAGTCTAACCTGGTTTACCAAGGCACAGTGGAATCAGACAACCAGAAATGGTATTACATTGGAGCGACTGGGAATACATTTAAAGCCCGTTGGTATACACACCGTTATGCAATGAAACATTCCTAGCATCGTTATGTAACTACCCTTGCAAACAAGACCTGGCAACTGAGGGAAAGTAACCCTGAAGTGGAAAAAATTATCGAACGCGCCCCCATATCGGAGTGGTATGAGAAGCTGTCGATTATGTGACCTTGAGCTGTTCCACATTTTGAGTTCGAAGAATAAGTTACTCAACAATAAAATCGAAAGATCAATTTATTCTAACCATAGACTCAAAGAGAAGTTTTCGCACTACAAGTGCAAATCGAACCCTTAACCTCTTACTACCAACTGACAAACTGCATATATTTATACCCTCTTGTTGTATCTAAACCCTTTAATTGCCCACAAAAACCAATACCTACATCCCTCCCTTCTCCTTCATTCCTCTTCTATTTCTTTGTTTTCTTCCTTCCCTCCCTCCCCTTTTTGGCTATCTTTTCTTTTCTTCTTTCTCCCCCCTTCTTTGCTTTTATTTTTGTCAATATTATCTTTATTTTTTATATATATATTTATCTCTTTATATCTCCCCCCCTCTCTCTCTCTATCCCTCCCTCCCACTATGATCAATTTAATTCTCTTTAACTCACTACATTCCACAACATGAAGTCTACATATCAAAACTGATCAAGGAATCCTTCCACCTCTACCCCTCCCTCCATCTCAGTTTGTCACTCTACTTCCTAACTCTTCCCCCTTCCTCTCTCTCTATACTATTCCGTTTGTCCCCTCACCTTCTAATTCCTCTCTCTCTATACTAGTAAATACAATTAATAAAAAAAAAAAAAATGTTTTTCTATATATATTAAGAACTATTTCAAGATTAACTTACTCACTATTTTGACAATTTGGACTGTGAACAACAATTATAATTGAGTGGCTGCTATTTGCAGTATAGCAATATAAGGTTGCACTTACCAATGAAATGGTCATAAATACCTGGATAAAATCCTTCTCTTAATGCTTACCTGTGTTTTCTCTTTTATATTTTATACTTCAAGATTGAACGGAATTCTTACAAACTTGTGGAGTTACCCCTAACTGTACGTTGAAACCATGTATGAAACTGGCTTTCTTAACCACGAACTGGATCACAATAAGCAATTTTCTGCTTCCCTAACTATATATATATATATATATATATATATATATATATATATATATATACATATATATAGAATAGAAAACGAAAAATCAGTGATGCATCGAAACTCAATTTATTGCGTATTACAATTGTTTCCCCGGCGAACAGCTCGAGGTGCGATCTGTGTGTGGGTCGACCAGACTCTGGATTCGCAGGTTCCTCAGACACGTCTACTGATTTCAGAGCAGATCCTCTTTCTGTATATATATATATAGTCCATTCATCAATCTGTATCATTTATCCCAGAATCCAATCCTTGTTGCTTTTCTATTCGATAATTCTAGCTTATTTTTCAAAACAAATCTTGTATTTTAATGCTTGTTAAATTATGCCCAAAATACGGGGATCTTATTTAAACCTTAACCTTCTCACTAACTACCCCATCACACTCCCCCCCCCCATGCACCACCATTATTACTTGGGCCAATCATAAGTCAGCGGCCTATGCTATCACTTACCTGGTTGCCTTTCGATATGATGGATGGACTACGGAATTCTGGAGAGTTTGAAAAGAAAAAATCTGGACACTCAGTGACAATGCCAAAGATAAAGACAAATTCACCTCATGCTGCCGGACGAGAATGCAAGGACTCCTCCTCCTTGTTTCGGCCGTGGATGGCTAACATAACCCACCCCCCTTCGCCCCACCACTCCCACCCTCCAAATGCAATCCAAAACTTCAGAATTGGTACCATGAATGTAGGCACCTTAAAGGGTCGCTCTAACGAGGTTGTAGAAATGCTTGAACGTAAGGAGGTCGATGTTTGTTGTATTCAAGAGACCAGGTGGAGGGGTGGGTCTGTTAGATTCATTGTGGGTAAAGAACGTTGTTATAAGCTTTTCTGGGTGGGAAATGACAATGGGCTGGGTGGAGTAGGAATCATGGTAGCAGAAAAGTGGGCAGATAAGATAATAGACGTAAATAGAGTAAACGACAGAATAATTAAAATAAGACTTGTCCTCAATAGAACTACTGTGACAGTAATATCTGCATATGCACCACAATCCGGACTGCCTGGCGTTTTAAAAGACAGATTCTATGAGACGTTAATGCTCACTACCTCCCAAATAACCGACAGTGACTACATAGTTATCGCTGGCGACCTAAATGGTCACGTTGGACAACATTGTGACGGCTATGACGGAATCCATGGAGGTATGGGTTTGGTACTAGAAATGAGGAAGGCTCCAGAATCCTGGAATTCTGTGACGCAAATAACCTAACTATCTGTAACACTAACTTCAAAAAACGAGACAATCATTTGATCACCTATAGATCGGGGGAACACACAAGCCAGGTAGATTATATCCTTACCAGGAGACGTGACAGAGTGTCTGTTGTAAACACTAAATCCCTCCCCCATGATGAATGCACCTCTCAACATAGACTCATAATTAGCGACCTCATAGTCAGGACGAGACGTACTCGACAACAGAAGAGGACTATCCTCAGGAGAAAAATATGGAAGTTAAAAGACCCCACAGCCAGTAATAAATTTAAAAGCATATTACTTGATCTTTTGATAGTAAGGAAGAGCAATTAGAGTCGTACAATATAGAGGAACAGTGGGAATTCCTGAAGGCAACAGATGAAACCTGTGGCTGGAGCAGACCTATAGGCAGGAGGAGAGTAACTTGGTGGTGGAACAGTAAGGTGGAGGGCTCAATCAAGGCCAAAAAGCAGGCTTGGAAAGCATGGCGGGATGGGGGAAGTAGAGAAGACTATCAAGTGGCCAGGAGGGAAGCTAGGAGACAAGTGTACTTTGTAAGAAGGGAAGCAGAGGAAAGAAAATTCAAGCATGTTCTACAATGCGAGGACCAAAAACGTGAGGTGTTCAGGATTGCTAGGCAATGTGTCAAGGAAAACAGTGATATTGTCGGGGAGAAGTGTGTCCTTAATGATGATGGTGTACTTGCCATCACTGACGCTGATAAGAAGGTAGCTTGGAAGTGTCACTACGAAAGGCTACTAAATGAGGAGAATAATTGGGAGAAAGACAGTCTCCCCCACATCGACCCAATAGAGGGACCAGCAGTGCAAGTTGAAGGTAGTATAATAAGTAAGGCGATCAAAGACATGAAGACGGGCAAGGCGGCCGAGCCTTCGGAAATAGTTGCTGAAATGCTGAAAGCATCTGGAACGGTTGGACACACTATGGTCACTCGGATAGTAAACCAAGTCATACAGAATGGGGTCGTTCCGAAGGACTGGCGCAGCATCATCATCATTAACTGCTACAAGGGTAAAGGTGATGCCCTAGATAGGGGAAACTATAGAGGCATTAAATTAATTGACCAGGTAATGAATGTCACAGAAAAAGTAATAGCGCAACTAATCAGAGAGCGAATTGATCTAGACGAAATTCAGTTCGGGTTTGTGTCAGGTAAAAGTACAACAGACGCTCTCTTAATTGTACGACAACTAGAGGAGAAGTACCTAGCTAAAAGTAAACCCCTATACTTAGCCTTTGACAGAGTAGCCCGCTCGATTATCTGGTGGGCCCTTAGAAAACTAGGTGTTGATGAATGGCTTGTGAGAGCTATACAAGCCATGTATAAAGAAACAGTCAGCAAGGTTAGAATTAACAACGAATATAGTGAAGAGTTTAGCATAAAAGTTGGTGTTCATCAGGGCTCCGTCCTTAGCCCCCTACTATTTATTATTGCCCTTCAGGCTATAACAGAGGAGTTCAAGACCGGCTGCCCATGGGAACTCCTATACGCAGATGATCTAACGCTTATAGCTGAATCAATGGCCGAACTAGAGAAGAAATTCCAAACATGGAAGCATGGCCTAGAATCAAAAGGCCTTAAAGTTAACTTGTCTAAGACTAAAGTTCTAGTTTGTAGGAAGGAAAATAGGGCACCGGTCCCATCTGGGAAATGGCCATGCTCAGTGTGTAGGAAAGGAGTAGGCAGAAACTCCATTTTATGTCCCAAATGCAAAGTATGGGTGTATAAAAGATGTAGTGGGATCACAGGTAAGCTAACTAAGAATATAGATTTTATATGTGGCCGGTGCTCTGGTGCAATAAGTAGCAGCAACTGCCCACAGAATACTAGCTCATTCCATTGCACAGAGGGTTCTATAGAAATAGTGGACACCTTCCATTACCTGGGTGACAAAATCAGCAGTGGGGGAGGGTGCTCTGAAAGTACAGTAGCTAGAGTCGGAACGGGATGGAAAAAGTTCAGAAAGCTTATACCACTATTGGCCGCTAAAGGGTTCTCTCTAAAAATGAAAGGCAGGCTGTATGATGCCTGCATACGAACAGCAATGTTACATGGCAGTGAGACCTGGGCATTGTGTGCAGAGGATATACGCAGACTGGAGAGAAACGAAGCCTGCATGCTCCGCTGGATGTGTAATAGTAATATACATGAACGGCAAAGCATAAACGAACTAAGGGAGAAATTAGTAATAAGAGGGATCAGATGTTGTTTACTCGAGAGAAGACTACGTTGGTACGGTCACGTGATGCGCATGAAAGATGACAGCTGTATAAAAAAGTGCAGGGCGATAAAAATTAATGGAAGCTACGGAGTAGGCAGACCCAGAAAAACCTGGGACGATTTGATAAATTCCGACCTTACGCACTTGCACCTCTCTAAGACAATGTCACTGGACTGAGATCTATGGCGCTACGCAATAATACAGAAGACCCGCCTTACCTAAGTACAAAGCGAAACCTACAGTCAGTAGGCAACTCTAACAAAATACATCCCCGTCCCACTACCCCTACCCCCATCCACACCACCCCCTTAAATGTGAAGTTATGTTGGTACCACAGCATCAAGTCCGAAACAAATGAGGTCGTGTAGGTGTCACAACAAAAAAAAACACACACAGTCCACGCTGTAATGTGGCCGTGTAGGTAACACGGTAAAAACCTCCCAGTACACACTGTAAACGTGGTTGGTGTTGGAAGGGCAACCAGCCTTAGAAAACCTGCCAGACGTGTAGGTGTCACAACAATAAAACACAGTCCACACTGTAATGTGGCCGTGTAGGTAACACGGTAAAAACCTCCCAGTCCACACTGTAAACGTGGTTGGTGTTAGGAAGGGCATCCCGCCGTAGAAAACCCGCCAGACAGTCCTGAGCAAGACAACCAATCTTGCCTCAAGTGGGACAATTCCCGTCCAGACCATGCTAGCGTGGAAAATGGACATTAAACGATGATGATGATGGTGATGATATATCATCATCACCGTTTTACGTCCGTTCTTCCACGCTAGCATGGGTTAGACGGGTTGTCCTGTTGTGGGCAGTGTCTGGTCGTCTGACCATGCCTTGCTCATACAGGAACTGATTTGGCTTGATTTCTACAGCTGGATGCCCTTCCTAACACCAACCACATTTACAGTGAGTGCTGGGTGCTTTTTTGCCGTGGCACCTCCACGACCACCTTGCAGTGGGGAGTGTGGGGCATATTGTCTATATGCTTCAGCTTGTACCCATGGGAGGTCGGGTACTCTGTATTACTGCGTGACGCCAGAAGTCACGGTCGTGTGTCATTGCCTTTGAGAGGTGTAATTGGGTAAGGTCGGCTTTTATCACCTCATCCCAGGTCATCTTGGGTCTCCCCACTCCGCGGTTTCCATCAACTTCTAGTGCTCTGTACCTTTTTATGCAGCTGTCATCCTTCATACGCATCACATGTCCATACCAGCGCAACCGCCTCTCCTGCACACAGCATTTGATTCCTCTTATGCTCAGTCTCTCTCTCAATTCATTTATGCTTTGTCGTTCACGTATATTACTGTTACACATCCATCGGAGCATGCAGGCTTCGTTTCTCTCTAATCTACGTAAGTCTTCCACCTTCAGCGCCCAGGTCTCACTACCATGCAACATTGCTGTTCAGATACACGCATCATACAGTCTGCCTTTCATTCTGAGGGAGAAGCCTTTTGCAGCTAGCAGTGTTAGTAGTTCCCTAAACTTCTTCCATCCCGTTCTTACCCTAGTTATTGTACTTTCTGAACACCCACCTCCGCTGCTAATTCGGTCACCTAGGTAGCAGAAGCTGTCTACTGTTTCTACAGAGCCCTCCCAGAGATTGGTGGTACTTGTTTCCTGTGGCTGTTTGCTGCTTGCTGTCTCAGCACAGCTGCTGCATGTGAAGCCTACATTCTTAATTAAGCTTCCTGAGATCCCGCTACATCTCTTGTGTACCCATTGTTTGCATTTGGGGCAGAGAATGGAGTTCCTACCTACACCTTTCCTACATACTGAGCAAGGCCATTTCCCTGAGGGGATCTGGGTTCTGTTTTCTCGTCTACTTACAAGGACCTTAGTCTTTGTCATGTTGACTTTGAGACCCTTTCTTTCTAGTCCCTGCTTCCAAGTTTGGAATTTATTCTCTAGTTCTACCATATATTCAGCTATGAGTACGAGGTCATCAGCATACAGGAGTTCCCATGGGCATCCGGTCTTAAACTCCTCCGTTATTGCCTGCAGGACTATGATGAACAGGAGGAGGCTAAGAACAGAGCCCTGGTGGACCCCAACCTGTACACTAAATTCCTCGCTATACTCATTGCTAATCCTAACTTTGCTGACTGCTCCCCTATACATGGCTTGTACCGCTTTCACAAGCCATTCATCTACTTCTAGTTTTCTAAGAGCCCACCAGATTACAGCACGTGGAACTCTGTCAAAGGCTTTCTCAAGGTTGACAAATGCCAAGTAGAGTGGCTTACTTTTAGCTAGGTACTTTTCCTGTAATTGCCTCACAAGGAAGAGGGCATCAGTGGTGCCTCTTCCTGGTACAAACCCAAATTGCGTCTCGTCTATTTTCACCCGGTCCCTAATCAACTGTGCTATAACTCTTTCTGTTACTTTCATGACCTGGTCCATCAACTTTATACCTCTATAGTTTCCTCTATCTAGTGCATCGCCTTTACCTTTGTAGCAGTTGACAATGATGCTACTGCACCAATCTTTTGGTATGGCACCTTCTAGTATTACCTGGTTAACAATACGTGTGGTTATAGTGTGATCTACAGACCCAGATGCCTTCAGCATCTCGGCAGCTATACCCGATGGACCGGTTGCCTTCCCCATCTTCATATCTTTGATTGCCTTACTTACTACGCTGCTGCTGACTTGTACTGCTGGTTCCTCTATAGGGTCTACTTGGGGTAGGGTCTCTTCTTCCCATGCATTCTCCTCATTTAGTAATCTACCATAATGACTCTTCCATGCATCTTTCTTCTCAGCACTTGTGAGGGCAAGCTCACCTTTATCATTCTGGATACACTTCTCTCCAATGACATCACAACTATCTCTGACACACTGCCTCGCAATCTTGAATACCTCCTGTTTCTGGTCCTCACGTTGCAAAACATGCTTGAATTGTATATATATATATATATAATAAGGATTTAGATTGACATATACAATGTTTTTGATCTCATTGCTTACAACACGCTCAATGGAACATTTCAGAGCAGATATATACATTAAATTGTTGTAAGGCAATATTCCAAGGCAAGAACCCTTGCAGGAAAACCCGAGAAAAATTAATGATTCAACAACTTAATATAAGTATAACTTAATATAGGAAAACATTAAAGTACACACAATTTCAAATCATTTGAATAAATCAGTATCTTCATTGTTTAAGAAAGCTGCTAGAATACATACATCTTTGAATGGTTTGTATGGTACCATTTCGGGGTTACGAGGAAATCTGCAAACCAAAATTTAACAAATTCTGGACTATTAGCCCTCATCAGCAATTGAGTCCATAAGGGAATGAATTGTGGAATAGAGTTAAGATGAGACAGTGGCTAGATAGTAAAGGCGTTGGCTGATGCTTGCAAGCAGTTGGTATGGACATGTATTGTAAATGGATCATATCTTCTTGGTACAAAAATACTTAACTCTAAACATCCTGTAATCAGTTAGCAGAAAGTATCTAAGAATAGGTTAGTTAATTCAAATCTTTGTAATATCTTTATAAGTGAACAAATCTTTGTGAAAATTTGTAATTTTAGAGTAAAGATATTAATTTTTAATGTGATGCAGTCATAGCACTGTTACAGTTGCTGTGCCATTTTTTTCAGTAGAATGACTATTTTTTTAAACAAACATTTATTAACAACACATATCTGAATGATTGACAAACGTCACATCAATAAACTAGTAACCCCATCTAGCTTTGAAGTTATGAACTGTTGGAAATGAGTTCAAATATGTTAAGACAAGTTATCTTGTCTGCGGCACTGGAATGCATAAATGTTAGGACGAGTTATCTCGTCTATGTCACTGAAGAAGTTAAAGAATGTCTTGCTATCGTAGTTTCATGTGGACATTCATAGTCAATCTGGAATAAAATACTGATTCACCAGCAGTGTTTGTTTTTGAAACTATCTAAACTATAATAAAGTAAGAAGCACGAGACTGCGTATGGTTTATAATTGTTATCCCCTTAGTAAAATAAGTTGGATTACTTTGAATAAATAATTGTTTCTACTTTTGGCACAAGGCCATAAATTACCCAGTGCATTACTGGTACTTTATTTTATCGACCCCGTAAGGATGAAAGGCAAAGTTAACCTTGGCGCGATTTAAACTCAGAATGGCAAGGGCCGTAACTTTATGCATCAAAGCATGGCGTCCGACCCTATACCGATACTGCCAAAATAAATATTACATAATTTATCTACTAAATTTTGTGGCTGTTCATTAAATATATTTTATTACTTATTTAAAGATTCACTTCTTTAAAATTTTCAAATGTCAACACTTCCGGTTAGCGATCATTTAAATAAATATTCATATATGTCTGTCACTAATTTTCTCCTAATGCAGTTTATATATAATATCGTTTTTTTTAATGTATCATGGATTACGTTACTGATTACATAAGACAGTGTAACACAGTCTTCGTTCAATTTCTGTATATATTGTCAATTACGATTTTATTTGATGTAGCATATCTACATGCATATATACTTGCATATAATATCAATATACACACTACACATGCTAGCAGAAAACCAAACCTATAGATTTTAGCCATCACTGCATGTGTTAACTACTAAACCACCCTCTTCCCCAGTGAAACTTAGTGATATTGACATTAAATACAACTTCACAGTGATCAGATAAGAGTTAGGTAAACAATTGCTAATGAAAACATAACATTACAAACTATAGTCCAGCTCTCCAGTGTATCTATGCAATTTCAATAAGTTTTATACATGCAGTGACAATCTAAAATCTATAAGCAAAAGGTGACAAATTGTTTGGTGAAGTGCATATTCATATAAAGTGGCCTTATTTTCTGATTAGTGCTTATCTTAGTGACCTTGGTGCAATGAGATGTAATGTGAACATTAGCTGTCCAAGAACAACAACAATAACAACAGCAATTACTTTAACACTTTTGTAACTATTTCTAATGAAAACAATCTATTTCAATTGTTTAACCCTTTAGCATTTAAACCGACTGTATCCAGCCAGAATTCTCTCACCTCTTTCTGTTCAAACTGGCCATAACTTGCTGCTCATAATTATGTTAAGGTATTGTTCTCAAAAGAAATATCAAAATCTCTAAGATTCCATATTATGTGAGATAATTATGTAAGATAAAGACTTTACCACAAAAATACAATAGTATATATAGAGTAATGTAAATGCTAATGGGTTAATGAATGATTTACTAAAATTATTAATTATTTCATTACTAAGATAGTAATTTAACATATTGATCTTATATGAAATTATATTCAAAGGTTTTGGTTGGAATGGTATCAAAGCAGTTACATAAAAAGTGTTAGATTAAAAACAAAAAAAAAAAAACTTACTTTTGTACGGAATAATCGTAGACTCTGAATTTTATCAACATACAGTCTCTTCCATGAAGAACATTCATATGGATTTGGTAACTGAGGTAGGTACCATCCAAAGCGTACACACTTGGGCAGCCATAACTGGTCCATCTCACACAGCTGATTCCAAAACCAGCAAACCTAAAGAAAAATCAATGTAGTAGAATATTAAACCTCTCATTACCATATTTCTAGTAAAAAATACTGCTTATAATTTTCAAATAATCAAGAATTTGAAAAATTTAGTAATATAACAAACTTTCACATTATTAACTGTTAGGACACTGCATCCTTCAAAACTTTCATGCTTCCCGACATTCACCAACATTTCACCTGATATCCCCCCTCCACACACACATGCATGCATGTGTGTGTGTATCACGACTCGTATACTGTTCACTTTCCTGACATTTGTAGATTATTCTATGTACTATACATGCACCTTTGATGAGTTGTAGTGCACCTGAGCAATGTACACAATAATTTTCATTATATTATATTATTGGATTGGCAGTATCGGTAGAGGGTCGGATGCTATGCTTTCCAGCATAGTTATGTCCCTTTACGGTCTGAGTTCAAATCCCGTCGAGGTTAACTTTGCCTTTCATCCTTACGGGGGTCGATAAAATAAAGTACCAGTAATGGCCTTGTGCCAAATGTAGAAACAATTATATTATATTATTAAGCTGGTGTTTGGAGCATAACTTGATAAATTATGATGGAAGGTTTACACTTTAAAACAAACAGTTTCATGTAATAGAATCAGGGGCTGTTTCAGGGTGTTTGGTATGAAAAGGGTTAAAAAAGGAGAAAATGTTATTCAATTTTAGGTTTATTAACATCTTTAATCTTTTTATAATCCTTTCTATTTTCAAATAAGAGGAGGGCTTAGTGTTAGCACTGAAGTTTGAGTCCCAATGTAACCTCAATACGGTTTCTTCCTTGCTAAAAACAGCAGCTAAATAGTTCTCAAATTACATCCATTCCGTCTTGATACCAAACTGCTTGAAACTGTCTCTGGTTCTAAGATATAAAGCTATTTGTTTTAAAAGGTTTATATTTATTTAAAAACCTTCTATCAATTTTATTTATGAAATTTGAAGCTATGTTCCCAACACGGGATTAACAATTAGAAAGTTGGTTATATAATCCTTTGAAATTCTTGATTATTTTCAAAATTATTTGAAAATCATAGACAGTGTCTTTCAATAGAAACATGGGAGTAAAAGTGTTAATAATCCTTTCTATATCAAAAGTGTTAATAAATAAAACAATAAATAAAAGCAAAATTCTTACTTGAGAACATCTACAGAGACTTCTTGGATCCAGAAAGGAGAAAATGAAGAGACTAATGACTCGAGGTAAAACACGAGTAAAATCCTCTTGACTAGTTGGCAGGTGTTCATCAATACACTGCTTAACAAACCGAAGTTGCTTGGGACTGCATTCTTTCACCATTGAAGCAAGTACAAGAGATCGTTGCTTGTCTGACCATTTTTCAAACTGGAATAAGTAATTAGAAAATAGAAATTCAGAGATTATTACATAAGGAAATGTTTAACAAATTTACATAGTCCCTTAACCTACCTAGGAGGACAGCCTATCATCATCATCATCCTCATCATTTTTTACATCTGTTTTCCATGCTTGCATGGGTGAGATGAGTCCTCTTCAGTATAGCATCCCTCCACTAGTTTCTTGAGGTCAGCTGTCACCACCTCTGCCAATATTTTTCTTGCTCTTTCTCTTTAACCCTTTAACATTTATATTACTCTACATTCACCCAGGGACGTAATAGTCTACTTTAATGGAGGCACATGGCTTAGTGGTTAGAGCATTGGCCTTGCAATCGAAAGGTTGTGAGTTCAATTCTCAGACCGTGTGATGTGTTGTTTCCTTGAGCAAGACACTTTATTTCAGATTGCTCCAGTTTACTCAGCTGTAGAAATGAGATAATAAGGACTGGGGTCCCTATCATTCCACTGCAAAGTGGTCGTGGAGGTGCCACGGCAAAAAAGCACCCAGCACTCACTGTAAATGAGGTTGGTGTTAGGAAGGGCATCCAGCTGTAGAAATCAAGCTAGAATCAGTTCCCGTCCTACCCTTGCAAGCAGGGAAAAGCGGATGTAAAATGATGATGATTACTATTGTATTTTTGTGGTAAATACTTTACCACATATAATATCAAATCTATGAGATTTTGATATTATTTATTTTGAGAACAATACCTTAACGTTGGTATGAGTGGTCAGTTGTGGCCGGTTTGAACAGAAAGAGGTGAGATAATTCTGTCCGGATGCAGCTGGTTTAAATGCTAAAGGGTTAATAACTTCCTTCTACATGGAAACTCCAGGTATTTGTTCACCCAGTGATCACTATCCATATGCATCTGTTACCAAATTGTCTGTACCAGTGCACTGATTAAGTACTACTATTTTGATGATGACACATACACAACACAAAATATGGGCTATTTCATAGTCACTGCACATCATTCTTTGTATCAACTTCATCTTCTCAGTGCTTAATAAAGGCCCAAGAGATCGGCTTCATATATACAATGTTTGTTGAAATCTAAAAGCTATCTAATTCAAGATGGTAAGAGTTGTCACATTTTCTTGGCTTGATGGTTTAAAGCATCTAGCTGGTATCTGGGAGATATGGAGTTCAATTCCTCATAGCAGCCGATTGCCACTTTTTTTCCCATCTTTAAAAGTCTTCACCATATTTTATAGCATCTTTGCACACATCATTCTTTGTCTCTCTCTCTCTCTATATATATATATATACATACATTTATATATATATATATATATATATATTTATATATATATATCTACACAGCAAAAATCTTATTTTTACGAAACCATTTTGCTGATTTAAGAGCTATTGAGGGTGAAGACGTGTGTGTGAACTTGTCTTGTACATCACCTTTCTTTATTTCCTTCTTTCAGTCACTTCTATGTGCCAGCATACTTCTCCTTGTCCTCCTCTTTTGGTCTTTACTATATTTCATCTGCCTGTCGCCCACCTCATGGATTGTCTCTGTCGACCACTGGCCGCTGGTCTCTGAGGCATTTTTGCCCATTGATGTCTTTGACAGCATTTGGCTGTTTTAACAGCTGTTCTAGTGATGAGTTTTCTCATTTTTATAAGTATGTGTGTGTGTGTATCATCATCATCATCATCATCACCGTTTTACGTCCGTTCTTCCACGCTAGCATGGGTTAGACGGGTTGTCCTGTTGTGGGCAGTGTCTGGTCGGCTGACCATGCCTTGCTCATACAGGAACTGATCTGGCTTGATTTCTACAGCTGGATGCCCTTCCTAACACCAACCTCATTTACAGTGAGTGCTGGGTGCTTTTTCGTGGCGCCTACACGTCCACTTTACAGTGTGGGCTGGGTGCTTTTTTGCCGTGGCACCTCCACGACCACCTTGCGGTGGGGGGGGGGGGGCATATTGTTTATATGCTTCAGCATGTACCCATGGGAGGTCGGGTACCCTGTATTACTGCATGACGCCAGAAGTCACGGTCGTGTGTCATTGACTTTGAGAGGTGTAGTTGGGTAAGGTCGGCTTTTATCACCTCATCCCAAGTCATCTTGGGTCTCCCCACTCCGCGGTTTCCATCAACTTCTAGTGCTCTGCACCTTTTTATGCAGCTGTCATCCTTCATACGCATCACATGTCCATACCAGCGTAACCGCCTCTCCTGCACGCAGCATTTGATTCCTCTTATGCTCAGTCTCTCTCTCAATTCATTTATGCTTTGTCGTTCACGTATATTACTGTTACACATCCATCGGAGCATGCAGGCTTCGTTTCTCTCTAATCTACGTAGGTCTTCCACCTTCAGCGCCCAGGTCTCACTACCATGCAACATCGCTGTTCGGATACACGCATCATACAGTCTGCCTTTCATTCTGAGGGAGAAGCCTTTTGCAGCTAGCAGTGGTAGTAGTTCCCTAAACTTCTTCCATCCCGTTCTTACCCTAGTTATTGTACTTTCTGAGCACCCACCTCCGTTGCTAATTCGGTCACCTAGGTAGCAGAAGCTGTCTACTGTTTCTACAGGGCCCTCCCAGAGATTGGTGGTACTTGTTTCCTGTGGCTGTTTGCTTGCTGTTTCAGCACAGCTGCTGCATGTGAATCCTACATTCTTAATTAAGCTTCCTGAGATCCCGCTACATCTCTTGTGTACCCATTGTTTGCATTTGGGGCAAAGAATGGAGTTCCTACCTACACCTTTCCTACATACTGAGCAAGGCCATTTCCCTGAGGGGATCTGGGTTCTGTTTTCTCGTCTACTTATAAGGACCTTAGTCTTTGTCATGTTGACTTTGAGGCCCTTTCTCTCTAGTCCCTGCTTCCAGGTTTGGAATTTATTCTCTAGTTCTACCATAGATTCAGCTATGAGTGCGAGGTCATCAGCATACAGGAGTTCCCATGGGCATCCGGTCTTAAACTCCTCCGTTATTGCCTGCAGGACTATGATGAACAGGAGAGGGCTAAGAACAGAGCCCTGGTGGACCCCAACCTGTACGCTAAATTCCTCGCTATACTCATTGCCAATCCTAACTTTGCTGACTGCTCCCCTATACATGGCTTGTACCGCTTTCACAAGCCATTCATCTGTGTATATATATATATATATATACACATCTGTGTATATATATATATATATACACAATAGTCCTTAATGCAGGAAACTGTAACAGCAATCGATCTCTATAGATAATAGTTGAGAAAATTGGGTAAATGACCCTTAAAGATGGAAAACAGACGACAGAGGTGGCTCTTCTGTACACTTTTCCAGTCCCTGCAGATAATTTATCCAATTTTCTCAACTATTATTTATAATGATTGACTGCTGTTACAGTTATTGTTGTGTTTTCCAATTTCAAACACTTTGGATGCTTTTTTTTCATAAGATATATCATCATCATCATCATCATTCATCATCATCATTTTACGTCCGCTTTTCCCTGCTTGCAAGGGTGGGACGGGAACTGATTCTGGCTTGATTTCTACAGCCGGATGCCCTTCCTAACACCAACCTCATTTACAGTGAGTGCTGGGTGCTTTTTTGCCGTGGCACCTACACGTCCACTTTGCAGTGGAATGATAGGGACCCCGGTCTCTATCATCTCATTTCTACAGCTGAGTAAACTGGAGCAATGTGAAATAAAGTGTCTTGCTCAAGGAAACAACACATCACCTGGTCTGAGAATTGAACTCACAACCTTTCGATTGCAAGGCCAATGCTCTAACCACTAAGCCATGTGCCTCCATATATATATACATATATATTTTACATGCACATCCCTATAAGGGGACAGTCATATAGGGAAAATTAGGACTTTCCATAAATTATTCTTCCAAAAGTAATGATGATGTTTTTCTGTGTTTTTCTATGGATGGGCAGAAATAACAAAATTGCCATGGTGATATCCATCGATAAAGTATGCGACAAAACTGGTCGATGTTCCAAAATAGAACATTGCCCAGAAAATCACATCTGCCATATCTGTACGGAACCCGAAAACTCGTTCCGTAATTGTTGGGTCGAATGTGGAACCTGTCGCATCTATGTCTGCTTTCAATGCGCCACAGGCTTCCGGAAGATCCCAGGCCAAAACAAGAAACATCATATTGCTACGATGGATAGACTCTGGGAGATGGTCCAGCTAACAAACTGGTCCTTTCAGTGCCTGGACTGTATGCCTGCCTCTCCCATTGCTGCGGAACAACAACAACAAAAAAAACCGAAGATCGTGTCTTCTTCTACCATTGTTCCCGAACAACAACAAAAACCGAGGATCGTGTCTTCCTCTACCATTGTTCGTGAACAACAGCAAAAACCAACGACCGTAGCGTCTGCTACTACCCCCGTTGAAGGACTTCATCAACAACAGCAACCCATGTCTTCCTCCCCCGTTACTTTTCAACAACAACAACCGACAATTGTGTCTTCTCCTACCATGCCTGTTGAAGGAGAAGAACAACAACAAAAACCGACTGTCAATACGGAGTTTGAGGAAATACGGCAAATGATTTCCGCTTTAAGCCGAGAAATAGCGGAAATAAAATCAAGTGTTCGTGTAGAACCCCACAATGAGGGATCTTACCGGAGTGCCTTGTTAAAAAATCTCCGCGTACCTCATGTTGAACCTAGACGCATTGAGAATGCCACTGAATCTGCAAACCATGAAGTGATTGCCATTGGTGTACTAGAAGACATAGTTGATCTTCAGGCATTTGCTGCCAGTTAATCCAAAGACTTGGGCTGTGCTCCCGCAAAGGGTGCTCTACGCCTTGGCCGACCAGGCCCGAAACCCAGGCTAATTAGATTGTCATTTTCAAACTCAACTGAGGCACGTTCATACCTTGTAGCCTCTGATAAAGCTAGGCGTGAAAGTCGGATTGCTTTCCAAACATGCCCTGGTCTTCCACCCGATGTCCGCCTAAAGTTACGTGCTGCAGCTTCCTTAAATCGCAGCCCGGCAGAACATGAAAGCTTCAGTCTACGAGATGATGGGCAGATATGGAAGTTTGTTAAGGCTGGCGAAACATGGAAAAGAGACACCAGCTGGTCTGAAAACACTGTACCCACAACAACTGACAATAAAGAAACTGAAAAAACTCTGGGAAACTAAATCAGAACAACCTGCCATCCCCTGCACATAATCATAGACTGGAGTCAAGGTACAAATTGTTGTCCTTAAATGCACGTAGTCTATGCAATAAGATTCATCTTTTTGACTCCTACGTCAAAAGTATCAACCCTGACTTCATTACAGTCATGGAAACTTGGGCACATCCCTTACTCTGTGGTGGGGTTTTCAGCATGACTGGCTACAACCTGTTTCGTAAAGACCGCATTAATCATCGTGGTGGTGGTGTAATGGTCTACGTTCGGTCAAATCTGTCGGCAATTCCTTGTATTGATTTGAACCAATCACAGCAGGAAGTTTTTTTCTGCGATATACATATGACCATGTCAACACTGCTACTAGGAGTCGTTTACCGTCCCCCAAATTACCATCAGGACACTCAACTTTGTGATATCCTCAGAGCTGCTGCCAGGAAGACAGCCACTTATGTTTTCACCCTGAGATTAACTGGGAAACCTTTCGTTGGCTGCCAAGTGCAAATGACTTCCTTGAGCTAGTGCTGGACTCGAGTTGGTCCCAAGTGGTCACCTCCCCAACAAGAGGTGACAACACTTTGGACCTACTCTTCACCACTACTCCTGAAACGGTCATTATTGTTACTGCTGAGGAACCTTTAGGTGACTCTGATCATGCTATGATCATTGCCAATCTATCCCTCATGGGCAGTAACACAACCATCTCCAAACTGCTCACTTTGACTGGAATAAAGCTGACTGGAACTGTTACTGCACTGAGTTGCAACGGTCAAACTGGCTTGAGTTCTACGACTCTGGAGATGTCAACACTAGACTCCAGAACATCTTGAGCTCAATATGGACAACATGTGCAGCATCGGTGCCACATAAGCGGAAAAAACATCCCAAAAGTGCAATTTGGGAGACTGCAGCAGTCCGTCTTGCCAGAAACGAACGGCGCAATGCTGAACGTGAGTACAAACTTCACAAATCAGACATTAATAGGAAGAGGCGAAATATATCGTCCAACCACCTCAAACAGGTGACAAAAAAGGCAGTGCTTCAATTTGAGCAGCGCATAACAACCAGCCCTGACAGTAAGGTGTTCTGGAAGTATGTTCACTCAAAGCAGAGGCCTCACTCTCCAGTTGGTCCTCTTCGCAATCCCCACACAAGCCAGGTTACTGACGACCCCAAGGAATGCACAGAGCTCATTGCTGAATGCTATGCAGGCATTTTCACTATTGAGGACCAGAGTGTACCATCTCCACCACCTATGACACCGGACTCTATTACAACCATGGAATTTACACCTGCAATGCTGCGACGTCACCTAAAAAATAAACGCAACCATGCCTTCCTGCTTCTTAAACGTGGTGGGTACTTCCTTCTGCATCAGTTATCACGCTTCTTCCAATTCTGTCTGAACAACAGTGCTACTCCAGAACAGTGGAAAACTGCCAGTGTCATTCCTCTGTTCAAAAAGGGTGACCGCACATCACCTGTGAACTATCGTCCAGTCAGTCTTACTAGTTGCATCGCCAAACTGATGGAATCCTGTGTCAGAGAAACACTTTGGAACTTCTGGAGCTCTCACAGTCTTATCCGGCCTTGCAATTTGGATTTATCCCCAACTCCAGCTGCTGTGATCAACTTATAGAGTTTCTTGAGGACATCATCCGGATCACTGATGGCGGCTCATGGGTGGATGTTGTTTACCTTGACTTTGCGAAAGCCTTCAATTCTGTGCCACACAAAAGGCTTATGGCAAAACTCTCTGCAATGGGTGTGAAGGATGATCTTTTTAACTGGTTGAAGTCCTTCATTCTCAGTCCAAGAGAGGTAGTCACGGTTCTGGGACAGCATTCCTCACCATATGAGATGTCATCTGGTGTACCACAGGGATCTGTTCTTGGCCCCCTTTTGTTTGTGGCATATATTAATGACATAGATGCCAACTTAAAGAATGCCACAGTACTAAAGTACGCAGATGATATCAAGCTGTACCTTGAGATAAAAAGGACAGATCCTGAACACTATAGATCTTGCTTGCAGTCTGACCTGGACACAATGCAACAATGGATCTCAGACTGGCAACTCAAGCTAGCTGTGGACAAGTGCACTATCATGCATTTTGGGAGTAAAAACCCAGCGTCCACATACTCCCTCCACAGCACTAATATCAAGAAGTCTTCTTGTGAACGTGACCTGGGCATTACGGTCAGCAGCGATTTGCGTTGGACAAAGCACGTCTCTAAAATTGTCAAGAGGGCCAAGGGTGTCTTAGCATCACTCAGCAAGACCTTTGTCAGCCGCTCTCCAGATATCTATTTAAGGCTGTACATGGCTATGGTGCGGCCACACTTAGAATTTGCATCACCAGTCTGGAACCCCTATCTTGCTCAGAACATTGACCGCCTGGAAACTGTTCAGAGACGTGCAACCAAGCGAATACCCTCCATCAGGCATCTACCATACTCTGAGCGCCTTGCTTCCCTGGGCATGGATACATTGAAGCTCCGACGCCTGGCAACTGACTTGGTAAACACCCACAAAATTGTTAACCATCTTGCCAACAACAACCCTGAGTACCTTTTTGATTTCCATGTGTCTAACACACGTGGACATGTCCACAAAGTCAGAAAACAGCACAGTTCCCATGACTTTCGGAAACATTTTTTCACGCTCAGAGTTGCTGAAGCATGGAACAAACTACCTGCATCAGTTGTTAGCTGTCGAGACACTGCATCCTTTAAGGCCTCCATGCTTCCCGAGATCCGCCAACACTACAGCTAATGTTCCCCCTCCATAGACATACACACATGTATGCCATGACTCATACACTATTCACTTCCCTGACACTTGTGTATTATTCTATGTACTATACATACACCTTTGACGAGTTGTAGTGCACCTGAGAACTTTATACAATAATTTCATTATTATTATTATTATATATGATAACATACATTTTTACTTACCCATTTATTAATTAGGGACTTTCTTTCTTCAAATAACTAAAAAAAAAAATAATAAATAAACAAAAGATATTTGAATCAGACTTATGTTTTTTAATATATATGGAATATATAAGCATGATGTGGCCCCTTGCCTCATCTTAACTCCAAACAACTCACTTGGTCAGTCAGTACTGGCCTGTCTAACAAGACACATAAAAACTATTATATTATCTTTTCATTATTTTGTGGTGTGTAATAATTATTATATGAATTATAACAGTGACAAAGTAAGTCTTTTTCCAACTTCTAAAATTTTCTTTACAAATCTTGCCCCCAAAATAAACTGTAAAATTCCATTCATACATATATGTCTGAAAATTTTCAGAAATGCAGATCGATACAGGAGATGGGTCTATAACCTCCAAGGGTGTCCGTAAGCTAATCCTCTGCAAAACGAGCATAACATGTTAATGCACAATAAAAACATAAATACATGTAAATGAAAATTCCTCGTTTTTCTTATTATATACACTTTGCTGGCGCATCGATCGTTCATATTGGTACCACCACCAGTTATTTACTGAATCACATACACTATTGGTCATATAGGTGTCATGACAAAAAGCACCCAGTCCACACTGTAGAGTGGTCATGTACTTGAATAATCCCCCACCCCCCTCTTATTAATTTTTCAGATCCCCTGCTTCTTAAAAATTGCTAATCTATCTCTGGCGAAATTTTATTTTAAGTGGTAGCATTCCTGCAACAATTAATTGCCTTTATACAGTAAAAAAAACTATACATAACAAAAGAAGTACGTTACTAGAAATCTCATACATTATAAGATGAATAGGATGGGTTGGGGGTCTCAATATGTTAACTAAATGACTAAAAAAATCAACAGAAACAACCTAGAAAAATTACCGATTTTCCACCCCACTCCCCTTTTATTTGGGACCCTAGAGTAGGTGTCACGACAAAAAGCACCTAGTCCACACTAAATTTGGTTGGCGTTAGGAAGGGCATCCAGATATAGAAACCAAGCCAGAAACAGTTCTGTATGAGCAAGACACAGTCATCTATTCTGGCTTGTTTCACCACAGGACAACTCGTTTAACCCATGCTAGTGTGGAAAAATGGACGTTCAACAGTGATGATGATGATACATACCACATAAAAAAACAAGCCACAATGTCCACTTCGTATGGTGATCTGGTACTCTGTAAAGTGGTCATGTTGGTGACCCCCCCCCCCAGTCTATTCTGTAAGGTGGTCATGCTAGTGACACGACGAAAAAGCACCCAGTCCACTCTGTAACGTGGTTGGCGTTAGGATGGGCATCCAGGTCAATATACAGATTCGTATGAACAACCTAACCCGAATTCTCATAACGCGACAACCTAACTCGTGCAATCGTGGAAATATAGACGTTAAACGGTGATGATATTATTTATATATATATATTGTTATACTTTGGGAGGGTCATGCTGGCAATAAAAAATATATACACATATATGTATGTATGTATCTACACACATACACACGCACTACTTACATTAACGCAATTTCGATTTTCCTTAGCAACTTACTTTGTTATTAATATCCTCGTCTGCCAATGGAGTCCAAGCACTTTTAACTCTATTTTTGGCTATTTTCGACATATCTGTGGAATTCTCTCTTGTAAATCCGGTCTTAGAGCCATAGAAAATATTGATCTAACCGAAATTAGATAGTTTGCCGTGTTGCTATTCAAGAAACAGCGCACCTGGTCGCCATTTGTAAACTCAATTATAACCACTAATGACAACAATACAATTGAATTTTATTTAACAATCTACAATATCCATGTATATAGACCGAATATATTTTTTCCCAAATTATTTATGAAAATTTAATTTTTATTCTTCGAAGTAATTCGATAATTTACCATTAAAAAAAATTATAAATTGATCGACGTGAATTTTCCTCGCTGTCATATATATATATATACACACCTGTATACGCATTTTATTTAACAACCTGATATTTCATTTAGGTGAGGTTTGAATGCGTTACGATTTATGAATTATCAGATAATGTTAATTAATACTAATAAAAATCAGAATTTTTTTTTTTTACTCAACTCTCGCCACATCGTGTTTCTGCGGTACACGATCCACCGGGTAGAGGCCCAACATGGCCGTGTGATGTATTTGGTATTTTCTTTACTGTTTGCCAAACGTTTATTTCCTAAAAGGTAGTCGACTCAGATATTTTTCTATCTGTGGTATATCTTTACAGAAAAAGAAATTTACTCTATCGTCTACTTAAATTAAACATTAGCCACAAAGAGGGTAAGTTGAATGAATGTTTTTACATATATTTGTTCTGACATCGAGTGGCGCATATAAGACGAAAGGGAGGTCGCCACTAGAAAATGTTAATATACTCCAGCATCTCTTCTTTCTCATCGTTGTCTCCTGTCATTCTCACAAGCTTTTTGTGTACATTTTCTTTTCTATTCTATATCTGAATTATTCACGATTGTAGGTGACAAAACGACTATACACAGATTTTTTAATGTAATTATCTGAACTCTTGCTTTGCCACTTGTTCTCCCCCACCTTCCTTCTAAGCTCATTACGAAATATCACCTTTTTTTTTAATTTTTAGAAATGGTAATTGTGTATAATATTGTCATCCCTCTCTTTAGAAACTCATTTTAATATGTAATACTTCAGCCTAATTCATCTCATCTTATTCTATGTCTCTCTAACACACACACACACACATATATATAGTAGGGGTATGTATGTATGTTTCTATGTATAATAAGCGCCTGTGTTAACCATTTGGACTATATTTTAAGGCTATATTTGTCTGTGTGTGTCCCACCGAACACAGTAGTTTGACAATATTAAAATGTCATATACGTATGATATAAATTGAAATTCTAAAGTGTAATCTGGCAATATCTTTATTGTTTTAGCGTTATTGTAATTTTTCCTGTTAAAATATAATTGTTAAGAATGGAATGTAGAAGTAATGATCACGTAATCTGAATTAATCAATGAAGCCAAGAAAAAAGTTGTACTCATAGGCTGACATTAAATCTGATTTCTAAAGGTCGTGTCATATGGATTAAAGAGTGTGTAGCATAATCAGACTGAATTCCATTTACGATCGACCATGTGTGTGAATGTATATAATTGTGCATGTAGACAGTTTAGATGTCTAATAAACATTGGTTTATTATATATATATATATATAATATTAAAATACAAATATTAATAAAATAGATGTTCTTTTGATCAATTAAATTTTATTATACATATTTCAGAGGTACAACAGTACGTCCTCATCAGACAAAATATAATGATACATGACATACCCTGGGTATATATTGTCTGAGTTCAAATCCCACCGAGGTTAACTTTGCCTTTCATCCTTACGGGGTCGATAAAATAAAGTATCAGTAATGTACTGGGTAATTGCTGGCCTTGTGCCAATAGTAGAAACAATTATATTTTGTCTGATGAGGACGTACTGTTGTACCTCTGAAATATGTATAATAAAATTTAATTGATCAAAAGAACATTTATTTTATTAATATTTGTATTTTAATATTAATAACTCTGGAAAATTATTTTTCTATAGAGTGCTTCCAATCTACTGTAAAACTCATTCTTTGATGTACTCATTGAATCTTGTTTAACTCTTTAATATATATATATATATATATATATATATATATATATATATATATATATATATATAAGCGGGTGTTTTAAATAGTAATGTACATAAAACGTTTAAACATTAACCGAACGAGCACTCAATACATGTGAGCAGAGTGTAAGATATATAATTTTCTGAGAAAAGTAGGTACTTCTGACTATATATATATATATATATATAGTTGACGGCTGAAAGAAAAGAGTACTCAATACCGAAGTAGAGTTTAAATATTCATTTTATTAAGGTTAAATAGTTTTTGTTAATTAGGAGTTTTGCCTGTTTATCACAGGGTCATCAGATGACCCCGTGATATATACATATGTATGTGTGTGTACATACAGAAAGAGAGAGGTGGAGTTTGGATGAGCAAACATGAGAAACAAAACTCAATACTTGGCTAGAACGATGTATAATGTAACAATTATACACGAAACTCATAGCCGTCTAGTCACGAGTATAGCTTCGCAATAAAATACATTTTATATATTCAAACTCTAAAATCTAAGTATTGTTGATTTAAATTTAGAATATACTGTACAGTACTATTCAATTTAACTGCAACGCAGTCTTTTAATTTAATTTATGATACGTATTTAATTACCTACTTACAATTGTGTAATGACAGCTTTGTCTTTTTTTTTTATTTCGTTGCTTGAACAATCAGTATGCATTTATGAAATATAATGAAGACATGCATTTATGTAATGGAAGATAATCTTCAGAAACGTATCAACGAACGTTTGTTATAAAATCTCACATAATTCTCAGAGTTCTATCATAGCTTTGATAAAATTATGGATGCTCCCTCGATTTCGACAATGAGCATTCATTTGTTCGATCGTCCAACTCGTGAATTAAAAGTGTAACTGGTTGAGTATTCCACGGACACGTGTACTCGTAATATAATTCCCAAAAGTGACATGGGTGGGCATTTGAATTACATATGTAATCCATCCGATGGGATACCATTCAATTTCACCTGCATAATTGCAAAGGGATGTTCTTAACCATTCAGCTGTGTGCATCCTCATAAAACAAGTATCCGTAATTTACTAGGATCGATTCAATCAACTTTAACCTTTTCCTACAAATTTGTGGTTTTGGTCAAATTTCAGAAATCATTATTTGGTAGACTGTAGTGGAAGACGGCATCTATAATTTTTTTACATTGTCAATGTCTCCGTGAATTGGGAGAGGAAGTTGTTCCCAAACTGTGGACCTTGCTCTAATGTTAATAAGAGTGAACTCTGTTAGATACACTCAATGAATGACTAGGGAATTAATGTTCAACCGAATGACAGGTTAAGTCTACACAAAAAAAAACAAACTCGGAACCAAAAGAACTGGAACAAATATACAGATGTTCTTATAATTCCACAAATCCATTTGGTATTTTATTTTATTAATTCTGAAAAGATGAAAGTTGAACTCGAGGTGCATAGAGCTGGCATTTTGTCCTACGCTATTTCGATTCTGTCAATTCGCCGCTTTTCAGTCATTTACGATCGATGAAATAAGTACTAGTAACATTCTGTTGATGATTAAATCTCCTTAAATGTTCGACCTTGTTCCAATGTATGTTAGAAATCACTATGATATTACTATTATTATTAACCACTATTATTATGTTTACTTTTTTTTTATTTAGTGGCAGTTATTCTGTTTTCTTTTCCCGTTCATCAATATTTGATGTTTAGGATTAAAATAATTGATGAAATTTCATAAAATGTATTAGAATTTCGATGATATTAATTTTCTGACGATAGTAATATTTTCTTGCTTGCTTGCGCCCTCTGTCCATTTAAGGATATACATCTGACAGTCATATTTCTCTACAAGTTTGAAACATTTTGCCAGCGCACCTCCCTCCCTATCCTCTGGGGCCTGGGGCAACGCATTCGCAATTTTGTCCCTGGGGTGACAAGGCAACATCCACCCATCTGGTGTTTTGCAAAAGACAGAGATATATAATTCTTATGCCAATATACTGAGAAGTCATCATCATCATTATTATGTAACGTCTGTTTTCCCTGCTAGCAACGGTGGACCCATTGAAGCATCCCATAAATTTTAACGTGTGTAAATTTTCGGTCATGTTTCACTTGTTGATTCTAACAATAGTGCAACTGATGTCAAAACAGGCGGGCTGCCGGTTGGGGGCCATTTAATTGTACATACAATTGGTGAAAGAGGACAGTCTAGTAGTTTAGGTTTTGGGCTTACGATCACAATGTTGTGGGATCGATTTCTGGACTGTGTCGTGTTCTTGAGCAAAACTCTTCATTTCACGTTGCTCCAGTATACTCAATTCAAAATGAATACCACCAGTAGCTGGGGTTTAATTCTGCGATGGACTGGTGCCCTGTCCAGTGTTGCTTCACGTCACGGAAACCGGGATAAGCACCGGCCCGATGAACCTCCGGGTTCAAGACAGACTTTAGACTATCGGTGAAGTGGTGTTGGGCTTAATCATAATGCCAAGGGACCGAGTGGCACGTTGTGTTCTTGAACTCAATTCTTTATTCCACTCTGAAATTGAATAACAGCAGCAGCTTGGGGTTCTGTCCAAGTATGAATCTTTTCATGTGGACTGGGGGTCCATTATTAAAACACCTGAGAAACCTCCTATGACACAACCTTGTAGTAGGCCAGTTAAATCCATACAGAACGGTATAAACATGTTATATAAGCAATGCTTATATCACCACCGCCCTGTAATGTAAACCGGCGATGCATTTTTACAGTTGGAGGGGAAAATATTCCCCCAAATTTAGAAAATACTGTTAAAACTGGAATGAAATATCTCCTATACACACAAGGACGTACGAAAGAAAGTTCCTGTTCAAAATAGGTTTCTCTAACTATCCAGCCACCATCGAATTCTCCAAATTTATCGAACAAACAAGGGAATCTCTATGTGGTCGCTGGACCTGCTAGAAATAGCAGTCAAATCATGTTGCTGCCATCACCACCACCACCACCACCACTACTACTACTACTACTTAAAAAAGAATAAGGTGACTGGCAAGATGTTGATGGCTTGACTGTCTTGGTCATTGGTGTGTGCTCAATCAGGGCAGATTATAGGTGAAATATGTCCAAACGTATCCAATACATTCCTTTATTGGTTTCTGTCATTAGACTATGGCCATTGTCTTGACCAGTTGATTTTTGTCGATTATATTAACTCCAGTATTCTTTTTTGCAAGTGTGGTACCGCTAAACTTCGTTCTATAAACGAACATAAACATGCACATACATCATCATCGTCATCATATGTGGGTGTTTGTTTGTTTATAACCGAATCAACAGAATACGTTTATATATATATAATACAGGGTGTCCCAAAACATATATACACATTTATTAGAATGCTGTTGAAGTATGTATACATTTTTGGGACACCTGTGTATATATGTATATATAAAATAAAATTTGTCAGCAATATACTTTACATCTCGATAAAAAAAGATTGCTAAGAATCTAATTTAGAGAAATATCTTAAATAAAAACACAGACTGACCAACTTACCCGTTGGTCAGTCTATATTTTTATTTAAGATATTTAGCTCTCTCTCTCTCAAAGTTCTTTCATCACACACCTGTGACATCATCAGTGGTACTATTATGTTTCCTCCTGTTGTATTGTAATATCTATTCCATTTGTATTTTTATTAAAAATGGAATAGACATTACAATACAATGGGAGGGAACATAATTGTTTCTACTTTAGGCACAAGGCCAGCAATTACCCAGTGTATTACTGGTACTTTATTTTATCGACCCTGTAAGGATGAAAGGCAAAGTCAACCTCGGCGGGATTTGAACTCAGATCGTAAAGGGACGTAACTATGCTGGAAAGCATGGGAGGGAACATAATAGTACCACTAATGATGTCACAGGTGTGTGATGAAAGGACTTTGATAGACTATATATATATATATTTATACCTATATTTTTAACCGATGGATAATCAATTGCCAGCTAAATGAACTTATAGGGATATACAGAAGCGAAAACCAATCCAACTCAGACAGTGAGTGTGTTTTATTATATATATATATGAAAAGATTCAAGATCTCGACGGCTGAGCTTCGGCCGTTTCGACAGCTAGATCCGAACTGGTGGATTATGGTCTAGCTGGTTTTGACCACACCCAATGTGATATATATATATATGTGTGTGTACGCACACGACGGACTTCTGTACAGTTTACGTCTACCAAATTTCTCTCACAAAACATTGGTTACCTCAAGGCTAAAATTGACACAACACCAGCTTAAGGTGTCACGGCAGTGAGACTTGAAAGAATAAGAAAACGAAGACGGAATAAATCTTTGAATTACGATGATATTTAAAGCAAATAATCAATGCCATATTCTTCCTTCTCCATTCGACAAAAGACAATTCATGTATGTTGTGTGTATATCAATTTTGGATGTTTAATAGCAAAGTGGTAAAGCTAATGTGTTTAGACTACCATTTATTTTTCTCTTACTCATACAGCCGGCGCCTGGGTATTTAGCGCTCTGGCTGCTCAGTTTTTGTGTTCCCGTCACTGTCAAGACCTCAGGTGTCTTCGATCCCCGCACTGTTGATTTCCTTCGTAAAATCAGAAAGACAGTAACTGGTCTGCTCGAGGAAGGAGCCCGTGAGATGGAGTGACTGTTGTAGCAGGTGTCGTTGGTCATTTTATACCTTTATTTTATCCGCGGGGCTCAGACTGGGGTTTGAGAGTTTGTCGCCTCCTCTTCCTTCGTTTCGTTTCTTAATTCCCGCTTTTTCTTATTTTCCTCTCTCATTTTCTGTTTCTTTATGACTACTGGGTAATTGATATTGCAACAAATTCAGTATTTTTGGACACTAAAAAGAAAAAGAAAAAGAATCTACATTGTGCTCCATTCTCCCAAATAAAATAATTAAAACTTACAGATTGGTAAGCTGACAAATCTAGATTTTGACACTTTTTACTCTGGCCACACTAAAGAAATTACTAAGCCTGAATTTTCTACTACAGTGCACATTCAACCCATGCCAAATCGTATTACAGGTCATAACACCATACGACCCTCTCCACCGCTTTGGATATTCCTACAACGCTGCTACACGGCTAGATGTTTAGTGAAATTATATATTCAAGTTAATTATACAAATTTGTATACAACTGCGACCCTTTAAAATTGAGTGATGAGCCTCTCTGCAGTCATCACCTTAGGCTTCTTTTTAGTTGGTGTTAATGAGAACACCGGGCTCTCTCTTCCCCAGAGAAAATAAATCGTAAATATTTCTGGTAGTGAGCTGTTTTGGCATATAGCACACTGCACATCACAGATAAGCTATATATGTGTGTGTGTGTGTATCATCATCGTATTTTATATATATATATATATAATTGTTTCTACTTTAGGCACAAGGCCAGCAATTTCCAGTACATTACTGGTACTTTATTTAATCGACCCCGTAAGGATGAAAGGCAAAGTTAACCTCGGCGGGATTTGAACTCATATATATATAATAAGGAGTTGACGGACCCAGCATATTTATCAATGCCAGTTCAAATCCCGCAGAGGTTAACTTTGCCTTTTATATATATATATATATATTTATATATATATATATTTATATATATATATATATATATATATATATATATATATATATATATATATATATATATATAAACACATTCCATGTCATACACTGGCTAGCTGGCTGCGGAACCAGATACGGAATTCCGAAACAATTTACTTGCTTTCTAGCTACGTTTTTATTAGTTCAACTCCTATTTTCGTGTCGGATTATATATATATATATATATATATATATATATTCAACCTTTTTCGCGCATCTTTTTCAGTAAATGGATTTGTATGACACCCCTCTCTCTCAGTAATTCGTTCAAAGAATGTTTTATGGCATTATTCAAATTAATTTATTGCCGTATTGTAAAGACATAATAAATATCACGCACACATACACCATTAAAATCACTTTTAATTATCATAGTTTCGATATCAAGTTGGAAACCTTTTTATTATGTACGTCATGCGTTTCTAAATTTATTTTTTCTCATTTCTGAAAAGGTTTTAACAAATCTTTTGGATCATTCTCGTGCCACGGTCGTTCTTATTTAACAACTGGAAATATTTTCTTAAAAAATACACTAGCTTGCGAATGTCGGTATATATGTATCTCTGTGTGTGTCTATATATTTGTGCTGTTGTATATATGTGTATAGTAGAAACATACATATATATATATATATATGTATGTATGTACACACACACACACGTGTGTGTCTGTGTCTGCACATGAACACTGTAAACGATGTTTATATGCAGTTAGCTGTGGTTTGCTGACTATTTATATATCTTGGCAGCTCGTCAGTTTTGACTTCCCATTAAGGAGTTTGCAACTTAGAAGCTATCGAAAGCCACTTGAAAAGCAGATACTCTGTAAATCACAGCCTTCCACCTAAGTGAAGGCATGTGACCTGAGTGTTTAGGGTGTTGGATTGACGATCCATGAGCAAGATGCTTTATTTCAATTTGCTTTTCATGGACTGTGGGACCCCTTACAGGGGGCCAGGTGAACCCACTAAGGTTTTTTTTTTCTAGTTCTATATAACTAGTTTTAACCCTTGCCAAATTTCTAATAAAAGACTGCCTATGATAGTCTAATTTTGAAAATAAGGTTTTGAAGGGATTCAGTAATATATAACTAACTTTCACATTAGTTGTCTGGTGTTTGGAATAATAACCTCACAAAGGTTCTTGCATACAATTATAATGGAAGATTTTTTCTTTAGATAAATATATTTCAAATGGAAACAATATAGGATTTCAGAGATCCCTTCAGTCTGGACGAGCATGTGACCATCTCCCTTGTGCTGGTGCCACGATAAAATGCACCCAGTACACTCTGTAAAGTGGTGGTGGTGCCATGAAAGAATGTACCAAATACACCCTGTATGCTGGTTTCTTCTTGGCACAGTACACCCAGGAGCAACGTGTCATTTTCTAAGCCACTGCTGACTGGCTAGAAATAGCAACTCTTCTTCAAATCACACTCTACCATCTTAAAAAATGACATATTGCTCCTGAGTGCACTGACAAAGTTTTCACCAACACTGGAATTTCAACTCAGAACATACACAGCCAGAACAGATAGCATAAACCATTGTCTGACTCTTTAACAATATAACAAATACTCTTCCCAAAAGGATAAAGGGCTGGAATAGAATTTGAGCCTCTGTTCAAATGATTCTCCCAATTTACTACTTTATGTATGAAAGCAATCTTTTATATTCAATTGTGTTGAGTATTGTAGTGGTGAGCTATGAATGAGTGGAGATATGAGACAGTTATCTTTCCTTGTTGAATACAAATAACTTCTTGAAAGAAATATGCATATCACAGGAACTAAAAGAGTGAAGGTGGATACCTGATCATAGGTTGTGAGTTTGATTTTTAGACAATGCAGGGCCTGGTGTTTTGCTCAAGATGATTCATTTCACGCTGCTTTTCATAAGACTAGAGCCCTCATCATCAATACAACTAAGAAACCCTCCTATGAAGTTGAATCTCATAGGAGGCCAGCTAAACCTGCATTGGTATAAGCTGTAAATTTTCAACAAATTTATAAATATCATATGGTGCCTTGTGTGTCTTAGTAATCAATATATGAAATCCATCGTTAGCTGCCATTGAGAATGAAAAGATTAAAGAAACTAGAAACTTATTGTGTGACATGTTTTTGTTTGTGTGTAACATATACAGAGAGGTGAATATGTATATGTATATATGGAGAGACAAATGTATATGTATATATGGAGAGACATGTATATATATATATATATATATATATGGGGAGGTGAATGTATATGTATATATGGGAAGGTGAATGTATATATATATATATCCGAAATAAATAAAATTAAATTAAGGGAGTCATGTTCGAGACATGCGCCCTATCCACCGTAGAATAAGCTCAAAGATTCCAATGAATAGTTCCGAGCATTTTATATCAACTAGAAATTGATTGACATATATATATATTTAAAATAAACACATGAAACAATCACAGGGGATAATTTGTAAAGTGTGTAATCACACATAGCTAGGTAGGTAACTAATTAAAGTTTAACTAGAGCTTCAAATATTACCTTTTAAAAAATGGTTAATCCTCCTTGTATATATTTCATTAAAGAAATATATTTCACCAATAATCCGTAAAGTCACAGTAGTCAAACCTTGGATCTTCAGCAAGGGGGAAGAAATAACTATCTGTGTTTACACATCAAATGCAAATCTGCGAGTGACCCGTCGCACGTATTGCAATTCTAAAACTACTAACAACATGCCAGCATCCTCCCATTGGCGTGAATAGGGTGGTCGACAGATATAAATAGCAGCCGAGTCCTTTCAACCGTTTTAGCTCTACAATTAACGGTGGATATGGCGCATGTCTCAGACATGACTCCCTTAATTTAATTTATTTCGGATATATAAATGGCTCCTTAATTGTAGAGCTAAATCGGTTGAAAGGAGAATAAATTCTGGCTATGGAAACAGCAGTTGGAAGCAAGAGGACTGAGAGTGAACCTAGCTAAGACAAAAGTGTTGATGAGTAGAAAAGAGGACAAAACTCTGATTCCGTCAGAGAAATGGCCATGTTTGATATGCAGAAAAGGAACTGGCATAAATTCTATAAAATGTACACAATGCAGATCCTGGTATACAAGAGATGTAGCGGGATAGCAGGCAAACTAATAGGTAGGGAGAAATATGTATGCAGTAGATGTACAGGGAAATTAGACAGTAGAAGTCGCATTGATAGACACATTTTTCAAATGCAGGAGGGTGCTATAGAAGTGGTGGATAGCTTCCGGTACCTAGGAGATCAGATTAGCATGGGAGGAGGGTGTTCCGAGACCATAGTATCTAGAATAAGGACGGGTTGGAAGAAGTTTAGGGAGCTGCTTCCTCTGCTGATGAAGAAGGGTTTCTCTCTGCGTACGAAAGGCCGGTTATATGATGCCTGTGTGAGGAGCGCGATGCTGCATGGTAGTGAGACATGGGCAGCAACTGAAGAGGATATGCGATGGCTGGAGAGAAATGAAGCAAGCTTGCTCCGTTGGATGTGCAGTGTAAATGTGCGTGAACGACCCAGCAGGAATGTGTTGAGAGAGAAACTGTGTCTGAGAGGGATAGAATGTAGTGTACGGGAGAGGAGACTGAGGTGGTATGGACATGTGATGCGCATGGAGGATGACCGATGGGTGAAGAAGTGTCAGGAATTGCCAGTTGAAGGAAGACGTGGTAGAGGTAGACCACGAAAAACATGGGCGGAGGTGGTGAGAACAGACCTCAGATCGTTGAAGCTCACGGTGGAGATGACGAAGGAGCGTGACAAGTGGAGAGATGCTGTGCTGAATAAGACCCGTCCCAACACTTGCAAGCAGGGAAGAGCGGGTGTAAAATGATGATGATGATGATATATGTCAATCAATTTCTAGTTGATATATATATATACGGAGAGACGAATGTATATGTGTATACAGAGATAGACGAATGTATATGTATATATGGTGAGGTGAATGCAGGCTGGGCTGGTTGACCTCAAATTTGTGTAGATATGTATATTCTTGGGTCTCAAATAATCCCCCCCGCTTTTTAATTTTTCAGATTTTTTCCAACCTCCCACTTAAATTTTGCTAATCAATCTCCAGCGAAATGTTATCTTATATATAGCATTCCTGTGATAATTACTTTTCTTTATGCTTTCAAAAACATTATACAACAAAAAAAACACATTACTAGAAATCTCATCTATATATATAAAATTGAGGTTGTCTGTCTGTCTGTCTGTCTACTAAAACCTTCGGCACACATCTCCTAAACCGTACGTTCAAATTTCGGTGAAATTGCTACACTCATAGATGAATTTTCAAATCGACCCACGCCAAGTGCAAAAATCGAATTTGTAATGTATTGATTTTTCAGTTCAAATAGAGATGAGAGACGAGTTATTTCCCTTTTATGGCGTCATTTGATTATCTATTTATGTTACGTACAAACGACGCGGTGGACCGAGAAGAACAATTTCATGCAAAGACAACATCAAGTTTATGGTGCAAATGGAGTCGTTAGACTAATATTCTATTTAAAATAGCCCCGGAGTTTAAGAATGATGTAAATAAAATTATAAACGAAAATGACAGGTTATTAAAATAGTTGTTTCTACTTTTGGCACAAGGCCAACAATAACCCAGTACATTACTGGTACTTTATTTTATCGACCCCGTAAGGATGAAAGGCAAAGTTAAACTCGATGGGATTTTAACTTTGCCTTAACATAGTAAAAGTAAATAGTGAAGATTTAGACCAGTACATACGTATGCACAGACGAACATACACATACATACACACAAACACGCACGGGCGCAATGTGTCTGTAAACCTTATGCATTTCTACAGTATTTTCACCAAACTTAAGACATATGTTACTTATGTACTCCGGAGGGTCATGGGCACTTTCATTTTTCCAGATATTGATTATAGGGCCTCCCGGCAGATAACCCCCCTTAACCACTTCCTTAGAGTCGACTGAAGCACTGCAGTGCAATGCAAAAAAACGTCATAACTTCTGGAGTTCGCAACCGATTTTCACAAAACTTGACACATGGGCTACGTTTGTTCTACAGATGAATGTGAACTCTCAGAATTGGCACATATTGGGTAGGGGACCCCTGGGGGCAGGAAGCCCCTTTGGAAAAAGCCGATTTTGTAAAAGTATAGTTTTCGAAGCAGCACTGAAGTATTGACATAAATGGTATACATAACTGCTATTTAATACCCAAGCAACGCCGGGTACCTCTGCTAGTACATTATAAATTAAATAGTTAGGGTCTTTATATAAACTAAACAATTAATTCTAGTTTTTTTTTTAAATTGACAGAGACAACCTATAAAAATTACTGATTTTCCACACCTCCATTATTTGAGACCCGAGAGTATATATATAGAGAGAGAAAAGAATGCAGGTTGGGTTGGTTGAGCTCACATTTATGTATATATCTATATATGAGGAGATGAATGTAGGTTGGGTTGTTTGAGCTCACATTGATGTACATATATATATATGTATATATGAAAAGGCGAATGTAGGTTGGGTTGGCTAAGCTCACATTTATATATATATCTAAATATCGGGAGAGGAATGTAAGTTAGGTTGGTTGAGCTCACATTTGTGTATATATATATATATATATATGTACAGGGAGGTGAATGTAAGTTGTGTTGATTGAGCTCACATTGTATATATTTGTATGTACGGCGAGGTGAATGCAGATTGGGTTGGTTGAGCTCACATTTGCAACATTGAATATTGATTTGAAAGTGAAGTATGGATGGTAGAAAGTGAATTTAAAGCATAGAAGACTGTTAGTTGGACCTTTTGTCATATCCCATCAGAAACAACAAGTATTTTAAGGTCATCTTTGTTAAAGCAAGAGTTAATTTTGCTGGCCTCATTACAAGTTTCTCTATTTACCATATTGTCTGCAGTCCTCTTCACAAACTTCATGGTTTTTATTTCTTCTTCCATCATTTTTTACCATATCTTTCTAGGTCTTTCCCTTCTTCTACTTCCATATTAATTTCTAATAATTCTATCACCTAGTCACTTTTATCCTTCCTCTACACATGGCCCAACCAGCTCATTCCATTTCTCTTCACTGACTCTATTCTCATTATCTTTTGCAATTCATTGTTTCTCAGTGGTACTCTGCTCATCCACCAAACCATCCTCATTTCCCACTTTTCTAATTTTCTGTGCTACTCCATGTTTATCACCTATGCCTTGCTCCCTTACATCATGGCACTCCTCACACACCTTTCCCTCCAGTTTCAGTGACATGATCCATCTCATTAGCATGCCACTTAGTTCCTGGAACTTCTTCCATGTACATCTCACTCTAGATACTGTCATAGAATTTTATCCACTCTCTCCACCAAAGTCTCCAATGTAACAAAACGTTTTCACACCTTTCATCTTCACATCGGTAGAGGGCCGGACGCCATGCTTTGCAGCATAGAGTTACAGTCCTTTATGATCTGAGTTCAAATCCCGCCGAGATTAACTTTGCTTTTCATCCTTATGGGGTCGATAAAATAAAGTACCAGTCATGCATTGGGGTCGATTTAATCGACTTCCCCTTCCCCCAACATTGCTGGCCTTGTGCCTATATAAGAAACAATTATTTCCAAGATCCAGCTCAACATCCTCTCCATCTGTAGCTCCTTCCATACATACTTTACACTTAATGTAAAACTCAGAAAAATTTGCTGTATTGTTTAAAAAACCATCATAATTTTAACCCTTTTTAGCCTTCTCTTTCTTTCAATGAAGGCATGTGGCCAAGTGCTTAGGGTGTTGGAGTCACCTGTGCCATAGATATGATAACCTCCCCAGTGTTGGTGATTTACATGATAAATGATCATCCACTACAATCTGTAAAGTGGTTGGTGATAGGAAGGGCATCCAGCCATAGAAAACCTATCAAAGGACTATTCAGTTGATCAAGGACAAGACAATTCCCTGGTGTTGGTGCCATAATAAATTGCACACGATAGAACACGTGATCGTATGTCTGACCCCCAGCCCATCCAGAAGTCAGATGCTCTGCTTGAATACTGGCCGATGTGTGACAAAATATCCAACTCTTGCTAGTAGGGAAAACAGATGTTAAACAATGACGATGATAAACACTTTAAAACAACTAGGGTTGTATCATGGAACCAGAGTGGTTTGGCATCTGAAGAGTTAAATATATGTGAAAAATACTTTGCTCTGATTTGAGTGCCACATTAACCCTTTAGCATTTAAAACAGCTGTATCTGGCCAGAATTCTCTTACCTCTGGTACCTAGCCACTCATACTCATTTTAAGGTATTATTCTCAAAATAAGTAATAACAAAATCTCATAGATTCGATATTATGTGAGGTAAACCCTTTACCATGAAAATATAATAGTAAATATAGAGTAATGTAAAGGCATGTTAGATTTCTCTGAATGCCTGTTGTCTGTGCTTCCACATGAAGCAACTAAAATTAAATATTATGTACAGAGACAGCAATTTTCTGGAGTTGTGTTATGAGGTTTTTATGTTGTTTTTTTTTTATCTTTGAAGTGGTTGTCTTGTCTTATAACCCATCTACTTGATAGTTAAGTTTCTTCTCAATTTCTCTGTATTATCAGCATATTTGAAACAAAACATGTCTGAGAAGGTCCCTCTATTTTTTCTATTTTTTACAGCAGTTTCATAATGTTTTATATATGATATCAGGTGTGACTATCTCTTCCACTTCTGAAGAGAACAGGTTCAGCAGTTATAGGGCTGTTGTCTCATATTTCTAAATAAACGGAATAGTTTAATGGTGATTACAGTAATTATCATAGTGGTAGGCTATGTGAAACATTGTTTTCTTCATTATCCTATGTTGGATGTATCAAAAATGGTAAAATGGTGTATACATTTTTTTGTTTGGCTCCTTTAAGCATTTTCTTACCATATTTTTAATGAAAGACTGTGCCTATGAATTTCAAATAATTTTGAAAATAGTCAAGAATTTAGAGAGATTAAATAATATAACTAACTTTCTCATTATTAACTTGGTGTTTGGAACATAAATCTTAGATAAAATTATAACAAAGTTTTTAGATATATAAACCTGGCTAAAACTGGCTCTGGTTCTATGAAACAAAAGCACCAATTTTAAAGGATTCCTATTTAAATTAAAATCTTCCAAAATTGTTATGTTAGAGCCATATATTAAGTTACTATCTTAGTAATGATGTAATTAATAATTTTAGTAAATTCCTCAAAATTCTAATTGAAATAGAGTGTATTTCATTAGAAATACAATCATGAAAGGGTTTGTATCATAGAAAGAGAGGTGCTTAAGAAGATTAATTTTACATTTTTACATAATGTTCAGATTGGATCATGGAAGTGATCCTTATATCTGAATATGCTTTTATATACAGAGTATAGCAAAAAACTTCCCATATACAGTTTTTCGGTGGGGAACAACAGTGTGTTAACCATGTACTAAGGGGATTTGAAAAGCCATGTGTGTGGTAATCATAGTTGTGTCAATAACCAACACACAGTGCACAGCCATCCCAGCCATGACCACAATTGAAAAATTTTAAATAAATGTTGAATGCTGAACAAAATTTGTTCATCAAAATCAGTTGAAAATAAATTGCATGTTATGCAATTTTAGATTATGTAATAAAATTTTGAATAACATTTTCCATGTTTTTGTTAACCGATATAATTTGGAAAGACTTTTTGATGCTCTCTGTATATTATAAATTAATTACTGAATATGTCAGTGTACAAGTTGATCTGGCGCATAGGTCGACCCCTAAAATTCTGAGGTGTAGTTCAGGTGAAGCAGCATGCATACTTCCATATGTTATATTTGGCGGACAAGTCGACGCCTGATTTTCGAGAGATTTCTTTTGGCTCCAAATGTTGACTTGTACGCCGGTATATACAGTATATATGATTAAATGTTTTGATATCGTATTAAATACTGCCATGTGCCATCAATAATGATGGTAATAACATTGAATGTATTGCATTTATGTATTTAAGTTTTAGTGTCCAGGATTGGTATGTCATATATACCAGGATTACTGGGTTAGGAACAATCATACAAACTATGCAATTTGCATTTTGATAAATTTATGGTTTCTATAAGAGAAACTTTATAGATAATGTTGATTACTGATATGTGGAAGTGGTTAAAGATAAGATTGATATTTTAATATTTTATTTCTAGGAGATAATAAATACTTAAATGTTCAGCATATATGTACAAATGACATACAGGACTAAATATATGAGTCACTTTGGAGAAAGAACTATTTATATGCTTTTATATTCAGAGTATAGCAAAAATGTAGTATTAGAATCTAGAACCTTGAGATTGGAAAGCGAATTTCTTATTGTAGCAACTCAACTGAGATAGGAAATCTATTCTGTGTATGTTTGTGTGTGTGTAATTTTAAAGCATCAGAAACATATATATATATATATACAAATATATGTGGCATATTATTGTTGATTGATAATTGTTGTATACTTCTTTTAACCTCAAGAAGAGTTATAAAGCTGGTGTTTAGCCCTGCATACATTATCATTAACTGTCACATTTCCTGTCACTACAGGATATTAGTCAACCTCAGGTAGCATTCTATAAGACCGAAAGTCCTAGGTGATGTCATTTTTTATACTAAACTGCTTGAAGCTGCCATTGATTCTACTATACAAAACTGTTTAACCCTTTAGCATTTACATTACTCTATATATTACTATTATATTTCCATCGTAAAGGCTTTATCTCACATAATATTGAATTTATGAGATTTTGATATTATTTATTTTGAGAACAATACCTTAACATCAATATGAGTGACTAGTTACAGGTGGTTTGAAAAGAAAGAGGTGAGAAAATTCTGGCCAGATACAGCTAGTTTAAATGCTAAAGGGTTCAGAGTGTTTTTATCTAAAAGCCTTACATCATAATTTTATGTAAGAATCTTTTTTTCTAAACACCAGCTTAATAATGAGTAAGTTATATTACAAAATCTGTCCAAATTGTTGATTTTTTTCAAAATTAAATGAAAAGTATTTTTTATTAGAATGATGTTAATCAAAGGGTTAAACATGGGTATATGCCTGTTTTAACTCCAAGCTGGTATTTAGTCCTTTATATATTATCATTAATTGTCACACTTCCTGCCTACACAGGATATTAGTCTGTCTCAGGTTGCATTCTATAAGATTCTAAGATCTAGGTCAGAGTTTCCCAAGCTTGTTTTTTTTTTTGACAACCACCCTCTTTTAGACAAAATATTTCATTAGCACCCTCCACTTAAAGTTGATCAAAAAAATTGTTAGTTAAACATTTATTGAATAACTAAAGGTGACAGTTTTTTTTAGCAACTACTAATTTATATTCTTTGTCCCTTTCCTCCCTCACCACTCCTTGCTTTTTAAAGATCCCTTTACCACCTTCTTACTTTCCAGTTCCTCACTTGAGTATCCCAGCTCCCCCAAGGGGGTGATAGTACCCACATTGAGAATCACTGTCTTAGGTAATGGGAAACATGCTGAATTAAATATCTTGCTCAAGCACATCAAAACTCAACAGAGCTTGAAGTCAATACTTTCTTTATCCACTTTGTGTCAGCATTTGCTCCAGATAGGTTGAGCAGGCTCCAACCAGTTAATTTACAGCTTCCCAACCGAGGATATTAGATCAAGATCTGGTGTAACTGCATAGCAGATTAGTTCAACCTATTGACAAAACCAATTGAGGTGCCATTAAGTGGGAGTGGTTGGAGAGAAATGATCTGGCAGTGATAACGGATTTCAGGATGGGGTAGGGGTTATTTTTATGATCAAAGTTATTACATCAAATTTTTTATCATTATCTGTGCTAATAAAACTCTACATCTTTTAACTATTGTAGGTAAAATACAGAGTAAGATAATTGTAAATATCAAAGCTATTGGAAACATTCAGAAAAGAAAAACACTAGTCTGTGAAATTATTGAAGTCTATGAGTTTTCAAGATGCTAGTTGACCTAAAAATTTGATGGAAATGGTAAGTTTTCTTTATATACATACTAGCAGAGTAGTCTGTTGTTGCCAGGCAATCTTCACCATAGAATGCCTTTCTTTGAATTATTTTTATTCCATGTCAGACCATGTCTCCCCTGTGCCTCATCTGTTATTTATTCCCCATGGTCTGTCTCCATGAATTGTCAATCATCCCCTAGGTGGTTTCTGTGGAGATTTACTTGGTGAAGCTGTATGTTGAGATGGTATCAGTTGCTTGTTGTATACTTTAGTGTGACCGTCTTCATGTAAACATTGGGTGACCTCCATGGGGACAACTCTCTGCCTCATAGCAAAAGCAATGCCCCTCCCCACTGCTGATGGCATGGATGGATGGAATAAGGTCCTATTGAAGGAATGCATGAGACGATCAATAAAAGCCAGACTACTTAAATTGTTACAGTATTGATAGTATTACTATTTTCTATATTTGTGGTTTTCTTTAATTCTTTTTGTAATTAAGAAACTCTGTGTGCTCCCAAAACGTTCTTGGGACGCAGATTTGGAAATCAAATCCGTTTTTCTCTAGAGCCTTTGGGTGACATACACGCATACACTCTCAATTATATAGTAGATATGTCAGACTTTTTGTCTGTTTCTTCTTTTACTGGTTTCAATCATTGGACTTTGGCCATGCTAGGGAGTTAGTGTATCATATTGACCCCAGTCTAGTATTTCATTGAACTGCTAACTTAGGGAAAATAAACACACAAATATTAACATATGAGGGTTGGCTGAAAATTTCATAGGCTGACTAAAATACTATCAAGGAATGACCAAATATGGTTTATTTTTCAACATAGTCCCTGGAAAGAAACAATGCTGTTATTAAGAAGAAAAGTTGAAATTAATGCATGCAAGGTTTCACAGCTCTCGCATCACTCCTTCATAATCAGCCTATGGACTTTTCAGCCAATCCTTGTATCATCATCATCCTCATCATACGTGTTTTCCCTGCTAGCAAGAGTTAGATGGGTCTTCATAGATCAAGTCAGTACTCAAGTGGAGCTACTTACATCACAGACAGACCAGGTGTCCCCCCCTTTCACTTACATACAGTCCCATGCTCTACTGAGTGTATTTTATCATGACACCAACACTAGAGAGGTTATCATGTCTTTGACACAACTGAAGGGTTCTTCTAACCCTTTGTTTGTCAAGCTTTCTATGGCTTGATGCCTTTGCTATCACCAACCACTTTAGGGCATGTACTGGGTGCATTTATCATCATCAACTCTAGGGAGATTGTCATGTCTTTAACAGAACTGAAAATCCCCCCAACCCTTTATTTGGAAAGTTTTTTATGGTTTGTTGCCTTTCCTCCTTGTGGGTGCATTTTCGAAGCACTAGAGGTTGTCGAGTTTTGACAAGATGATGAAGTAGTCACAGTTGTGTCAGGAGTTTTAGAAGTAGGTATAATGATGATGAAAATAGCTAAGAGATGATAATAGTGGGGTTGTGGATAGCATGGAAGTGGGTATTCACCAGTTTGTCAGTATTTCGCAGGTAGCTGTAGTGATGGAGAAAATAGCTATGGAGTTGGAGTGTACAGAAATGGAGAGAGTAGCTACTAAGGTGTGATATTGAGGATATCTAAGGACTTTGTGAGGTGATAGCTAAGGAGGGATAGTGGATGGAGTGGAAGGTCTGCAGTGATGATGAGGATAGATACTAAGGAGTGTTAATAAAGGGGGTAAGGGCACATTTTATGTCAGTAGGGTGTCAGGTTGCATTTTATGCCTATAGATGGGTCTTCATCAGTACAGCATAGTGTCAGCCTTTACTGTCCTTTGTCAGTTCTTAGAGTTGGTCTTCACTACCTTATCCTGGGTTTGCCTCATCCACAGGTCACAGCCACTGAAATTTCTCTACATTTTTTTATACAGCTGTCATCCTCCATGTGCATCACATGTTCATATCAATCCATCTTCTGTTTTGTACACCACATCTAATTCCTCTTATGCCAAGTTTTTCTCTCAGCTCGCCTATGCTACGTCTTTCATGCACACTAATATTACACATCCATCTGAGCATACTTGTTTCATTTCTGTCAAACTTTTGCAGGTCTTCTGCAGCTATAACCCATGTTTCACTGCAGTGTAGCATTGCAGCTCACACATAGGCATCGCACAGTCTATACTTCACTCTGAAAGAAGCTCTTTGTTGTCAGCAGAGATACCAGCTCCCTAAACTTCTTCCAGCCCGTTCTTACCCTGCTCATCACATTTTCAGAGCATTCTCTTTCACTGCTGATTAGGTTGCCTAGCTAACAAAAGCTGACAACAACTCAGGAGTTTCCCTGGTGACTGAGGGTATCTATTTCACATGCACTGTTAGTGTTTACTTCTCTTGTGCATCTACTACATACAAAGTCTATCTTTTCCTTAACCTGCCTGCAATTCCACTGCATTCTTTGTGGGGTTTTTTTCTATGCTTGAAATTTTGCCCCTAACCTTTTTATGTATTTAGCTATAAGGATTAGGTTATAAGCATATAAGAGTTCCCATGGTGCCAGTTTTAATCTCCTCAGAGATGGCCTGCAGGACAATGATAAACAGGAATGGGCTGAACCTTGCACTTCAAATTCATCACTGTACTCATGGCCAACTCACACTTTGCTTGTTGCATCTTTATATATGGCTTCTACAGCTCTCACAAACCATTCATATACACATGGATTTTGATTCTGTCCCTAATATGACAGACTTTGGTTCAGTTTTTGCCTACCAAATTTCCTTTACAAGGTATTGGTCAACCCAAGGCTATAGTAGTATAGACACTTATCTTATGCAGTGGGACTGAACCCCAAACTATGTGGTTACTCCTTAACCAAACAGCTATGTCTGCAGCTTTTGTTTTTTATTGTTTCAAATTATTTATATATTTGTGTGTATGTTCTTTTAACTTCTGACCTTTAATCCATTTGTTAACATATTTCTAATGAAATATAACACCTGTGAGTTTCAATTAATTTTAATAACAATAAAACTTTGGAGAGATTTAATCATATAACTCACTTTCTTCTTTGTTGATGTTTGGAATATAACTTAAAAAATGGTTCTTACAAAAAATTGTAATAGGTTTAACCCTTTAGCATTTAAACTGGCTGTAACCGGCCAGAATTCTCTCACCTCTTCTGTTCAAACTGGCTGTAACCGGCCGCTCATACTGATGTTAAGGTATTGTTCTCAAAATAGATATCAAAATCTCATAGATTCGATATTATGTGAGATAATTATGAGATAAAGCTTTTACCACAAAAATACAATAGTATATATAGAGTAATGTAAATGCTAAAGGGTTAAATTTAAACACAAACATTTTAAAACAAATGGTTTTTCATCATAGTTAGGTGATGATTTGGGGTGGGGTTAATGTCTTTAATTGACACCATAATCACTTTTATACATTTTTCAAAGTGAAAAGTTGCTGCATAAAACTGGATTTGTTGTATCCATAATTTTAAGTTGAGTCTTTTAATGTCTTTGGGCTCTTTAGTTATAATAGTATATGGTTTGGGTAGAAGTGGTGCAAACTCCTACCTTGGGTTAAACCTTTCATTATCATATTTCTAATGAAATACATTGCCTATAATCAAGAACTAACATTTTCATTATTAAGCTGGAACTTAAATTAACAAAGATTCTGAGATAAAAGTTGGATTGAAGGTTTTTACATAAACATAAACACTTTAATGTAAACAATTCTGTATTAGGAACAGGGGTCTGTTTTAAGCAGGTTGGTATCAAAGGTGAAGGCAAATGCCCTAATATTTCAAGTTTTACATTCATAATCATAAGGTTTTGGGTTTTAATTCTTTGACTTGGGTAATGCATAGTCTTCTTGAGCAAGACACCACTTCATTTCACATTGCTTTCTATAACAGGACTGGGGCCTCTATCCTTAACACATTCAAGAAACCTTCTTATAGGAAGCTAGCTAAATCTGCAGAAGTGTGAGCTGTAAATTGAATTTTTTTTTCATTTCAAGAGAGTTAATCAAGGTACATGAACTAATGTGTGTTTCTATGTTTTTATTTGACCCATTAAAACACTTGTAGTAAATGAAATCTCACTCTATATACTATCTTTGAAATGGGAACACGTTTTAGGTCCTTAAGTATGTGGCATTATGCTGGCAATAGTAATAGGATAACTAGAATTAGAATACCAGTTTAATGACTCATTGATTTACTGTCTCAGAGACTCAGTTTGCTTAAGTAGAGCTGTCTGAAATTACTTTACTACATCATCATTATTAACACTTATTATCCTGTCATGGTTTAGCAGAAAATATCTAAAAACAACTTTAACTCTTTTGTTACCGTATGACACTGCCTGTGATTTTAAAATATATTTTGTGGGATTTTAGTAATACAACTAACTTTTTCATTATTAACTTAGTGTTTGGAGCATAACTTCACAAAGGTTCTTATATAAAATTATGATGGAAAATTTATAAATAAGTGTAGGTGTCACAACTAAAAGCACCCAGCCCACACTGTAAAGTGGTTGTGTAGGAGTCACAACAAAACCCACCCAACCCTCACTGTAAATGTGGTTGGCATTAGGAAGGGCATCCAGCCATAGAAATCTAGCCAGAAACACCCCTATATGAGCAAAACACGGTAACATGACCCAACTTGCCTCAAATGGGATAAACTGTCTAATCCATGCTAGTGTGGAAACTGGACATTAAACAATGATGGTGATGATGATGATGATAAACACTTTAAAGTAAACAGTTCTGCATTGTAGAACCTAAGACAGTTCCAGTTGTTTGAATCAGAATGGTTAATTTGAATGTATATTGTATCTTTACAGAACACACAAAAATGTGGAGTTAACCAAAGTAAAGACTAATTTTTAATGTGATGCAATCATAGTACTGTTTTGTGCATTTCAAGAATGTCTTGCTAATGGATTTCATATTGTACAGGATATTAAGAATTAAGATAGTGATCTACTTATTTTCTTTTCAACATACTTGAAGAACAAAGGCAATACAGAGTACAGCAGACTCTTCAATCTTCCCAAATATATGACAATCTCTTATGTACTGATGCCACAATAAATTGCCTCCAGTACACCCTGTAAAGTGTTAAAGCTGGTGTCACAATAAAATGCACCTAGTACACTCTGTCAAATATTAGATTTGGTGCCATGATAAAATGTAGTCTGTACACTCTGTTAACTGATTGTGCTGATGCCACAATAAAATGCATTCAGTACACTCTGTAATATGGTTGGTATCAGGAAGAGCATCCAACTGTAGGAACCATGCCAAATATGGAATAAAAGAGTAAGATGTGGTTCCTTTACCAGCCTAGTCACAGACCATGATGATCCATCAACCAATGCCAGCATGGAAAGTGGACATAAAATAATGGCAATAATTATGATATGCACATTACTTTGGTGTACTGTTATCTCTCTCGAGTATAGGAGAGACTATTGGACTCACAATTATAAGATTGTGGGTTTAATTCCTGGATCAAGCAATGTGTTATGTCCTCAAGCATGAAAGCTTCATTTCATGTTGCTTCAGTCCACTCGGCTGAGAATAAAAAGCGAATATCAGCAACAGCATCTGGGTTGGGGAGATGGAGCATTAACCTCTGCAATGAACTGGCATCCAGCCTGGTGGGAGTGTCTTTTTGTGATCGGATCAGCACTGAGAAAGGATTTCAATTTCATTGATTTGTTAACTTTCAACTTACAGTCCCTGGGATTTTGACTTTTGTATATATCCTAGGTCCCAAGGTTGTTAAATATAGGCTTTGGAATGTCATAGTCTTTGCAGCATTTGCCGTATCTTTTTAGGCCACATCTACAGAAAGTATCGATCCAAGCATAGGAAGCTGCATTTTATTTTTCAGCCTTTATTTGATTCTACTCATACTGCTGAACAACCATTTAACTTTAGCATTTGTGTTTGGCAATATTAATAGGTGGCAAATATTATCCTTTAGATTGCAGTTATATCTGGATAATTGTGAGGTGTCTTTCTGTGTGTCTGTATGTATGTATATATATATATATATATATATATATATATGTTGCGAGAATCTTTTTTTCAAAGTAATTTTCAGTAAATCACGGATAAGCTTTTTCTTTCAGTATTTGCAAGAGGGACCATAGATTGATTAATTAATGCTTTAGAAAGATATGTGCCATTGAGAGGGCAGATATTATTTTGCATGATAGTATTGAAAGTTGTTTCAGTTTATACTGGCTATGGAAGAAACAAAGTTTTTGGTACAACTGTAGCTCCCCTTAACTCTTTAGCATTTATATTACTCTATATATACTATTATATTTACTATTGTATTTTTGTGGTAAAGGCTTTATCTCACATAATATTGAATCTATGAGATTTTGATATTATTTATTTTTAGAATATCTTAATGTCAGTATGAGCAGCCGGTTACGACCAGTTTGAACACAAAGAGGTGAGAGAATTCTGGCCAGATATGACCGGTTTAAATGCTAAAGGGTTAATGCAGATAAGCAATGTATTTCATTGGAAATATGGTCATGAAAGGGTTAATGTGAAGTTATGACATTTCTTCTATCTGAAGTGAATCAATAAATGTAAGTGAAGAGTGACAGTTTCTACAGGAAATGATTTCATTTGTTTGTGATCTTTACTTTGCAGACATTCACATATATAGCATATCTAGAAAATAAATCACTGAGGTTGATTACTGATTGAGTGTGTATGTGTGTGTGTATTCAATTTAAAACTGTATGTGCAAGTATGTTAAGTGTATCTTACTGAGTCATTCATTGTAAAGCTTCTTCTCTTCCTCTCTCTCACCTTCTCTCTCTCCCCATTGTTGCTTGACTTACATAGGTATTTGTTTAGTTGACCTTCCTGTTCAATCAAGTTGTTGAAAAGCAATTTTTACAAGGTAGCTCTCAGCTGGCTACTTGATTAAGTACTATAGTGATGATAAGAAGTCAAAATAGCACTTGATTACTCGAAATTACTCACTTTTTATCAGTGTCTACCTTTGTATTCAATACTTTATTTTGGTTTTATTTGTTTATCATCTACTTAGGTTCACTTGTAAAATTGCAGTTATAATAAACAAAAAGTATGATAAAACAAAAAAGATAATGCGACTGTAAGTGTTTGTGCAACTATCTGCAGACTAGCACTTTTTAAAATTCTGTAAAGTGGTTGGCATTAGAAAGGGTATCCAGCTGTAGAAATTATCCTAAAAATGGAGCTTATGAGCAACAAGTGATCCGTTATCCCTGACCTGTCTAAGCTGATTGTGATAACCTGTCTAACTGATGGCAGCATGGAAAGTAGACCACAAATAATGATGATGGTCAGTCATGGAGGGGGAGGGGGGGGGGGGGGGCAATGCTCATAACTCTCTTCAGGGCCTCCAAGGCTTCTGGGTAAGAAAGTGGAGGAGGTGTTCTTAAGCTGAAAACTTGGCTAAAATACTTGCAACAGAACCCTCTCTAGACCATGTGTGGTGGGGAATTCCTTGTCTCATATGAATATATATATACATACATACTTATATTAAGGTCAACTTCGTCTTTCATCCTTTCAGGGTCAATAAAAAGTACCAGTCTGGTACTGGGGTTGATTCTCTCTCTTTCTCTCTCTCTCCCTCTCCTTTGGAAGAATTTAATTCAGATCTGGAGAAGAAATGGGCTCCATCAGGTTTTAAAAATGCCTAAGACAAATTGTATGTCACTACACGACCCTACTACTCCAACAGAAGTGTGTGCATGTATTTATGTATGCACACACACATATATATAATAATCATCATTGTTTTACTTCTGCTTTTCATGTCTACATATTTAGCTGTGAAATTTTAGCATGCATCTTAAGTGACAATGCACTGTATTGTTGTTGTAAGTCCAAGATTCCGCTACTATTTTTATTCTACAGAAAAAAATGAGCTAGGCTTACATTATGTTATCATACTCTGTAACAATATAAATAAAAATAACAACAATAACAATAATAACAACAAACAAGGTCAATAACTACTGAACTGCCTGGAGAAATCAGCTAAGCTTTTTATTAATGATTTAATACTGTTCACTGTATTTCTCATACAGTTTAGCCAGATTAATACATACAAACTATGAGTGTGTATGTCTGTCTATATATATATATATATATATATATATATCATCATCATCATCATTTAACATCCATCTTCCACGCTTGCATGGGTTTGGACGGGAATTTTCCCGCTTGAGGCAAGATTGGTTGTCTTGCTCGTATAGACTGTCTGGCGGGTTTTCTACGGCTGGATGCCCTTCCTAACACCAACCACGTTTACAGTGTGGACTGGGAGGTTTTTACCGTGTTACCTACATGGCCACATTACAGCGTGGACTGTGTGTTTTTGTCGTGACACCTACATGCCCTCATTTGTTTCGGACTGGATGCTCTGGTACCAACATAACTTTACATTGGAAGGGGTGGTGTGGATGGGGTGGGGGTAGTGGGGCTGGGGTGTATTTTTGTTAGAGGTGCCTACTGACTGTAGGTTTCGCTTTGTACTTAGGCAAGGCAGGTCTTCTGTATTACTGTGTATCACCAAAGATCTCAGTCCAGTGACATTGTCTTGGAGAGGTGTAAGTGTGTGAGGTCGGAATTTAGCAAGTCGTCCCAGGTTTTTCTGGGTCTGCCTGCTCCGTGGCTATCATCTATTTTTATCGCCTTGCACTTTTTTATACAGCTGTCGTCTTTCATGCACATCACGTGACTGTACCAACGTAGTCTTCTCTCGAGTAAACAGCATCTGATCCCTCTTATTCCTAATTTCTCCCTTAGTTCGTTTATGCTTTGCCGTTCACATATATTACTATTACACATCCAGCGGAGCATGCATGCTTCGTTCCTCTCCAGTCTGCGTATATCCTCTGCACACAATGCCCAGGTCTCACTGCCATGCAACATTGCTGTTCGTATGCAGGCATCATACAGCCTGCCTTTCATTTTTAGTGAGAACCCTTTAGCGGCTAATAGTGGTATAAGCTCTCTGAACTTTTTCCATCCCGTTCTGACTCTAGCTACTGTACTTTCACTGCTGATTTTGTCACCCAGGTAACTGAAGGTGTCCACTATTTCTATAGAACCATCTGTGCAATGGAATGAGCTAGTATTCTGTGGGCAATTGCTGCTACTTATTGCACCAGAGCACTGGCCACATATAAAATCTATGTACTTAGTTAGCTTACCTGTGATCCCACTACATCTTTTATGTACTCATACTTTGGATTTGGGACATAAAATGGAGGTCCTACCTACTCCTTTCCTACACACTGAGCATGGCCATTTCTCAGATGGGACTGGTGCCCTACTTTCCATCCTACAAACTAGAACTTTAGTCTTAGACAGGTTAATTTTAAGGCCTTTTGATTCTAGGCCATGCTTCCATATTTGGAATTTCTTCTCTAGCTCGGTCATTGATTCAGCTATGAGCATTAGATCATCTGCGTATAGGAGTTCCCATGGCAGCCGGTCTTGAACTCCTCTGTTATAGCCTGAAGGGCAATAATAAATAGGAGGGCGCTAAGGACGGAGCCCGGATGAACACCAACTTTTATGCTAAACTCTTCACTATATTTGTTGTTAATTCTAACCTTGCTGACTGTTTCTTTATACATGGCTTGTATAGCTCTCACAAGCCATTCATCAACACCTAGTTTTCTAAGAGCCCACCAGATAATGGAACGGGGGACTCTGTCAAAGGCTTTCTCCAAGTCAACAAAAGCTAAGTATAGGGGTTTACTTTTAGCTAGGTACTTCTCCTGTAGTTACCGTACAATGAAAAGAGCGTCTGTGGTACTTTTACCTGACACAAACCCGAACTGCATTTCATCTAGATCAATTCGCTCTCTGATTAGTTGCGCTATTACTTTTTCAGTGACCTTCATGACCTGGTCGATTAATTTAATGCCTCTATAGTTACCCCTATCTAGGGCATCTCCTTTACCCTTGTAGCAGTTAATGATGATGCTGCTACGCCAGTCCTTTGGAACGACCCCATTCTGAATGACTTGGTTTACTATCCAGGTAACCATAGTGTGTCCCACCGTTCCAGATGCTTTCAGCATTTCAGCAACTATCTCCGAAGGCCCAGCTGCCTTGCCCGTCTTCATGTCTTTGATCGCCTTACTTATTATACTACCTTCAACTTGCACTGCTGGTCCCTCTATTGGATCGATGTGGGGTAGACTGTCTTTCTCCCATTTATTCTCCTCATTTAGTAGCCTTTCGTAGTGACACTTCCAAGCTACCTTCTTATCAGCGTCAGTGATGGCAAGTACACCATCATCATTAAGGACACACTTCTCCCCGACAATATCACTGTTTTCCTTGACACATTGCCTAGCAATCCTGAACACCTCACGTTTTTGGTCCTCGCGTTGTAGAACATGCTTGAACTTTCTTTCCTCTGCTTCCCTTCTGGTGAAGTACACTTGTCTCCTAGCTTCCCTCCTGGCCACTTGATAGTCTTCTCTACTTCCCCCATCCTGCCATACTTTCCAAGCCTGCTTTTTGGCCTTAATTGACTCCTCTACCTTACTATTCCACCACCACGTTACTCTCCTCCTGCCTATAGGCCTGCTCCAGCCACAGTCATCATCTGCCGCCTTCAGCAGGTTAGCTTTCAGGAATTCCCACTGTTCTTCTATATTGTACGACTAATTGCTCTTCCTTACTGTCAAAAGCATCAAGTAATATGCTTTTAAATTTATTACTGGGTGTGGGGGTCCTTTAGCTTCCATATTTTTCTGAGAATAGTCCTCTGTTGTCGAGTACGTCTTGTCCTGACTACGAGGTCGCTGACTATGAGTCTATGTTGGGAGGTGCATTCTTCATGGGGGAGGGATTTAGTGTTTACGATAGACACTATCACGTCTTCTGGTAAGGATATAATCTATCTGTCTGGCGTGTTCCCCTGATCTATAGGTGATCAAGTGATTGTCTCGTTTTTTGAAGTTAGTGTTACAGACAGTTAGGTTATTTGCGTCACAGAATTCCAGGATTCTGGCGCCTTCCTCATTTCTAGTACCAAACCCATAGCCTCCATGGATTCCGTCATAGCCATCACATTGTTGTCCAACGTGACCATTTAGGTCGCCAGCAATAATTATGTAGTCACTGTCGGTTATTTGGGAGGTCGTGAGCATCAATGTCTCATAGAATCTGTCTTTTATAACGCCAGGCAGTCCGGATTGGGGTGCGTACGCAGATATTACTGTCACAGTAGTTCTATTTAGGACAAGTCTTATTTTAATTATTCTGTCGTTCACTCTATTTACGTCTATTATCTATCTACCCATTTTTCTGCTAACATGAATCCTACCTTAGTTTAAATGTGTATGTTAAGGATTATAAATTATTTAAATAAATATATAGTATTTTACATTAGAGAAATCTAGTATAGTATATTTTATTAAAAGTTGTAAGTCAAAATTTAAACATCCAAATAATTCTAAATTTATGAAAAATTTACGAGAGTTTACAAAGGAATAACCACTTAATTATATTATAAAAACAGTAAGGAAGTGTAAAGGAAGTTAGAAGTGATTTTTTTTTTTATGACTCCAAGGATTAAATGTTATAAAGTTAAAAAGTAAAAAAATGTTTATCTTAAGAATATAATTAAAACATGAACCATATGTTATTTTATACGAAGTTATAAATTTACTTGCTATAAAGTTAAAAAATAAAAAAAAATTTATCTTAAGAATATATTTAAAGCATAAACCATAGGTTATTCCACATATATATAAAAAACCTATATATAAAAATCATGTTTTTCCACATATATATAAACATATTAAAAACGTTTGAAGATATAAAAATATTGGTTTTTCTATCTTTCAAAGGAATTTTCAAAAGATTTTTCAAGAAAAATTTTTCTCAAAGGAGTTTCAAGCAGTCATATAAAATTTTTTTATAATCTATCGATAGGTGTAATAATATAAAGTATATAGTATATATATATGTGAGGTAGAGATAATAGAAAGTAAATTAAATATATATGAATCATATATAGATATAGAAAACATTATGTAAATGAGATAAATCATATATTACATTTTATAT
>OZ024743.1:223322043-223324543 GCA_964016885.1 Eledone cirrhosa
GCGCATGAAAGTCGATAGCTGTATAACAAAGTGCAGGGCAATAAAGATAGACGGTAGCCACGGAATAGGCAGACCTAGAAAAACCTGGGACGAGCTGATAAACTCCGACCTCACACACTTACACCTCTCCAAGACAATGTCACTGGACCGAGACCTTTGGCGGTACTCAGTAACAGAGAAGACCCGCCTTGCCAGTAGGCATCTCTAACAAAATACACCCCGTCCCGCCACCACCCCCACCCATCCACACCACCCCGTCCTATGTAAAGTTATGTTGGTGCCGCGCCATCCAGGCCGAAACAAATGAGATCGTGTAGGTGTCACGACAAAAAAACACACAGTCCACGCTGTAATGTGGCCGTGTAGGCAACACGGTAAAAACCTCCCAGACCCACACTGTAAATGTGGTTGGTGTTAGGAAGGGCATCCAACTGTAGAAAACCTGCCAGACAGTCCTATGCGAGCAAGACAATCACTCTTGCCTCAAGTGGGACTACCCCCGTCCAAACCCATGCAAGCGTGGAACACGGACGTTAAACGTTGATGATGATGATATATATATATGTATCATCATCATCATCATTTCATTTTACGTCCACTTTTCCCAGCTTGCAAGGGTGGGACGGGAACTGATTCTGGCTTGATTTCTACAGCCGGATGTCCTTCCTAACACCAACCTCATTTACAGTGAGTGCTGGGTGCTTTTTTGCCGTGGCACCTCCACGACCACTTTGGAGTGGAATGATATGGACCCCAGTCCCTATCATCTCATTTCTACAGCTGAGTAAACTGTAGCAATGTGAAATAAAGTGTCATGCTCAAGGAAACAACACATCACCCGGTCTGAGAATTGAACTCACAACCTTTAGATTGCAAGGCCAATGCTCTAACCACTAAGCCATGTGCCTCCATATATATATATATATATGTATATATATGTATTTATATATATATGTATATATATATATGTATATGTATATATATATATATATATGTATATATATATATATATGTATATATATCTGTATATATATATATATATGTATATATATATGTATATATATATATATATGTATATATATATGTATATATATATATATGTATATATATATATGTATATATATATATATATATGTATATATATATATATATATGTATATATATATATGTATATATATATATGTATATATATATATGTATATATATATATATGTATATATATATATATGTATATATATATATGTATATATATATATATGTATATATATATATATGTATATATATATATATATGTATATATATATATATATATGTATATATATATATATGTATGTATATATATATATATGTATATATATATGTATGTATATATATATATATGTATATATATATATATGTATATATATATATATGTATATATATGTATATATATATATATGTATATATATATATATGTATATATATATATATGTATATATATATATATATGTATATATATATATATATATATATATATATGTATATATATATACATATATATATACATATACATATATATATACATATATATATACAAAGACAGACCCATGTTTATGGTATAAAAGAGGTTGTAGACTAATGTTCTCTTAGGTGGTGCATAGAGACGTTCTCTGGCAATGAACGAAAAAATGAAGATAATAAGTCATATGTGGAGCGTAGAGAACAATAGCACGCAAAAACAAAACCACGTAAATGGTATAGCAGAAGTCGTAGACTAAAATTCTAACTAGGAGACCAAATGAATCTCCGCTACAGAGTTAAGAACAAAGTAAATAATTACAATACAGAAGTAATAGAAATAAATAAATACGTACACGCAAACAAATACGTACATACACAAGCATACGCAAAACCTTACCATAGGTATACAAAACCACGCACATATAAATATGTGTGTGTGTGTGTATGCTTGTGTACAAATAAATAAATAATTATATAAACGTATATAACAAGCGCACACACATACCTACATATAAATACACGAATGTTCGGAGACCTAAGTCAACTAAAACAAGAAGTACACATATACACACACCCACCATACGTACGAACCTGCATACTCACGCAGACGCAAAACTCCCGTATACACATAGCCAAACCCTAAATACCAGAATATATAAAAATTATACGCCATAACAATCAAATATACGTACGAGAAGGTATACATACCTTCACAAAACATACGGGTAATATATACTTACCTATGCAAATAAGTAAAGGAATAAACAAAACATATACTTAGCTCCCACATCAAGACATAAAATATCCACGTATAGATCGTACTATCCGTTAGGGTATAACGTTGGGCTGTAATACAGGAAAGTTTTGTGCAATTTATGTTTACAAGCCGAAATTGCCTCAGATTTTTTGTTTAAGATGTGGTCTGTGGCGTAGAGTATTTCCAGGACCTCAGTGGCGCAGAGGTCACATGGTCTTTTATTTCCGTTATACGATCTAGCCC
>OZ024743.1:223339543-223459543 GCA_964016885.1 Eledone cirrhosa
ACTTTATTTACACCAATAAGATAACCAGTAGCAGTCAATATTGTTTTAGGTTCAGTTTTACTGTGTGACACTTTGAGGAAGTGACTTCTCTCATAGCCCTGAACTGATCAATGACTTGTGAGTAAATTTACTAAGCAAGAACTGTAAGGAAACCTGTTATGTATGTATTCAGACGCTATGCTTTGCAGCATAGAGTTACAGCCCTTTACGGTTTTAGTTCAAATCTCGCCGAGGTTAACTTTGCCTTTCATCCTTATGGGGTCGATAAAATAAAGCATCAGTAATGCACTGGGATAATTGCTGACCTTGGTCTGTATATATGCCAATCACCACAAATATTATAGTGATTCAGTTTATAAAAGCCAAGGTGTGATGAATGTTAGCTGTGTATACCATACTTCTATATAGATTCACATAAAAAATTGCCCCCAAAACAATTTACTTATACATTAGCATTTAAACTGGCTGTATCTAGCCAAAATTGTCTCACCTCTTTCTGTTCAAACTAGCCATAACCAACTGCTCATACTTATGTTAATTGTTCTCAAAATAAATATTAAGATCTCATAGATTTAATATGTGAAGTAATTATGTGAGATAAAGTGTTTACTGTGAAAATACAATAGTAAATATAGAGTAATGTAAATGCTAAAGAGTTAAAAGCTCTCTTTCATATTTGTTTTGTTATGATGTTAAATTTTTTAATCTTTTTGTTACCATATTTCAAAAGAAACATGCTGCATATGATTTTCAAATAATTTTGAAAAATAATCAAGAGTTTAGGTTAAGTAATTTGGTTTGTGAAATGTTCTAACAGACATGTATACTTGTTGAAGACAGGAATGCAAGAGAGATATTTAACCCTTTTGATACCAATCTGCCTGAAACTGCTCTTGGTTCTATGGTTTCAGGTAGTTTCATACTGAAAGGGTTGAAGTGTATATATTTACCCGTCAATTATAATTCTCTCACCTCTTTCTGTTTAAACCGGCTGTAACCAGCTGCTCATACTGATGTTAAGGTATTGTTCTCAAAATAAATATATCAAAATGTCATAGATTCGATATTATGTGAGATAATTATGTGCAGTAAAGCCTTTACCATGAAAATACAATAGTACATATAGAGTAATGTAAATGCTAAAGAGTTAAGTTATTCTTCAAACACAAACTAAATAATGAGAAAGTTTTATCACCAAATCCTCTGAATTTTTGATTATTTTCAAAATGATTTGAAAATCATATGCAGAAATATGGTAATGAAACGGTTAATCCAACTTATAAAACTTGTTTCAAAAACTGAGCTGCCAATAATAATTTCTGTATTCTTTAATTATTTTCATCTAATTTATTAAACAAACTCTTTAATACTTACTGATTGTTTGAATGACATCAGCTAGCAACTATTATTATTTGAATGTGGATTGGCAGTATCGGTAGAGGATCGGACGCCATGCTTTCCAGCATAGTTACGTCCCTTTACGATCTGAGTTCAAATCCCGCCGAGGTTGACTTTGCCTTTTATCCTTACGGGGTCGATAAAATAAAGTACCAGTAATGCACTGCTGGCCTTGTGCCTAAAGTAGAAACAATTATTATTTGAATGTTTTGGCGGTGGATTGGCAGTATCGGTAGAGGGTCGGACGCCATGCTTTGACGCTTGCCATTCTGAGTTCAAATCCCGCCGAGGTTAACTTTGCCTTTCATCCTTACGGGCTCAATAAAATAAAGTACCAGTAATACACTGGGATAATTGCTGGCCTTGTGCCAAAAGTAGAAACAATTATTATTTGAATGTTTATTGAAATTTATTTGTTTATTTCAGATTGTCTATAATATGTTGTCATGTCTCAAATGCTGAAAAATAATCCTAAAATGAAGTTACCAACTACAAACCAAGGAACTATGCCTGTTCCACCTTCAGGTAGGATAATATCTTCTAGTTCAATATGATTCTTTAGTATGTGGAAAATGGATGTTAAACGAAGATGATGATGATGATGATCAGAGAGAGGAAGACAAAAAATGAATTGTAGAGAATGATAGAAATAAAGCCAGTGATGGATGTTGTGAAGAGAAAAAGGAATGAGATGGTTGGGTCATGTGTTAAGGTAGGAGGATAGTCACTAGATGATGGAAATAGAGAATGTTGTGAAGAGAAATGGAATAAAATGGGTCATGTGTTGAAGAATGTAAATGACTGGGTGATGGGAAATAGAGCCAGTGATGGCTGGGTCATGTATTGTGGATTGATGAAAGTAACTGGATGAGAGGAATAATGGAAATGAATGTGGAAGGAAGTAGAGGAAGGACCAAAACAGGGTCATAACAACCAATATAAGGACACAAGTCCAAATAAATCAGTAATAATAATAATAATAGTTATTATTATTATTGTATTTTCCTTTGATTTCGCTTTATGTGCAATGACTACGGAGTATCAACCAGGTACTTAGGACAGGCATTGTTGGTTTTCACAGTTTTTTACTTAACAAGTTACATCACAAAAGTTGATAAGTAAATAAGTTTAAAAAAATATATATATAAAAAGGTAGGAATAGGAGGAGATAAATCAAAGTATTAAGGAGTATAAAAGATATGAATTAATTTTGTATTAAAAATATTTGAATGGTTTAAAATATTTATTAAATTTGCTCTAAAAATTAAACAGAAAAGATAGTGTGTTGAGATATATTACAAAGACGAAAATTTACGAAGTATGTAGGCAGTACTCGTTAGAACCATCTTTTGGATTTCATAAATGCTAGGTTTACCAGGTATGTTTTTTAGAAACTTTTGAACACCTTTCTTTATGACACCTAGAGCTCCTATCACTACTGGAATAGTTTGTATTTTAAGGTGACACATTCTGTTTATTTCAATTTCTAGATCTTTATATCTTGTAAGTTTTTCATATTCTCTTGCTGACACATTTCTATCAGACTGACAGTTATATAAATGAGTAAGCAGGTGTTGTTTTTTAAATCTTTATTAATAATATCAGGATGGTTTGCATTAATAGTGTGATGTGTGTGAATGGTAAAGTCCCAAAGGATTGTTACTCCTTCAGTTTCTGTAACTGGTTGTGGTTTGTGTTTTCTGTATGTTCTGCATTGTGTTGCTTGTATATTATCCAGTGGATGTATTGTCTCACCTTATGATGTCTAATCTTATATTCAGTTGGTGCTAATGTGGTGTAGCCTGATATATGGTCAATTGTTTCAAGCTGTGCATCACATATCCTGCATTTGGGGTCTTCTCCATTTCTGATAATTCCTAGTAAAGAAGCTCTCGTCCTGGGTAGTAAAAATAAAATCTGTTTCAGCTTTTAATCCTGAACTTTGTAGCCACTGATGAGTTTGTGCTTGATCTATATCAGCATCTTGGGTACGAAGTGGGCATTAGCCGTGTAGCAGATTTTGTTGCTATTTATATCTAAATGTCTTTAGATCTTCTGGCTTTGACTTGCTGCTTTAGTTGGAATTAGGTCAGCTTCATTATTTAGGTGTATGCCTTCAGTTTTTAATTCTTTCCTGTAGGTCCCTGTCTCTCTGAGCACTGAATGGAGTTTCCTTTGGTTTTTGTGCTTTCTTACTAATACCATCATCCACTCATTGGTGCTCTATAGGTACATTTGTAACTGTTTTGTATGATAATTCCAGATTAGTCCTCTTCCCCCTTCTTCTCTTGGCAAATAGAGGCAATTTACGTCTGTTTTAGTGATTCATTTTGTTGGATGTAAAGAGTTTTGGAGTACATTCTTTGAAGATCAGATAAGTTCCAATTGATGTATTATAACTGTACATCTAAGGTGTTTATAGCCTGGAAACGGTTTTTAATATTTAGTTGTTTTCAGGATCAGCTTTACTCTTCTGTAATATTCTGTCTGTATTTACTCCCTCATTTGATTGTATTTAATTCCATCACCATGGAGGCACATGGCTTAGTGGTTAGAGCATTGGCCTTGCAATCGAAAGGTTGTGAGTTCAATTCTCAGACCGGGTGATGTGTTGCTTCCTTGAGCAAGACACTTTATTTCACATTGCTCCAGTTTACTCAGCTGTAGAAATGAGATGATAGGGACTGGGGTACCTATCATTCCACGGCAAAAAAGCACCCAGCCCACACTGTAAAGTGGACGTGTAGGCGCCACGACAAAAAAAAAAAAGCACCCAGCACTCACTGTAAATGAGGTTGGTGTTAGGAAGGGCATCCAGCTGTAGAAATCAAGCCAGAATCATTTCCCGTCCCACCCTTGCAAGCAGTGAAAAGCGGACGTAAAATGATAACTAACTAACTAACTAACTTTGTTTATGTCAAGATATTTATATGGTTGTATCTATATCGAGTTGAACAGATGTTTTTGTTAGCCTTTCTGTTTTAATCGTAGCTGCATTTGTCAAGGCCAAATTCCATCCCAATGTTATTGCTAAATTGATTCAGTTGTTAAAATCCTTCAAACTCTTGGTTGCTTTTAGCATACAATTTTAGGTCATCCATAAAAACAAATGGTTAATGACCTTATTGTTGCTGTTCATCGTATACTTGTATCTCATGTTGAGCTCACTTGATATTGGAAAGGAGCAAGACAAAAGAGGAGAGAGGGAGTCGCCTTGGAATATTTCGCAATTAATTTTAATTTTATCTCACTTATGACTCTTTTGTTATGGTTTAAAAAGAGAGTTGTACTCCATTTTGTCATGCAGACCTGTAAAAATTTAGATTTTACCGGAGATATTTTGTAAATTTTTAGAGCTTCCAATATCCATTCATCTGGTACACTGTCATAGGCTTTTCTATAATCAATCCAAGCAGTGCCTAATTTTTCTTTTTGGACCAACAATTCTCTAGAATCATCTTATTAATTAATAGTTGGTCTTTGCCCCCATATGATTTCTATTTTCCTCCTTTTTGTTCTTGTGGAATGATTTCATTTTCATCAAGGTTTTTGTATATCTGCTCAGTTAGTATAGATGTCAGGATTTTGTAAGCCGTAGTGAGACAAGTTATTGGCCAATAGATTTTTTTGTTTTTTGGGAGAAGATATGTTGTGCCTTCTGTCAACCAGTTATTATCATCATCATCTCCTTATAATATATAACCAGCAATTTCTCTGTCTGTCTGTCCGACAGTGGAAACACGTGCGCGCGTGCGAATGTTTTTTGCGCACGCGTAGAGAGAGAGTGAGAGTGAAAGAAAGAGACAGACTACGAGAGGGGCATAGCGAGAGGGAGAGAGAGAGAGTGAATAGACGCTAAAACACGTGCGCGCGTGCGAATGTTTTTTGCGCACGCGTAGAGTGAGAGTGAAAGAAAGAGACAGACTACAAGAGGGGGATAGCGGGAGGGAGAGGGGGGAATTGAGGAGTGCTACAGAAACATATATACATTTCTGTGTGTGTGTAATATTTATATATATACACACACAGAAATATATATATATATATACACAGAAATATATATACATTTCTGTGTGTGTAATATATATATATATACACACAGAAATATATATACATTTCTGTGTGTGTAATATATATATATATATATATATATATATATACACACACAGAAATATATATATACACGCACAGAAATATATATACATTTCTGTGTGTGTAATATATATATATTTCCGTGTGTATATATATATATATATTACACACACAGAAATGTATATATATTTCTGTGTGTATGTATATATATATACACACAGAAATATATATACATCCCTTAGCTACTGTACTGTATCTGTTGCTATCTCTCTCTCTCTCCAGCTATCCCTCTCTTTTAGTCTGTCTGTTTCTCTCACTCTCACTCTTTCTCTTTGTAACACACTAACATTCCTCCCCTCTATTGCTGTGACGAATGGGAAGATGGAGAAGGAGGAGAGAGTCACTTCGTCACTTCACCTCTGCCTTTCTTTCTCTCCCCTCTCACTCCCTCATTACGTACAGACATTAGGGCGATGGATTGGCAGAATCTGTAGAGAGTCGGACACCATGCTTCATAGCATGGAGTTACGTCCCTTTACGGTCTGAGTTCAAATACCGCCGAGGTTAACTTTGCCTTTCATCCTCACGGGGTCGATAAAATAAAGTACCAGTAATGTACTGGGTAATTGCTGGCCTTGTGCCAAAAGTAGAAACAATTATTAGAAACATTGCTTCATTTTTACATATCTAAGCATTAGTAAAATAACTAATAATTTCAAAAGTAATTTTTCAATTCCAATTGTTATGAACAGCAAAACATTAATAATAATTTTGTTCTAAGAAATATATATACATTTCTGTGTGTGTAATATATATATATATATATATATATATATATATATATATATATATATATACACACACACAGAAATATATGGGCATTTCTCTGTTTGTCTGTCTGTCTGTCTGTCTGTCCTTCCCTAAAACTCAAATGTAGGTGCTACAGAAATATTACCTTCCCCTTCCTTTCTCCACTTTGGTACTACCAAGAGAAATACTGTCGCTATAGAAACATTACCTTCCCCTCTCCACTGACTTTGGTCACTGAGGCTGAGGGAATCGCTGGTTGCTATAGAGACACCTTGCACAAGCCAGAAGTAACCAGTTCGAGGCGGTTCTGACTTGACACCATGCCAAGGACCATTTGAAGATATATTTCCATCGTTATATCATAACGTTTATGTATCATAACGTTTATATTTCCGTCACTAATCTCTTTTTCTCCTTTTTCGTTTTAACATATATTTATTTCAAAGATTTCACCGTATCATCATCATCATCATCATCAACGTTTAACGTCCGTGTTCCACGCTTGCATGGGTTTGGACGGGGGTAGTCCCACTTGAGGCAAGAGTGATTGTCTTGCTCGCATAGGACTGTCTGGCAGGTTTTCTACAGTTGGATGCCCTTCCTAACACCAACCACATTTACAGTGTGGGTCTGGGAGGTTTTTACCGTGTTGCCTACACGGCCACATTACAGCGTGGACTGTGTGTTTTTTTGTCGTGACACCTACGCGGCACCAACATAACTTTACATAGAACGGGGTGGTGTGGATGGGGTGGGGGTGGTGGCGGGACGGGGTGTATTTTGTTAGAGATGCCTATTGGCAAGGCGGGTCTTCTCTGTTACTGAGTACCGCCAAAGGTCACGGTCCAGTGACATTGTCTTGGAGAGGTGTAAGTGTGTGAGGTCGGAGTTTATCAGCTCATCCCATGTTTTTCTAGGTCTGCCTATTCCGTGGCTACCGTCTATCTTTATTGCCCTGCACTTTGTAATACAGCTATCGACTTTCATGCGCATCACGTGTCCATACCAACGCAGCCTTCTCTCGAGTAAACAACATCTGATCCCTCTTATCTCTAATTTTTTCCTTAGTTCGTTTATGCTTTGCCGTTCACGTATATTACTGTTACACATCCAGCGGAGCATGCAAGCTTCGTTCCTCTCTAGTCTGCGTATATCCTCTGCACACAATGCCCAGGTCTCACTACCATGCAACATTGCTGTTCGTATGCAGGCATCGTACAACCTGCCTTTCATTTTTAGGGAGAACCCTTTAGCAGCTAATAGTGGTATAAGCTCTCTGAACTTTTTCCAACCAGTTCTGACTCTAGCTACAGTACTTTCAGAGCACCCCCCCCCACTGCTGATTTTATCGCCCAGGTAACGGAAGCTGTCCACTATTTCTATAGAACCCTCTGCGCAATTGAAAGAGCTAGTATTTTGTGGGCACTTGCTGCTACTTATTGCACCAGAACACCGGCCACATGTAAAGTCTATGTTCTTAGTTAGCTTACCTGTGATCCCACTACATCTTTTATGCACCCATACTTTGCATTTAGGACATAAGATGGAGTTTCTACCTACGCCTTTCCTACATACCGAGCACGACCATTTCCCAGAAGGGACCGCCGCCTTGTTTTCTTTCCTACAAACTAGAACTTTGGTCTTAGCCAGGTTAATTTTAAGTCCTTTTGACTCTAGGCCGTGCTTCCATGTTTGGAATTTCTTCTCTAGCTCGGCCATTGATTCCGCTATGAGTGTCAGGTCGTCTGCGTATAGGAGTTCCCATGGGCAGCCTGTCTTGAACTCCTCTGTTATAGCCTGAAGGGCAATAATAAATAGTAGGGGGCTGAGAACAGAGCCCTGATGGATGCCAACTTTTACGCTAAACTCTTCACTATATTCGTTGTTAATTCTAACCTTGCTGACTGTTTCTTTATACATGGCTTGTATAGCCCTCACAAGCCATTCGTCAACGCCTAGTTTTCTAAGAGCCCACCAGATAATGGAGCGGGGGACTCTGTCGAAGGCTTTCTCCAGGTCGACAGAAGCTAAGTAGAGGGGTTTACCTTTAGCTAGGTACTTCTCCTGTATAGATAACATATATATTTATACATGCATAAAAGACACACCGAGAGATGGTGAACATGTGGTGCCGAAAACATTTCTCATCCAAATCTCAACAATATCAGTATATACACTAGATTTGCTAGCAGAAAACTGCCCACCGGGTTGTTTTCTGCTAGTCTATATATCTAAAACAGAGAATGTCTGTCTGTCCCTAAAACTCGAGAACCACGCAACTGATTGTTTTCAAACTTTACACATGTAATACTTATGGTCCTGTGAGTGTTTTGAGAAAAAAAATGAGACGATTTAGCGATCTCTCTTTATAATTCTTAGTCTTTCTTTTTAGATAGATACATAGATATAATGTTGCGCCCTTATAATATCTGTCTGCATTACGACATTATGATGCTATATGTGTGTATGTATATATGTATATATAGTGTGTGTATATATATATATATATATATATATATAGTGTCTAACATTTTTCGAAATATTTACTTATACGTTCACAGGTTGATTTTTTTTAGTTTCAGAAGATCCCGTTAAGGGTGAAAGCAGCAATTCTTTGCTTAAACTTTAATCTGTTATTTTAAAATATATATATATATATATATATAATTATATATTCGTGTACAGATATCTTTGCATGCACAATAACAAAATATAAACAAACGTATTTATTTCACGAGGCTCGATAAGGATAAATATATATCAAATATATAAGAACCCTAGAGCAAATCCCGAGCAACGTCGGGCAATTCTACTAGTCATTATTAAACTTTTCCCCCATTGAGGAATTTTCTTTTGTTTCTATTTTTTTGTTACATCCTTCGTTTTTTTGTTTTATACTCATTTTTACATGCAGAAACCCATATTGTACCATCCTGTGCTGTCCTTAATGTATTTTTATGTAAACCCTTTGTGGTCAATAAAGAAAACATTATTATTATTATTATTATTATTGCAGCATAGGCGTTATGTCCCTTTACGTTCTGAATTCAAATCCCACCAGGTTTACTTTGCTTTTCATCCTTACGAGGTCGATAAAATAAAGTACCAGTAATGCACTGGGTAATTGCTGGCCTTGTGCCAAAAGTAGAAACAATTATTATTATCCTTATTTATTATTATAATGTGCCAAAAAGTGATTATAAAAATCAGTTTTACAAATATTTACTGATTAACACTCTTTTAATGCCAAACTCTGGAACTTCCCTCTGTTGTATATGTTACAAAACTTCTAAAATGGTTGTCAGCTATAATAAAATGCTAAGTGTGTTTGTATGTAACTCTTTAACATTTACAGACACATATACTGCATTTCTTATCTCAGTCATGTTGTTACAATAAAAAGTTTGCTTTCCAATCACAAATTGCTGGTTTTTAACCTTACATTTGTCCCAGTTATTTCACCAAAGTTACTTCTAGATTTAATCATGTATGTCATTTGTACATATATTCTGACCATTATTAAAATATCATTCTTATCTTTAATCACTTCTACATATCTAATAAAAATAATAATAAGGAAATTATTGTGTACAGTGCTCAGGTGCACTACAACTCATCAAAGGTGCATGTATGGTATATAGAATAATACAAATGTTAGGGAAGTGAATAGTGTATGAGTCATGATATACATGTGTGCATGTGTATGGAGGGGGAATATTAGGTGTAGTGTTGGCGAATCTCAGGAAGCATGAATGTTTTAAAGGATGCAGTGTCTCGATAGCTAACAACTGATGCAGGGAGTTTGTTCCATGCTTCAGCAACTCTGAGTGTGAAAAAATGTTTCCGAAAGTCATGGGAGCTGTGCTGTTTTCTGACTTTGTTGGCAAGCCCACGTGTATTAGACACATGGAAATCAAAAAGGTACTCAGGGTTGTTGTTGGCAAGATGGTTAATAATTTTGTGGGTGTTTACCAAGTCCATTGCCAGATGTCGGAGCTTCAATGTATCCGTGTTCAGAGTATGGTAGATGCCTGATGGAGGGTATTCACTTGGTTGCAGGTCTCTGAACAGATTCCAGGCGGTTGATGTTCTGAGCAAGATAGTGGTTCCAGACGGGTTCCAGCTTGATGTCATCTGCAAATTTGAGTACACACCAGATGACATCTCATATGGTGAGGAATGCTGTCCTAGAACTGTGACTACTTCTCTTCGACTGAGAATGAAGGACCAGTTAAAAAGATCATCCTTCACACCCATTGCAGAGAGTTTTGCCCAAGATTAATTTATTAAAATGCAAAATTCTCGATTTGTATGATTATTCATATATTTGATAATCCTGATATATATGACATACCAATTCTGGACTCCAAAAATTAAATATGTTTAATGCTATTGCTGTCATTATTGATGACAACACAGGCACACTGGTACTGACAGATACACTAGTATTTATCTAAGAACCTTCCACTTGAATTTTGATGAATGAAGCTTTATTAGGGTATGTTCCAGACACTTACTAAATAATGAGAAATTTAGAAATAGGACTGGGTTCTTTATCATTAGCCCTTTAGCATTTAAGCTGGCTGTATCTGGCCAGATTTCTCTCACCTCTTTCTGTTTAAACTGACCGTAACTGTCCACTCATACTGATGTTAAGGTATTGTTCTCAAAATAAATAATATCAAAATCTCATAGATTTGATACTATGTGAGATAAAGCCTTTACCATGAAAATACAATAGTAAATCTAGAGTAATATAAATGCTAAGAAACCTATAAGAAGTAACCTTATTGGAGGCCAGTTAAACCTACATAGGTGTAAGATATAACAACAAATTAGTTATTCAATTAAATCCTTCTAAATTCTGAAAAATCCTAGTTGGTGTCTTTCATTAACAGAAGGGTTAAATCTCAAATGTTCTCCAATATATTCTCACCATCCCCTTCTAATGATGTTTTTAACTGTTTGATTCTTTTGACAGTGTTAAGCAAAAGTGGTATGATGGGCCCAATAATGATGTCACAATTACCCAGAAATATGGCTCAACCACAAATGGTACCATCTACTAATTCTTCGCCAAACAACCTGCTGCAGAACTCACAGAGAATGGCGAGGAATTCTAACCACAACAATTCAATGAACAGTGGAATACTGCAAAACAACTCTGCTAATAACACCCCTAATAACAACACCAACAGCAACAATGGTCCTGCGATGGGGGCCTCATTGGCCAATCAATCCCATTCAGCTCCCTCTGTGGCATCAGTTGGCTGTGGTACAGTTGGTGGGAGCTCAAATAATGAAACAGTTGTTACTTCTGCTGGCAACTCAACAACTGCTCTTTCTTCATCTCCACAGACCAACTTATCACAGCAACAACAACCTCAAAATTTGGCAAACACAAAAGAGAAGACCTCCATGTGTCTAATTAATGAGTTAGCTCGTTTCAACAAGGTAAATATTAACTTTTTTTTTAATTTGCAAAAATAAAAATAATAATAAGTATTATTATTATTTTGGTTTCTCAGATTTCCAACCTTCTTTATCTTGTCAATGAAGGTGCCTGGCTTAGTGGTTAAGTGCTAGACTCATCATCATAAGGTCATGGAGTTTGATTCCTGGACTGGGCAATGCATTGTGTCCTTGAGCAAAACACTTTATCATATGTTGCTCTAGTCTGCTCATCTGAAGAAAAAAAATGAGTTGCAACATCATGCATGGGCAACAGCTGCTGGTTTTCCACAAAACACTTTTCCAAGTGCAAACTCATGGTCAGTTATGACCAAAGGAGGTATCTTTACTGGAATAAAATATCAAAGAAATGTTATGCTTTGATGTGTTAAAACAATTTGCTTGTTCTAACATAAAACTGTACCATCAACCTCTTATATAAAACTCTATTTAAAGTTCATTTTTTTCTTTGTATTTTTAGGTCTCATGTACCCAAATTAACATTAAGTAGATTGTAAATTGATAATACATTTGCAGAAAAAAGTCTTTGATTTTGCAATTCAATTTATTCATGGACTGAATCATGTGAGGAAGGATGAAGGTGACTGGGCAAGAGTGGAGATATGAAGAGAGTTATTTATGAGTGTTGTGGAAGGAAATGGCTGGATCGTGTGTTGAAGAAAGATAAAAAATGATGGAAATGAAGGTGGAAGGAAGTAGAGAAAGGGGATGACCAAAAAAGACATGTCTAATAAAATGAAATGAATGCTAGAGTTTGGTGGAGATGGGGTGTCCATGATAGAGGGTAAAATTATGGGATAAAATGGAGAAACTTGTTGTTGGACCTTAAAATGCTTAATGTATTAATTTATTGGCCTCAAAATATTTGATTTTTTAGGTGTCACACATGTACACCTTAGTGGATGAAATCGGCCCGGCTCACAAGAAAACATTTTTTGTGAAGCTGAAGCTTGGAGAGGAGGAATATTCAGCATCAGGACCTAGCATCAAAAAGGCACAGCATTCTGCTGCAAGCATTGGTCTTGAAAAAACTGCTTACAAACATCCTCCTCCCAAGCCTTCGCCTAAAAAATTTAATGGAGGTATGTACCTTTTATTATTATTATTATTATTGATTTGAGTGTGGGTTGGCAGTATCGGTAGAGCATCGGACACCATGCTTCGCGGCATAGAGTTACGGCCATTTACGTTCTGAGTTCAAATCCCGCTGAGGTTAGCTTTGCCTTTCATCCTTACGGGGGATCGATAAATAAAGCACCTGTAATGCACTGGGGTCAATTTAATCGACTTTTCCTTCCTCTTCAAATTACCGGTCCTTTTTTTTTTACAAACTTGCCAAGCAAAGAGTTGAAAGGAATCTTCAGTTGTGTTAAAGACTTGACAACTTCTCTAGTGCTGTTACTACTATAAAATGCTTTCAGTAGACTCTGTAAAGTGGTTGGTGATAGAAAGGGTATTCAGCTGTAGAAACCTTTAAAGAGAACTCTTCAGTAATTTAAAAGTTATGACAAGCTCCCTAGTACTGCTGATTTGATGCTCATAGCTTGCCTGAGAGGTCAGTAGCTCCGATCGAGTACTTTTTTTGTGATAACCCATCCAACCTATACTTACAAGGAAATCATCATTGTTTAAAGTCTATTTTCCATGCTATGATGGGTTAGATTGGTTGTCCCATTGGAGGCAAGTCAAGTCAAGTGACCATGTCTTACTCATACAGAACCATTTCTGGCTTTGTTTCTATGGTTGGATGCCCTTCCCAATGCCAACTGCATTTACAGTGTAGACTGGGTGCTTTTTTTGTGACACCTATACGACCACGTTACAGTGTAGACTGGGCGCTTTCTACCATAGTAGTAGTGCAGGTGTCATGATAAAATACATCCAGCCAACTCTGTAAGGTGGTAGTGTGGCTGCCATAAAATCCAAGTACATACTGTAAAGTGGTTGGTGTTAGGCAGGGCATCCAGCCATTAAAACTATAACAAACTGGAATGTATAAGCATACTGCTCATTTGATGTGTCTAGTTTGAACGTGATCAACCGTCAAACCCATGACAGTGTGGAAAACTGGTGTAAATAGTGATGATGATGATGATGAATTCTTAATTCATTGCTATCAAATTTACTTTGATGTAATGATAATGATAGAAATGGTTGAAACTAGGGTTGTGGTGTAAGAGTTTCTACCAGTTCAAAACCTATAGAAAATCATAATGACAAAAAGAAAGAGAAATAGTGGGGAAACTCTACACATTTGACTGGATGATATATCTTGGCTGCACTCTGCAGACAAAATGGCGAAAGCATCGCCACGGAAGACAGCCAGAGATACTTTTTACATCAGTTATTTCAGTTCATAGGGCTTCTTTATCAAGAGCAATGGTTTTAACTTGATTAGCTGATTGGGGGGGGGGGGGGGGGGTAGTCTAGTGATAATGGGCACCAGATGTTTCAAGGGTACTGGAAATCTCAATGGCAACTTCTAGAGATCAGGGGTACTGGAAGTCTCAATGACAACTAGAAGTTTTAGTGGTAACTTAGTCCAGGGATCAAGGGTACTGGAAGTTTCAGTGGCAACTGTTAGTCCAGGGATCAAAGGTACTGGAAGTTTCAGTGGTAACTGTTAGTCCAGGGATCAAAGGTACTGGAAGTTTCAGTGGTAACTGTTAGTCCAGGGATCAAAGGTACTGGAAGTTTCAGTGGCAACTGTTAGTCCAGGGATCAAAGGTACTGGAAGTTTCAGTGGTAACTGTTAGTCCAGGGATCAAAGGTACTGGAAGTTTCAGTGGTAACTGTTAGTCCAGGGATCAAAGGTACTGGAAGTTTCAGTGGCAACTGTTAGTCCAGGGATCAAAGGTACTGGAAGTTTCAGTGGCAACTGTTAGTCCAGGGATCAAAGGTACTGGAAGTTTCAGTGGTAACTGTTAGTCCAGGGATCAAAGGTACTGGAAGTTTCAGTGGTAACTGTTAGTCCAGGGATCAAAGGTACTGGAAGTTTCAGTGGTAACTGTTAGTCCAGGGATCAAAGGTACTGGAAGTTTCAGTGGTAACTGTTAGTCCAGGGATCAAAGGTACTGGAAGTTTCAGTGGTAACTGTTAGTCCAGGGATCAAAGGTACTGGAAGTTTCAGTGGTAACTGTTAGTTCAGGGATCAAAGGTACTGGAAGTTTCAGTGGTAACTGTTAGTCCAGGGATCAAAGGTACTGGAAGTTTCAGTGGCAACTGTTAGTCCAGGGATCAAAGGTACTGGAAGTTTCAGTGGCAACTGTTAGTCCAGGGATCAAAGGTACTGGAAGTTTCAGTGGTAACTGTTAGTCCAGGGATCAAGGGTACTGGAAGTTTCAGTGGCAACTGTTAGTCCAGGGATCAAAGGTACTGGAAGTTTCAGTGGTAACTGTTAGTCCAGGGATCAAAGGTACTGGAAGTTTCAGTGGTAACTGTTAGTCCAGGGATCAAAGGTACTGGAAGTTTCAGTGGCAACTGTTAGTCCAGGGATCAAAGGTACTGGAAGTTTCAGTGGCAACTGTTAGTCCAGGGATCAAAGGTACTGGAAGTTTCAGTGGTAACTGTTAGTCCAGGGATCAAGGGTACTGGAAGTTTCAGTGGCAACTGTTAGTCCAGGGATCAAAGGTACTGGAAGTTTCAGTGGTAACTGTTAGTCCAGGGATCAAAGGTACTGGAAGTTTCAGTGGTAACTGTTAGTCCAGGGATCAAAGGTACTGGAAGTTTCAGTGGTAACTGTTAGTCCAGGGATCAAAGGTACTGGAAGTTTCAGTGGCAACTGTTAGTCCAGGGATCAAAGGTACTGGAAGTTTCAGTGGTAACTGTTAGTCCAGGGATCAAAGGTACTGGAAGTTTCAGTGGCAACTGTTAGTCCAGGGATTAAAGGTACTGGAAGTTTCAATGACAACTGGCATAAAGGAAGCAGTCATTCAATGCAGTGTTCCAGATGAGTGATAGAAAGTTATGCAACCTAATCCATCCATGGGCCCTGGAGTTATGAGGGTGCTGTTGTGATAAACCTAGCAAAGCCTATCCCTCTCCAAATATGAACACACACAATTACTTTCAGAGAAAGTGATAGAGGAAGAATCCACTCCATTAATGGACTGGTACTTTATTTATCAACCTTGACAGAATGAAAGGCAAAGTTGATCTCGGTGGGATTTAGACTCAGAATGCAGTAGGCTGAAATAATTACCGTGAAGCATTCTATCTAATATTCTTATGATTTGACCAGTTTATCATCACTGTGCAATTACTGCAAGTGTAGCAAAACACTCAACAAACAATTTATAAAGTATTCCTGTTGCTTATATACATACATGGTATTTAACCATGAAGTGGTTTTCATTGTTACATTGAACAGAAAAAAAATGTCATCATTTTATCTCCACTTTTCCATGCTTGAAAGGTTGGATGGGTCTTCTCTATTTCAGCCTGCCTCAACTTGTTACATTTTGATATCAGCTCTCTCCATCTCTGCCCAGTTCTTCCGCTACTGCAGCTTCCCTCCACTGGGAACTCTTGGTTCTCCTTCACCTAGAGATTATCATCTATATCATTACATGTCCACACCAGTGCAGTCTTCTCTCTTGCACACTACATATGATTCCTCTTATACTCAGTTCTTCTCTCGGCTCATCTGGGCTTCATTGTTTATACATTTTTTTTCAAACTATTTATAGCTAACACCATCACACCCACTGTTGAACTGAATGCTCTTGCAATGAAAAGGGGTGAACCAGCTGTTTACAAAACATTTGAACATCGCCATCCATATTATTCTCATGCGCCTCAAAACTATGATTACAGAGGATATTATAATCAAAGGTACAGTTAAATGTGACTTCTTTCATTGAAACATTTTGTTTCTTAGATGGCTTTTTAAAAAATCCATTTGATGCCAACCTTCTTGAAACCACCCTGGTTCTATAATAAAAAGAAACAAATTAAAATCCTTCCATCATAATTTTATGTAAGAATTTTTGTTCACCCTTTCATTGCTATATTAAGCTGGTGTTTGAAGTATAACTTAAATTTCTTACATAAAATTATGTCTGTGTATGTTTAGCCAGCCCTCTCTGAGGTTGCGTATCATAGATCTTATGGTTATTTTAATGTTAGGGTCATAACCTTTGAATGGATTTGCAATTGTATAGATTCTTCAATACTATATTTCTAATGAAAGACACTGTCTATGCTTTTCAAATAATTTTGAAAATAATCAAGAATTTGGGGGTATTTAGTAATATAATTAACTTTCTGATTTTTGGAACATAACATAACAAAGGTTCTTAAATAAAATTATGATGGAAAGCTTTTAGATAAATATAAATACTTTAAAGCTTAAACCTTAGTATCATAGAACCAGGGTGGGTTAAACATGTCTCTGAGTAAACTATTAATGGTTAGCTTTGTGATAATTGTAGCTATTCTCAGCAGTTATATATAAACATCTTTTCTTTATTTGCAGATATCCATTCCCCAGGATTTCCAAAACGAGCTATGTCTCTTTAAAAGTTGGTAATCGTGAATTCAGTGGTGAAGGTTTGACCCGCCAAGCTGCTCGACACAATGCTGCTGCGAAAGCGCTTCAAGTCTTGCACAGTGAACCTATTGTTAACACAAAGAAGAAAGAGGTCGTTGAAGAATCAAACACTGAAGGTATTTCCACATGAAAATTGCTGTTGTTATTTTTTAACCCTCGTCTCTGTGTGTTTGTGTTGTGCCAAATGTGAAACTTTACAACCTATTGTAACTGAAACTGGAAATATTTGTGATCATATCTGAAAACTTAAAGCTCCTAGAGGACATGGACAAGATTCATAGAATGATGCAGTATATGTGAATGTACATGGCTTAGTTGTTTGGGTGTTTGACTTGCAATCATAGGATAGTAGGTTCAATTCCTGGACCAGAACATTTCATTTTATGTTCCTTTTCATGATAGGCCTGAAACCCCTATTTTTAAAACACCTGAGAAATCTTCTATGAGATACAACCTTGTAAAAGTCCACCTAAACCTGTATAGGTGTGAGCTGTACATTTTTTTTTTTCATTTAAATGATGTAGTATTCTAGAACTGTTCAACCAGTATCAGCATTGAAAAATGAACACTAACTCTTTAGTGTTCAAACCACCCCAAACCGGCCGCAATTATTTCCCCTTCATTTGTTCAATCCGCCCCAAACCGGCCGATAACACCCACACTAAAATATCGTTCTAAAAATAAACAATACCGTCATCAAAATCTCGTCAATTCGAGATTACTGCGAGATTAGGCCTTTACCGCGAAAATTAACACTTAATATAGTGAAACAACTTAAAACAACACATGTTTTTTTAACGTTGAAAGTAGAACAGATTTTTGTGTATGGCTTATGAAAGTAGCGATACCGACTTTGAAGGTTTTACACACGATGACATTCAGAATGAACAAGAAACAAAAGATAATATTAGTAATTTATCTTCAAATGAATCAGATGTTTACATTTCTGAAATTTAATCCGACGATGATTGTTGTTTTGAAAGTGAAAACGAAGGAGATCTCCAGGATGCCATTGAAAATATTCCAGCAATGTGGTTGAAAAATACCACACCAATATATGTTCCCGATTTTATTCAAAATACTGGTCCACAACACACATTAGCTCCCAATGCTAAAGCACTGGATTATTTCTTTTTGTTTTTACCACAAACTTTCTTCAAAGTTGTGGCAGAAGAGATTAATCGATATGCCCAACAACAGATTTCAAATCAAGGAAAACCCGATCTGTTACGGCGACTGACAGATGCTGCGGAATGCAAGCATTTTTTACCGTAAATATTATGTTCGGTATAAAACAATTTCCAAGACTCTGGAATTACTGGAGCACTGATATAAGGTTTAGTGATCCTTATATATCAAGTATTATGCCGAAAACAACGTATTTAAAATTAAACCAGTATTTGCACCTGGTTGATACTTCAAATATCCCTATTAATTAATTTCACCTGCCCATAAAAGTCAAATTTAACCCAAAAAATCAAGTAAAATTATATAATTGTAAATTATTGATATTTAAACATCAACTGAAAAAATTTCAAGCCTGCACATAGAAAATTAAGAAAATTACAAACAAATAAAATCGATAACCCTCTTGAATACGATTAACCCTTTAACATTCACATTACTCTATATATACTATTATATTTTGATTGTAAATGCTTTATCTCACATAATTATCTCACATAATATCAAATCTATGAGATTTTGAAAGTATTTATTTTGAGAACAATACCTTAACATCAGTTTGAGTGACCACTTACAGCCAGTTTCAACAGAATAAGGTAGAGAATTCTGGTCGGTTTGAACATTAAAGGGTTAACTGAAAATAATGTGAACAGATAAACATGACATTTGACAAATTAATGTGAATGCTAAAGGGTTAAATATGTTTATGAGGATAATAATGACGGCCTGAAGAATGGGACATAATTCTCTTGATTTGAATATATCTGAGGCTGGCTCTCTTTCATTTCTTATGGGCTGTCCTGTTTATTTGCCTGTTTTGTAAATTTGCAGTACTATACTCCAAAGCTACATTGGAAAACCATTCTTTTGAAGTAATAAAGCTTACTGGTAGATGTAAAAGTATAGAAGACAAGGAACTGACAATACCAGTTACTGAAGATTGATAAATATTTTGATTTACTGATACCTATATAAACATTTATCATCATCAAAATCATTGTTTTTTGTCTGATTTTTCATGCCTGCATGAGTTAGATGAGCTCCCTCCAGTTCAAAATCTCTTCACTTGTTTCTTTCCTTTGTGAGGCTCAGTTTCCTGAGATTAGCTTCTACCACCTCCACCCATATCTTTCTTGGTCTTCCACTAAGAACTCCAAGCACTTCTTTACCCAACAATCATCATCCATAAGCATTATGTGTCTGTACAAGTGCAATCTTCTCCGTTTTTCTCTCGACTCATCTGTACTTCATTCATACATTACACATTTTCAATTCATGTCTTTGTATATCCTCTACATTTAGTGCTCTTGACTCACTACTATTCAGCATTGCACTATATACACAGTCATTATATAATCTACCCTTTGTCATCAGTACTAAACATTTAAGGAAAAAGCTGTTATGATAATTGAATTATTTTTTGTCTTTTTCCAGATAAAGACCAATTGAAATCTGAAATTAGTCTAGTCCACGAAATAGCTTTAAAGCGTAGCTTGACAGTCTCTTTTGAGGTACGTTGACTTTTTCTTTAGTGTTTCTAAGCCTTTTATTGAAATTTTGGAAAATAAAACAATTTCTGATAATGAAAAAAACAAACAAACTGTATATATATATATATATATATATATATATATATATATATATATATAAGATGAAGAACTTTTCACTTTATGTTGGTAAATTCGTATTTGTGTAGTGTATGGAATCAATATGTAAACAATAGTGAAAGAACAGCTGGCCTGATATTTTTTATCAACGTGGTTAATGGAGTTATGTAATATAATTTTCCAGATGTTAAATCTTCAAGTATGGTACATAGTTCTAAGAATTTGCAGAATAATTTAGTATGAAATATTGTAGAAGAATAAGCAAGCAAGGTGTGAGGAGAAATTTGAAGAGAGATTTATTTTATTAAATAATCTAACGCGTGTTTCATTACCAATTATGTAATCATCTACGAGAGCTGTATAGGAATATTTTTTTCTATTCACTCATTCACATTATGTCCATATTCGGCAAATCTTCAGAGATTAATGAAATAATAAATATTTTTTAGGCAAACTTCTCCCCCACAACATCACAATTTCCCTGACACACTGCCTCACGATCCTGAACACTGAATTGGTGAGCCATCTCCGAATCAAATCTATTTTCTATTCTCTGTTTGTGCTTGCCGTAATCCTGTTATCAATTAACTAATTTTGCAATCCACACCTGATGAAATCACCTAAGTTTTGCATCATGATTGGAGGATGTAACTAAGTCATTGAAATATATATATTCTGTTTTTGTAACATTAAAAATTTAAAGAATGTTTCCAGTCCAACCTTCTGTTGTTTTTAAATGAATATTTAATTCCGTTCCTGCATCAGCCATAGGATACCACATCTATGCTGGAGGATTTGCATAATGTTGAGTGCTTTAATTTATTACATCATGGTTTACTAACCAGAATGACCAGTTCTACCCATTGGTAAATCACACAACATAAATAGTACACACACACACACACACACACCATTCTTTCTCATTATCTCTTTCATCCTCTCACACAGTGAATTAGTGTTGTTTTATTGCACCATATATTCTTTTACTTCTAGGTTACTCGTGAATCTGGTCCACCTCACATGAAAACCTTTGTGACCCAGTGTACAGTTGGTGAGTTTGTTACTGAAGCCGAGGGAAACAGCAAGCAGGTCTCCAAAAAGAGAGCCGCAGAATCAATGTTGGAAGAGTTGAAGAATCTACAACCTCTTCCTCAAACATCAGTACGCCCAAAAGCCAAGTCAACTACCAGCAAGAAGAAAAACAGGAACCTCATAAAGGTTTGTGCTATTTGTTAGTGTTGGACGCATGATCATTAGTTCATGGGTTTCATGCCGAAACTGGGGGGCATGTTATGTTCTTAAGCAAGATGCTTCATTTCACATTGCTTTATATGATAGGACTAAGGCCCCGCTATCTTTAAACACCCATAGAAACCATCTATAAGATACAACCTCATATGAAGCTAGCTAAACCTGCTTAAGTGTGAACTGTAAATTTTGTTTTGATTTTCTTTTTTCTTTACGAATAGCATAATATGAGATATATTCTATGGATTTAGCTGAAAGAGAAATATTAGATTCTAATCTAATCAAATGCTTATTCTTAGAATAGGTACAGCAGTACAAAATATTCCTGCATGTCATGTAAGAGGCGATTAAAGGGGTTGATACCAAGGGCATCTGGCTGAAAAACATTACCTCAGAAAGGACCTCAGGATGAAATATATTTCTTGGATTTAGCCAAAAGAGAATTGTTTTAATTTTAAAAGTAGTGCTAATGTCATGATAAATTAGACCTAGCCAACTCTGTAAAGTAGAAATTAATGCTGGTACCACAAGAAAAAGCACCCAATCCACACTACAGTGATTGTGTTGGTGCCACAAAAACACACCCATTGACCTTGTAAGATGGTAGTGCTGGTGTCACAATGAAATGCTTTCAGTACACAGTAGTTGGCATTAGGAAGGGCATTCAGCTGTAGAAACCAAGTCAAACATGGTCACTTGATCTAACTGGTCTAGCTCCAGAATGTGACAAGCTGTTAACATATGAAAGCTTAGAAAATAGTCATTAATGGCGATGATGAGGATGATGAATGAATACTTACTGCTAGAATTAATACCTCTGCATGTCATGAGAACCCACTAAAAAATTTAATACCAGGAAGGGCATCCAGCTGTAAAACATTGATACAAAAAGGACCCTACAATGAATATGAAGTTAACCATGAAGCCTGCAAGGCTAACACCTGATTTAGCAGAGAAAATTGCTGTAAAATGCTTGTAATCTAATGTTTACACTGAAATAATTTTAATCAGAAGGATGCCTTACATTTCAGAGTTAACCCTTTTCACACAAAACTGCTTGAAACCAGCCCTGGTTCTATGATACACAACTTTTTATTTTAAAATGCTGATATTTATCTAGGAATGTGGTAACAAAAAGGATAATGATATAATTTCTTATATAGCCAGGAAACGTGAGAGTTATAACAAAAGAAAGTGAGAATCTTTTTTTATAAAGGCAAATATTTAGTATTGCTAAATCATGAGCTTTGTTCATGCAAATTCATAATAATACAAACGTATGGTCCAGTAACTCCTGATGGAGTTGTAGGGGTGCTGTATTGATATACAGCATTTTGGGGACATTTTAAGCCTGGCAAAGCCCATCTCCTCTCCAGGCCTGAGTACAGCAGATTTCTTCCAGAGAAGAATAGAGAGTAAGAAAGTGAGAAAAAGAGGAAGAATCGATCCCAGTACTAGACTTGTACATTTTTTATCAACCTTGAAAGGATGAAAAGCAAAGTTGATCTCGGAGAAATTTGAACAGTGAGCAGAAACGAAGCGTTCTATTCGATGTTCTAACGGCTCTGCCAATTCGCTGCCTTCTTATAATATATTAGTCAATAAATAAGGCTTACATCTTTTACTTTTTTGGGTCTTAAAATATTCAAATGAAATGGGTTAAACTTGAATTTTAATATGTAATTGTGTATTCAGTATGACAGTAAAATGTTTATATTGATCTAAAAACCCTTTATGTTTCAAACACCAGCTTAATGAGAAAGTTATATATTACTAAATCGCTCCAAATTTTTTTTTCGCAATTTGGAAATCTTAGACTGTGTTTTCAATATAAATTTGGTAAGAAAAGGGTTAATATGTTAATATTTTGTTGTAATTGAACCAGATGACAATATACAAGAGCAGATAATGTATAAATCTGAGTCAGTTGATGTTTGTTGTTGTTTAATCCAAGTAAGATCTAATTGAATGTACATATGGTCAAAGGTGTTCCACGTGTGACCATCCTGTCTTTGTATGTCCAAGATTATATTATTTAATGCAGGGACCCCTTCATGTAATCCTTAACCCTCATAAACAAAACAGTAAACAGAATATATAATAGACAATAAAGACTAATTATATATAAAACAGAAACCTGTTTAAGCAATGTTGTATTATTTTATGTCAGGTTTTGGTCCAAAAGTTCATTGAACAGTTTAGGTAGACTCATCAACCACTTTGGGGATCCCTGATCTTATGTATCCTGCTTTTTTTTTTTTAAGACAGTATGGTGTGATATGAGGTGAAGGCATGTGGCTTAGTGTCTAGAGTGTTGGACTCACAGTCATAAGGTTATGAGTTTAATTTTCTGGACCAGGCAGTGCGTTATGTTCTTCAGCAATATGCTTCACTTCACATTGTTTTGTTTTTTTTGTGATAAAACTAGAACCCCTATCATCACAAGATGAAACATCATAGGGAGCCAGCTAAACTTACATAGGTGTGAGCTGTCAATTTAATTTTTATTTTTTATTTTTTAACATGGGGGAAATTTGGTGGCTGCTTCTAAGCAGCTTAAGAGACTGCATAAAGGTTCCCTAGTTGGCTTTTAGTTGATGTTTATAATATAGGAACATGATTTGTTTTTCTGTCTCTCTCTCTCTCTTTTTTAGACTCCCTCATCTCTTTTAGCAACGCAGCTTAGCCAGGTAAACTGTAATTAAAGATTTTGTTTCAAATATCTAATTATTTAGAGCATAGAAACAACAAGCATGTCTTTTGTTCTGTTGTATTTCTCATCTTTAATAGTTTTTTTTTCTCACTAATATAATATATAATTTATTATAGAAAACAGTATTTTAGAAGGCTACATCAAGAATAGGTACACATTATCCCTATATGCCATAAGAGGTGACTTAAAGGGTTGGCATCAGGAAGGGCATCCAGTTGTAAAACATTACCACAGAAAGAACTTTATGATAAATATGAAGCCTGTTGCGGGACCTGCAAGGCTAACTTCAGTTCTTGTAAGGAAAAAGCAGCCTTAAAATGCTTGTTAGTTAGCAACGCAAATAGACAATTAATATAAAAATATAAATACCAATTGTGTTGAAATGATGCTTAATTAGTTCTTTATATTTTAAGAAAGACCCCCCCCCCCCCCCCAAAAAAAAGAAAAACGTTTGAGGAACTGTTGGTGCTGGGAATCTATTTCTTTACTAAGGAAACATGTTGAATTAGTAAACCAACACAGACTTTCTACTCTGACATAGTTCCTCAAGTGGATCTTTCCTCTATATATAAAGGACCAAGTAGATATTTCCAAGGTAGCATTTCAATACCTTCGTAATTGTAAATTTTTTGTAGCCTTCTAAAAAACTGTTTCCTAATTTTTTCCACAATCCTTCAAGCAAATTGCAATACCCTCCTCTAATTATGTTATATATGGAATTATATTTTTGTAAATTTGGACTTTTGCATGTAAATTGTTGGAAGAATTGTTTCTTAAAAATTCAAAAGATCCTACTTCATCCTGCTAAGCATTCGATTTTGGAATGGGGAGTAGCCTTTGCTTTTGTTTGATAGATTGAGGATATCCAGCTGTAGAAACTATGCTAAACAATTACTGAGAAGGCTCTTCAGTTTTGTCAAGGATACAACAACCTCTCTAGTGCTGGTGTCATGATAAAATGCAGCCAGTACACTCTGTAAAGTGATAAATATTAGAAAAGGCATTGAGTTTTAATGACCATCCCAAACAGTAGGCTGATAGAAATTTTTTTAGTTGTGTCATTGATATGACAACCTCTCTAGTGTTGGTGCCATGATAAAATGCACCCAGTACACTCTATAAATTAGTTGATATTAGGAAAGGTATCCAACTGTAGAATCCATATCATAGAATCGAGGACTTTTCGGTTGCGTCAAGGGCATGATAATCTATACAGTGATTAGTGTTAGGAAAAACATCCAGTCATAGAGTCAGGAGGTCCCTTGAGTTGGCTATGACAACCTCCTTGTACACTCTGTAAAGTGTGCAAGAGCATCTCACTTGTTATAAAATTCTTTTCTAACAAAGATTTATTATACTTCCCATAGCTAACAATCTTGAGCAATGTTTCAGTACCAGACCTCTCCTAATTAATCTTCATATTAAATTCTATAATGGTGCATGTAGATTTAGAAAATGAAACGGCAAAATGAAACGGCAAAATTTACTTAAGTGCATTTATGTTGTGGTATTCTTTTATTCTTTTACTGGCTTCTCTCATTAGACATCAGCCATGCTGGAGCACCATCTTCAAGAGTTTTACTTGATCATATTAACCCTGGTAGTTATTTATTCAAATATGTTAATTATTTTATCTCTTTTTGTTGAACAACTAAGTTATGAAGGTGGAGGGTTGTTAACAAAATCAGACACATACACACACTCACATATAAATATATGTGATGGGCTTCAGCATAATTTCTGTATACCAAATTTTACTCACAAGGCATTGGTCCACCCAAGCCTAAGACATTTATGAAAGATGCTATGCAGAGGGACTGAACCCAGAATTGCCTGGTTGTAAAGTGAACTCCTGAACCACACAACCATGTCTGCGCCTGTTAGACCTTACCTTTTGTTTTTCACAGATTTTTTTTATGTTTATCAAATTCATGATGTTAGTATTTGTTCATTGTAAAAGTCATCATTATAGATCTTACATTTTTGTGTTTGTTTTATTTTTGTTGTTTCTCCAGATATAATTACTATGCTTATTAAAATATATTTTCCCTTCATTTCACACATTGATCACCTTCATAAAATTTTGTATTCTTATTTACATCTTGTATTTCTGATATATCATTTCTTTTTTGATCATCATCATTTTATGTCTGCTCTCCACACTGGCATGGGTTGGACAGGTTGTCACAGTTCGAGAGCAAATAGATCTGAATGACCAATCTTGCTGATTATGTTGCATATTTGGCATGGTTTCTACAGCTGGATGCCCTTCCTAATACCAACCACCTTACAGGGTGTCTTGGGTGTATTTTTGTAATACCACCACTACTATTTACTAAGTGGGCTGGATGCATTTTATTGTGGCACCAACACTAACACTTTACTGGGTGTACTGGATGTATTTTATCATGGCACAAAGCCTACATTGTCTCCATTTGATTGCCAAACAGTCTCTCACCACTTTTCCTTTTTTCTCCAGTATAATAATACAAGATAGAATCTATTGTTTTATGTCCATTTTTCCATGCTTGCATGGGTTGGATGAACAAAGCATTGAGTTTATCCTGGTTTCGTAGGCGTTAAGTGACTGAGAATATGAGAATTCCCCCTGGGTGTGACACCAGTCCATTGCAAAACTAACCCTCAACTGCTGCTGGTACTTATTTTCAGCTAAGTGAACTAGAGCAGCAGGAAATTAAGTGCCTTACCTAAGGACATAATACATCACTTGGTTTAAGAATGAAAGCCATAACTCTATGATTGAGCCCAACACCCTAATGTACCTTCATTAAAACTAGATATCTTCTTAATATCTTCAATCTGCTTGTTTTCTCTAAATAACATACTAGTGAAGTTTGTGTAGTTTCTAAGCACCTCAGTGTTCAGTAATTTATTTTAATGATTGTTTGTATTAAGCACTTTGGTATTTTAACCCTTTAGAATTCTCTCATCTCCTCCTGTTCAAATTGGCCATAACCGGCTTTTCATACTGATGTTAAGGTATTATTCTCAAAATAAATAACATCAAAATCTTGTAAATTTGATATTATGTGAGATAATTATATGAGGTAAAGCCTTTACCATGAAAATCAATAGTAAATATAGAGTAATGTAAATGCTAAAGGGTTAAGGAAGGAAAAGAAAAAAAGCCAACCCTTAGATCAAGCCATCCTATCCAATGATTTAACAATGTTGCCAATCTAACATCTTTGGGCTGGCACTTTATTTATTAGACCCAATAAATGGTGGGATTTTAATTCAGCTGGATCAAACACTGCAACACTTTTAATTAGAAGCTATAACAATTCTATCAATTTGCTCCCTTCACTACATATTGGAATTTTAAGTATTATTAATAATTAAAATAAACCTGGTGAGTTGGCAAAAAAATGGTATAATACCGATCAAAATTACCTAAATAGTTTAATTAATTTTGATTCTCTCTATTCTAAGTTCAAATCCAACTGAGCTCAACTTCATTTTTCATTCTGGGGTTGTTTTAATTAATGCCACTACTTTGTTAATGTTAGGTTTATAGTTTGGCATTTTTAATACCAACCCACCTGAAACCACTTCGGATTCTATGATACTAAACTAAATGTGTATATTCAAACTTTCCATCATAATTTTATGTTAAATAATGCTCCAAACAGCAGTTGATTATATGACTAAATTCTTTTAAATTAACGATTATTTTGATTGAAACATGGGCAATGTATTTCATGAAAAATATGGTATTTAAACTGGCCGTATTCAGCCAGAATCCTCTCACCTCTTTCTATTCAAACCGGCTGCTCAACTGATGTTAAGGTATTCATCATCATCATCATTTTAAGTCCGCTTTTTCCCTGCTTGCAAGGGTGGGATGGGAACTGATTCTGGCTTGATTTCTACAGCTGGATGCCCTTCCTAACACCAACCTCATTTACAGTGAGTGCTGGGTGCTTTTTTTCCGTGGCGCCTACATGTCCACTTTATAGTGTGGGCTGGGTGCTTTTTTGCCGTGGCACCTCCACAACCACTTTGCAGTGGAATGATATGGACCCCAATCCCTATCATCTCATTTCTACAGCTGAGTAAACTGTATTGTTCTCAAAATAAAAAATATCAAAATCTCAGGTTTGCCACGAAAATATAATAGTAAATATAGAGTAATGCAAATGTTAAAGGGTTAAATATGCATAAATTTTAGTAGGAAGATTTGCTTTTACCCCACAAAAGCTTGTGGTAGGAAAGTCATTATGTATTTAAGTGTAAACCATGGTGGTGAATTGTTCAAATGCTGGATAGAATGTTTTGCGGTATTTGTTTCGGCAGACTGCTCTCTCAGCCCAAATCCTGCCATGGTCAGTTTTGCCTATTATCCTTTTGAGTTTGAGAAAAAAAGTGCCAGTACTGGAGTTGATTCTTCCTCTTTATCTCTTTCTCACTTTCTCACCAAATTTAACGTGCCCAAGAAAAGCTGTATGGCACTACAGTGCCCCTAGAACTCCAAGAGATATGAGTTCTTACATACATACACACGTGAAAGCAAATAGATCAAGACAAAAAAAAGAGTACTAAAGTATTAATTTCCAAAATTACTTGATATTTCTTCTTTGGGGGAGAAGGGGGGGGGGGTCACTGCTTGGTATCTCACCAGACCTTGAGATTTCATCTTTGAAGGGGTTTCTATTTTGGTATCTCACCAATCTTTGATATTTCTTCTTTGAAGGGTCTCTACTTTGGTATCTCACTAGACCTTGATATTTCATCTTTGAGCGGGTGAGGGTCTCTGTTTTGGTATCTAACCAGACCTTGAGTGTGTATTCATAAAATGTTCTGCTGTGCTTGTTGACAACATTTTTTTTTTATCTCATAACCTGTTTTAAAACAACTAAATTATAATCAGAATACTATAATATTTCTTGCCTCACAAATAAATCCAATAGCCAAAGTTGGCACTTGCGTATTTGACACCCTAGACTAACCCTAAAATATCTGTCCGTCCACTCCATTTTTGTACACAGCACACATCTACTTCTCTCCTCTCTGTAATAACTCCACAATCTCACTGTACTTACCTCTCATTGTTCTGACATTTAATGTGGCAAATTTGAGGTCCCATACTTGATGGGAAGAGGGTTACATGGATGTCTGTCTTTTTCACATACAAAGTGTGTGTGGGCTTGTATCACGGAGTTGAGGGCGATAACCTTCACCCGCCAAGTTGCAATGACAAGGTGAGGGGATGGGGGAAGGAGGGGATGAGTGGCATCCAGCACTAAACTTAGGCTAAGAGGAGCTACAATAAAATATTCATTTCACAGTAACGTTTTAGGCTACATTTAAAAGAATTAATTGACGAGCTTAAGATACAATAACGGTAATATTTAGTTCGAAATCTAGAAGTTTTGTTGGCTACATATGAATAATTTATATATTTATTGCTATTTTGTAAGGGTATATAGAAAATTTCGGAATCTGTTGTGTTGGAAGTTGAAACTTTGAAATTATTGCCACTTTCTTTATATATATATATATATATAATCATCATTATCATCATCACCGTTTAATGTCCATTTTTCTACGTTGGCATGGGTTAGACGAGTTGTCCTGTTGTGGGCAATGCCAGGTCAGGTGACCATGTCATGCTCATACAGAACCGATTTTGGCTTGGTTTCTACAGCTGGATGCCCTTCCTAGTGCCAACCTCTTTACAATGAGTACTGGGTGCTTTTTGTTGTGACGCCTACACGGCCACTTTACAGTGTGTACTGGGCGCTTTTTGCCATGTTGCCATCACGACCACTTTACAGTGAGGGCCGGGCGCTTTTTGTCGTGTAACCATCACGACCACTTTACAGTGTGGGCCGCAGGCTTCACTGGATGTATACTTCAGCTTCTCATGGGAGTGGGTAAATGGGGTCATGTATACTATATATATGCTTTGGCCCGTGCCTGTGGGAAGTCGGGTCTTCTGTATAGTGACAATAAGTTCAAAGTTTCACCTTGGTCACTTCCTCTGGCACTATGGTATTTTAAACACACATTCTAACATATATAAAATATATAATAGATATGTACAGTATATTTTAGTGTGTGCATAAAAAAGCCCACTGTCTCTTATGGAATTGTGTAAGTCTTGTAAAATGTATGTTTATGTATATTTGTGTGTTAACTGAAAATGTAATCCAATTTACTTTCTATCTAGTGTTAGAGAAAATAGGCGAATGTTTTGGGTTTTTTCCCACCAATTATATATGGATCTTTTCTGCCATGCACTTTAACTGTGTGTGTGTATGACTGAACACACACTCAAGTAGGATTAGAGCAGCTGAAGAGGATTGGACTGATTGAAAGAGTATAAAACATAAAACAAACAGATTAATATAGTCTGGAAAGTTCATATTTATAAGTTGAGTTTTTTATATATGGAAAGCATTAAATCACTTACTTTACTGGTCTTCTCACTGATGTCACTGTTGTATAGCTACTTACCCAAACTCTGGTTAGAAATTCTGAGTTTCACATGAGCTCACATATGCATATTCGCTAACTAGAAATTCCCATGCGGAAAGAGGCCATGTTGTTTTGCCCTTTCACTCACATGATGTTGCTCTTCCTGTTACGTACAGTGCACCACCCATAACCACACACTCTTTTTTGGTATCAAATCAAGCTGTCTGAAAATTCCCTGGTTCTATAGTGGAAAAAAAAAAGATGTTTTAAAGTCTTCTTGTTTAAATTTAAACTTGCTATAAGAATTTTTTGTAAGAATTTATTTTTAAATTCTGTTCCAAACACCAACATAATAACAAGAAAGTTAATTATATTACTCATTTCAAAAGTTTTATTATTTTAAAAATTAATTCAAAATCTTAAGCAATGTATTTCATTAGAAATATGGTACATTTCTTTGAATCTTAAATGGACTTCCAGAGGAGTCTGTACTGTAGTGGATTGAGTAATTAATAAGAGCCATATACTGTGGTGATTTGAGAAATTCACTGGAACTGTGCTAAATAAAGGCATATAGCCTAGCAGTTGGGGTGATGTGTTCAAGACTATAAGGCCTTGGTCTCAATGTTAGTGTTATGTTGTATCCTTGAGCAAGGCATTTACATTGCTCCTGTTTACTTGTGATTTCATTGGTGCCAACTTATATTAGCCTTTGCTTTTCTCTTCTCTTAGAAAACATTAGTGGTATGGAGAGGGGAAATTTGCATGCATGGGCAACTGTTGTCCTTCCTCAAAACACCTTGCTCAGGCCTGTGCCTTGGAGAACTTTCCAAGTGCAAAACTCATGTTAACTCATGACCAAAAGGAGCCTATTTATATCTGCTCTTTTATATACTGTGTGGTGATTCAAATGGTTCATTAATGTAAGGTTATACTGTTTTTGTGGAAAATTTAAACAGGATTTTACTGTCGTGTCCCACATGAAACTACATTAGCAATACATTCTTGAAATGTAAAAAAAAACAGCACTAAAAATTGAAGTCTTTCCTTTAATATTGCAAAGTTTCATAACAGGGAAGGTACTACAAAACATTTGAATTAACAAAGCTATTTTAAAATATTTTCTGCTATATGTTAAGAGTTAAACAGACTCTTGCTCTGTATCTATGCTATAAGAAAGATGGTTTAATTCTTAACATCCTGTTATGAATTAACAGAAAATATATAAAAACAAGTTTGTTAATTTAAATGTTTATAGTATCTTCACTACTTGATAGATTGTTGTGAAACTTTGCAGTATTTTTGTTAAGACTTTGTTTTAACGTGATGCAGTCATAGTGCTGTTTTATACTTTTCAAAAATGCTTTACTAATACGGTTTTGTATGTTACAAGACATTAAAAGTTATACACCATATTTAGAAAAAAGCAAATAAGTTTGGTAAATGTATAGGAATCTGATGTTTGGCTTGCTTTTGATTTAACACTAAATCTAAAAGTTATTAACATTAGTCCTGCTGCTTCCTAGCTTTGATATTTAATCTTATCTTTTATCAAGGTCTACATGCAACCATATTGTTGGAACTGTTCACACGTGTGCCGTAGAAAGCCAAAGAAAACTAATGCGTGTGTGAGTAATAATGAGAATATTCTTTGCTGGGTGTAAAAGTGGGCACAAAGAAGGTTTAATGAGTATGTTGAGGTGATTGAAAGTGAACAGTGACAATTGGGCAAAGTTGACTAGACACTATTACAAATAAGCAGACTTAACCCTTTTGATATCAGTCTGTTTGTTTTAACCCTTTAGTTAGTTTTAAAATGTTTATATTTGTTTACAAATGCCATGATTTTATATAAGAACTTTTAGGTTATGTTTCAAACGTCAGCTTAGTTTGAAATCTAGAAGTTTTGTTGGCTACATACAAATAATTTATATATTCATAGCTATTTTGTAATTCATACTAAATTCTTGCGAATTCTTGAATTTTTTTCAAAATTTTTGAAACACAGGCAATGGATTTCATGAGAAAATGCTAACAAAAGGGTTAATTGGTAGACTGATGACCAATATCACATTACATACACTAAGGAAAATTAAAAAAACAAAGAACCCAGCATAGAATTTTGATTTCAAGAATATCTTGTATGTAATGTACAGTGAATTGATGGAAAAAAAAATTTGATTTGTCTGTATATTTGTTTTATTGATCATCACCACCGTTGCTTTACATTAATCTTTTTTTCTTCTCATTTCGTGGGTTGGACGGGTCTGTTCCAGTTACAGGATTTCATCATTTGTCGCTGTCAATTGTCATCTGAGACACAAACTTCAGAGAATTAGTCAGATTAAATGCTTAAATGCCTTGCTATTTGTTCCAGCTTTCTGCACTCTGAGTCAATAATACCTTTCATTCTTTTCGGGGTTGATAAATAACAGTACCAGACCATGGCCGGTGGATTGGGTGAATTATTAAAGAGTCAAGTTGGATGTTTTTATCTATTTGATCAGGCTATGTGTTCTGAATTAAAATTCTGCTTTCTTCTGCCATAAATTGTGACTGTCAGATAGTATCAGCAATGGAAAGACCAATGGAAACATTGTTTCTTTGGTCCTCTCTTATGATTGGCTCCTTTTTTTAATTTCATTTGATAAGCTATGTTTATAAAATACTTATGTCTCAACTCAGATATTATAATATTTGAGATCTTATATTGGATTTCATGTAAGTGTATTTCAAACTTTCATTGTGGTGGCATTGGTAATATTGAATAATTCTTGATAACTCTGCAATACAGAGTGTATACACTTTGCTCTTTTGCTTTTTTCAATCATTAGATAAGTATAAATATTTATAAATAAACACTTTTGTATTCTAGAATTGGGGGCAATTCCAGTCAGTTTAAAAGATACATGATAATATTGTTGTATTGGCTGAATTTTCTTAGTCAGAAGGGTGTGCCAATAAGGTTGTATCAAATATAGTTATAGAGTCTGGTTTCTGTCAACATTTTTGATTCTACATAACCTTTTTGTTATCATATTTCTAATGAAATACACTACCGATGTGAATCAATTGTTTTCAAAGTGATCACAAATCTTGAAGAATTTAACCTTATTTAACTACACATCATCATCATCATGTTATATCTGTTTTCCATGTTATCATGGGCTGGATAGGTCGGAATGACCCTAATTCGCTCATTACGTTCCATATTTGGCATGGTTTCTATGGCTAAATGTCCTTTCTAATACCAACCACTTTACCAAGTGTACTGGGTGCATTTTATCCTTTGTGACCCTTAAATTGCATGTGTTACCATTTCACACATTAACTTCTACACACACACACACTGGCTAATCGAATACTGGTTGAATATTGGACTTAAACCCTCTACTTTTGGTACTATGATTCACATATATATGAATTTCTCTTTCTTTTCTTAACATACTGTGATAATTTTGCAGAAAATATCTAAATACAGGTTTCTTAATTCAAATGTTTGATATTGTCATAGTACTGTTTTGTACTTTTCAAGAATGTCTTGCTCATGTTATTTCATAGATCTAAAGAACTAAGACATTAAAGAAAGACTAGATGTGATATAAGAGGAAAGAACATGTCTTCTTTTGCTACACAACTTATATTTGTTTTAGGAAACCCATTGTAATTTTCTTTTAAAACTTTTTTCTTACTATATTTCCAATGAAAGACACTAATTATGATTTTCAAATAATTTTGAAAGTAATAAAAAATTTAAAGGGATTTAGTAACTAACTTTCTCATGATTAAACTGGTGTTTGGTGCATAACTTAAGAAAGATTCTTACAAAAAATTATGATTGAAGGTTTAAAACAAGCAGCTTTGTATCATAGAACCAGGATCTGATTCAGGCAGTTTGGTAAAGAAAGGGTTAATCATGACTACATAACTGAGTAACTATATTCTATGATGTTATATTTTCAATAGTATTTTGCTTTGTGATGTGGTAAATTGAATTCCCTGGACATCTTTTGATCCCTTCTTGTAATTACTTCAACTATATTGTTAATGTTTTTTAAAAAATTATTTTTTTACAATAATATCAATCATGAACATTACAACTTTTAGTTTCATTTGTCAAATCAGGAAGAGGGCATCACACCAGAAGGAGCCCTATGAAATGGAATAGTTGATGTAGTGGATATTGTTCAGCTGTTCTCCTTCGCAAGGTTTTCATCATTTTGTCTGTGGGGTGCAGTTGAGATTGGCTGTCCAGCTGAGGCTGTAGAGTTTACCCCCATCTTATTCTCATACCTTCATCATCATTGTTTAAACAAGTTGTCCTATTTAAGACAAGTCAGGTCAGGTGACCATGTCTTGCTCATACAGAACTGTTTCTGCCTTGATTTCTATGGCTCGATGTCCTTCCAAATGTTAACCACATTTCCAGTGTGCACTGGGTGCTTTTTATCATGATACCAACACAACTACTTTACAGTGTGGACTTGGTGCTTTTTATCGTGATACCAATGCAACCACTTTACGTGTGAATTGGGTGCTTTTTATCATGATACCAACACGACCACTTTACAGTGTGGGCTGGGGTGTTGGGGGAGTGTAAGGGCGTGGGTGTTAGGGTGTGTATGGTGTATGGAAGTGGTGGGGGGAAAATAGAGGTAAAGTAGTGCATACTAGATGTATTCTTCAACCTGTGCACTGGGAAGATGGGTCTTCTCTCTTTTAGTTGTGTTACTGATCATCATCATTATTGTTGTTATATGTCTGCTGGCATAGGTTTTATGGGTTATCACAGTCCGAGACTAGACAAATCAGAGACCTCATCTTCCACATATGTTCTATATTTGGCACAGTTTCTACAACTGGATGCTCTTCCTAATGCCAACCATTCACTATAATGATTAGTTGATTCTTCATATCACTGTTTTATAAAGGAACAATAATGTTATATTTAATTTCCTAGAGTATTTCATCTCCCCTCCTCATGTATATGAGGTTAAAGAGTTTTCTTTGCATCCAAGTGTTTCAGGGTTTGATTCTTCTGCACAATATTTTGAGTGAGTTTCTTCTCCCATGGCCTTATGTCAACCTAAGCTGTGTGAATGAAATTTAGTAGGCAAAATCTGTTCAGATATTTTGTCAGGTGGATGGCAGAATCAATGGGCTATCAGCCCAAATACCTTAATTTATTTAGTTTACATCCCTTCACACCCAGTTCAACTCCAGTTTTTCCTCCTTCCGATATCTCTTGTTATAATCACCTAAAACTCTTGAAGGTGGTCCTCCTCAACATTACAGCAATTTGATTAACTTAAATCATTCAGAAAATAAAAGAGTATATACACACATCCTTTGATCATTTTCTCTACAATTTCATTACTCATCATTTCTTTGTTCCAAGCCCCCCCCCCCCCCCCATCCCCAAATATATATATATAATCATCATCACTGTTTAACAGCCATTTTTCCATGCTAGCATGGGTTACATGAGTTGTCGTGTGAGACAAGCCAGATCAGATGACCTTATCTTGCTCTTACAGAACTGATTTTGGCTTTGTTTCTATGGCTGGAGGCCCTTCCTAATGCCAACCACATTTACAGAGTGGACTGGGTGCTTTTTATCGTGACACCAAAATGACCACTTTACAGTGTGGGCTGTGTCACCTACATGACCGTTTTATAGTATGGACTGAGCCCTTTTTGTCATGACACCAAGATGACCACTATTCAGGATGGACTGAAGGCTGAGGTGGGGAAGTGTGCGGGGATTGGAGAGCTAGATCTAGGGTAATGGATATATCTGGTGATGGGTTGGGTATAGGTATGTGGGTGAAGGGTGGTGTGTTAGGATGTAGGAGGTGTATGGAAGAGAGAGGGGAAAGTAGGGGAAGTGGTACATACTAGATGTCTAATTCAATCCATGCACATGGGAAGGTGGCTCTTCTGTATTACAGCACAATGCCAGAGATCTTGATCTTGTGTCATTGGCTTTAAGAGGTGCAGCTGTGCAAGGTCAGCTTTTATCACCTCCTCCATAGTCTTCCTAGGTTTTCATACTCCATAGCTTCCATCAACTTTGAGCACCCTGCACCTTTTTATACAGCTGTCATCCTTCATACACATCATATGGCCATACCAATACAATCTTCTCTCCTGCACACTGCATCTGATCTCTCTTATGCTCAGTTTTTCTCTCAGTTGATTTATGCTTTGCCGTTCATGTATGTTACTCTTATACATCCATTGAAGCATGCTAGCTCCATTTCTTTCCAATTTTCGCAGGTCCTCTACACACAGTGCCCAGATCTCACTAACATGTAACATTGCTTTTCGTATACACACATCTGCTCTTCATTTTAAGGGAAAAACCTTTTTTTTTTTTTTTTGTTCAACGTTTGCTGTTTTTATCCCAATAACTATCCATGGATAACTCTGTGGTTTCTATTGATGCACTGGTGGTGAATAGTCCTCTCTTATAAAGCATCCGAAACTATAATGATTCCCAGAAAGACAGCTGATGAGCAGGAGTTGTCCATGTACTTGTCTCTTCCACGTTTTCTGTTTCCTATATTTCTACTGTGTTTATATATATCCTGTCATGAAAAAAATTAGGTATCAGCAATTCACTGATAAAAGTCTTTTTAAACTGAAAATTTTGAACAAAATACTGTTTTATGTGCATTGTTTGGGCGACATCTAATCTTCAAAATTATTTTGGACTGGACCGAGATCGTTGGCGCTACGCAGTAATACAGAAGACCCGCCTTGCCTAAGTACAAAGCGAAACCTACAGTCAGTAGGCACCTCTTAACCAAAATACACCCCCGTCCCACTACCTTACCCCCACCCCCATCTACACCACCCCTTCCAATGTAAAGTTATGTTGGTACCACAACATCCAGTCCTAAATAAATGAGGTCGTGTAGGTGTCACGACAAAACAACACAGTCGAATCTGTAATGTGGCCATGTAGGTAACACGGTAAAAACCTCCCAGTCCACACTGTAAACGTGGTTGGTGTTAGGAAGGGCATCCAGCCGTAGAAAACCCGCCAGACAGTCCTGAGCAAGACAACCAATCTTGCCTCAAGTGGGACAATTCCTGGACCCATGCTGGCGTGGAACATGGATGTTAAACGATGATGATGATGATGGTTTAGTGGTTAGAGTATTGGCCTTGCAATTGAAAGGTTGTGAGTTCAATTCTCAGACCGGGTGATGTGTTGTTTCCTTGAGCAAGACACTTTATTTCACATTGCTCCAGTTTACTCGGCTGTAAAAATCAAGCCAGAATCAGTTCCCATCCCACCCTTGCAAGCAGGGAAAAGCGAACATAAAATGATGATGATGATATCGGCCTGGAGAGGGATAGGCTCTGCCAGGCTTTAAAAATGGCCAAGAAACGCTGTATGTCAATATACAGTGCCCCTGTGACTCTATCAGGAGTTACTGGACCACACACACACACAGACATATATATATATCTGATTTAAATTATAAATAACGATTTATTACTTCTTTTGAAAAAGATACTTATATCACTAAAAATATATTATTTTGTACACTATGAAAGACATTTAAAGCTATATATCATCATCACCATTTAATGTCTGCTTTTCCTGCTAGCAAGGGTTTGACGGGTCTACATAGACCAAGTCAGTACTGAAACAGGGCCACTGACATCTTAGACAGACTGAGGAGGTCAGTATCCCGCTTAGTACAGCCATTTTTGAGTGCGAGAAGCTTTCTACGGCTGGATGCCCTTCCTATCACCAACAACTTTACAGCATGTACTTGGTGTATTTATCATATAGGTCACCAACACTAGAGAGATTGTGTCTTTGACATAGCTGAAGGGTCCTCTCAACCCTTTTAGGCATGGTTTCTACAGCGAGGTGTCCTTCATGTCACCAGCCATCCATATGCCGTGTATCAGGTGCATTTTCATGGCACCATTATTAGAGATTTTTTATCACAGACCCAACTGTAGAGCCCTCTCAGCTCTGGGGAGGGGGCTATAGTGGAGGGAGATAGGTATTGAGTTATAGCTATTTGTGAGGATGAGTTGGGGAGGCTGATTAGTATATGGGGATGAGGTAGTATGAGGGATGTGGTGGAAAGATAGGTAAGGGGTAAGGGTAGCTGGTTTGTGTATGGGGAAAGGGTATGCTGTGGTGTGGTGGAAATATAGGAAAGGAGGTAGTTGGAGGTAAAGGGTGGTAATGGGTTGTGAACAATGGTTAGAGAGTGTAGCTACTAGGGTGCATATAGAACTATATTATCTAATGTGTCCTGTACTTATATGACGGTTGGCTCACCTGGGTGGAGGCAGTATGCAACTAGCTAGATCAGAGAAGCAGTACCCTTATTGTATGTGTTTTTATTTGTATATTGTTTGTGTTGTTATAGTCTTAACCGTTTCTTTTTGCCATATATTACAGATGCAGAAAGCAGATCCTAACTATGGAGTTGGCATTAACCCTATTAGTCGCCTCATTCAAATCAGACAAGCTAATAAAAAGAAAGAACCTATTTATTCTCTAATTGCCGAACATGGTCTCCCCTGGCGCAGAGAATTCGTCATGCAGGTAAGGAGAGGTTTTTTTCTTCTCTTTTTGAGTTAGAGTTATCATTTTTACATCAGTTTATCCATGGTCACATTGGCTGTACAAAGTCTAGAGCTTATCTTGGTTTGATAGGCATTAAGTGACTGAAAGTACATGACTCTGCCCCTTATTGGGATTCCAGTCTGTCCAAAAGCTAACCCCTAGCTGCCATTGGTACTCATTTTCAACTGAGTGAACTGGAGTAACATAAAATGAAGTATCTTGCTGAAGAACACAATGCATCACCCAGTCTGAAAACCAAACCTATTATCTTATGATCATGAGTCTAACACCCTAAACACTATGCCATGTGCCTTTATCTCTCTCTTTTTAGATTAAAGTAAAATGGCTGTAAGCTTAAAGTGTTGGACTACTGGTCACATAGTAATATGATTAGATCCTCCCATTGTCTTTGTGTTGTGTCTTGAAACAAGGCATCTTAGTTCATTTCTGTGATTATCAGCTGGATTAGATACACTTTCTACTGATAATCCCTCACTTAAGCATGAATTAGGAGCAGAGCCTATTTTAGTTCAATGCAAACTGAAACAAGCATAATGATGCTTGCTGACTGGCTATCAATTTCATGATAACCCTTTCAATCAAATAAATTGACCAGCTCTATAATAAGCCTACAGATGCAATACAAGTTCAATATGTGATAAATAGATCCAAGGATAAACCACTCATGGATGAAAAGCCACATTGTTATTGTTGAGTGACTGAATCTGGGAAGTACTCATCTATACCACGCGAGATGTATCATCTAAATTTTAACTATACCTTCAAACCTTACAACTAACAATGCAGATGTGATACAATTTTAATATGTGATAAACAAATTTAGGGACAGGCTAGACATGGATGAAAAACCACATTTTTAGTGTTGGGTGACCAAAGTGGGTTTCAATCCTCCCATTGCCTAGCATATTCAGCTTTGAACTGTTGCACACATCATAGGCAACTTTCCTCTACATCTTTCGATCTGTAGCTAGTCCTTCAGTATGTTTGGCAAGAATTGCACAGGCAATAAGGATGTGCTTCATTTAGTCTTTTCAAGACTTCCAAGAACCATAGCTTTGACAAGTGCCCTCTGTTAGCTCATCATAAAACACTATCCTTGACAGTTGAGACTTCTTAATTCTGTTTATGTGCCCAGTTCAGCCAAGGATACACTTCATGGTCATTGACTTATTGCTGATGGATTACAGATGCCTGAGAATTTCAGTGTGAGGAATTTTGTCTACCTTGCAAGTGATTCAAAAGATATGTTGCAGACAATGAATGTGAAAAACTTCCAATGTTTAGATCTGCTTCCTGTAGAGCATCCAGGCTTCACACCCATATAACAGAGCTGAAATACAAGCAGCTTGGTAAACAGTGACCACCATTGTAGAAAAGCAAAGCTGATCATTTCTGTGTTTAGGTTTTTTTTATTATTATCATTGGGGTGAATTGGCAGTATCGGTAGAGGGTCGGACGCCATGCTTTCCAGCATAGAGTTATGTACCTTTATGTTCTGAGTTCAAATCCTGCCACGGTTAACTTTGCCTTTCATCCCTACGGGGTCGATAAAATAAAGTATTAGTAATGCACTGGGATAATTGCTGGCCTTGTGCCAAAAGTAGAAACAATTATTATTATTTTAAAAATTATTTAAACATTTTTTTTTTCCTAACAGGTAACTGTTGATGAGCACATATATACTGGTGTGGGACAGAATAAGAAATTAGCTAAACGGAACGCTGCTGAAGGTATGCTTCAGTTGCTTGGTTACAGTCGACCAGCACCTCAGCCAGCCAAGCCTGCAATCAAAACTGGAAGTAATTCAGAGGTAAAGTTTATACTTCCATATTCTTATATGTAGAAATGAGATTATAGGGTCTGGGGTCCATATCATTCCACTGCAAAGTGGTCGTGCAGGTGCCACGGCAAAAAAAGCACCCAGCACTCATTGTAAATGAGGTTGGTGTTAGGAAGGGCATCCAGCTGTAGAAATCAAGCCAGAATCAGTTCCCGTCCCACCCTTGCAAGCAGGGAAAAAGCGGACGTAAAATGAAATGATGATGATGATGATATACAGGGTGTGGATGATATTTGTTCACAATTTTCAACTGCTAATTTTATGCAAATTTTTTTTACTTCCGTTGTCACTCTTGTCATCATAAAAACAGTGACTATATTTCGATTATTTATTTTCAGAATAATTGATTATGAATAATTTTGAACCTCCAAATTTGTGGAAGAGACACAGAGTTCTTCTTGGAATCCGCGCCGGGAGGACAAATAAGGAAATTTCAGACTTTCTCAGCGTCAGCAGGAGAACGGTGGAAAAGGTCAGAAAGGAATTTTGAAGATTCAGGATTCGACTAAGAAGCAACATCAGAACGCCCGAGTTCATTGCTGAAGTTCAGGATATCATCAACAATGAACCTACCAAATCGATGCGTGCCATTGCAAGGGAGAAAGGCGTGGATGAAAAGCTCATTAGACTGGTGGTACATGAAGACATTCGCTACGTTTCATACAAGATGAAAGGACAATTTCTGTCAAAGGCGATGCAAGAAAAGCGACTGAAGCACGCAAAGAAGCTGATCAACAAGTTGAAACACCCATTGGAGCCAGACATGCTGTGGTTTTTCTCCGAGAAAAAAGACCAGAAGATCAACTCCCAGAACAACAGGTGGCTCGCTGTCTCATCCAAAGACGTGCCCAGAGGCATGCAGACAAAGTTTCCAGCGACAACATTGGTCTTAGGTGTCGTCAGCAGTCAAAGTGACGTCATGCCACCCCACTTCTTCTCTGAGGGCCTCAAGCTGAACACCGATGGCTACATCCGCGTTCTGAGCGAGGTAGTAAAGCCCTGGATCGACCAGGTAGCTGCAGGTAGGCTGTAAGTGTGGCAGCAAGACTCAGCGCCCTGCCATACCAGCCGAAAGACCCAAGCCTGGCTGTCAGAGAACTTCGTCGACCACACTTCACCTGACATCTGGTCTCCCAGCTCGCCTGACTGCAACCCCCTCGACTTCTTTGTGTGGGGCGCAGTGGAACGAGACACCAACAGATCTAGCTGCACTACGAAAGACGATCTGAAGGCCAGGATCACAAGTGCCTTTAGGGGCCTAAGTCGGGGGACAGTGACGAAGGCCTGTAGCCGGTTCCGAGGCCGTCATCAAAGCCAATGGCGGGTTTATTGAGTGAGATCGAAAGAACAAGTCATGAAGACAAACTGACCCAAGTTTGATAAATATATCTTAAAAAATAAAACTATTGTGTTATTTTTTCCTAGACAGTAATCTTGCGAACAAATATTGTCCGCACCCTGTATATATTATCATCATCATCATTTTAATGTCCATTTTTCCACGCTAGCATGGGTTAGACGAGTTGTCCTGCTGTTAGATCAGATGACTGTGTCTTGCTCATACAGAACTGATTCTGGCTTGGTTTTTTACAGCTGGATGCTTTTCCTAATGCCAACTACTTTACAGAGTGTACTGTGTGTTTTTTGTTTTGTCACCAACATGACCACCTTACAAGATAACTGGGAGTTTTTTGTCATGTCACCAATCCAAACACTCCACATGGTGAACTAAGCGCCTTCTGTTGTATCACCAATTTGACCACCTTACAGAGTGGGCTGAGAGCTTTTAGCCAGTTCAGCAGCATTGTGGGAGAGCATGTCTAGTTTTCCATGCTTGTATGCATAGGATGGTCAGGAAAGGTGCATCAGATGTGGAAAATGGAAGTGGGGTTGTAAGGTGTGGATTGGAGAAATAGGTCTAGAGTGAGGTGGAGTATTAAGACGTGAGGTGTATGGAAGAAGGAGGGTCAGAAGTGGTACATATTAGACCATTAGATGTCTGCTTCAGCCTGTGTACATGGGAAGGTGGGTCATCACCTTTAAGAGGTGCAATTGTGCAAGGTCGGCTTTTACCACCTGGTCCCCAAGTCTTCCTATGTCTTCCTATTCCATAGCTTCCATCAACTTCAAGTGCCCCACACCTTTTTATACAGCTGTCATCCTTCATACGCATCACATGTCCATACCCACGCAATCTCCTCTCCTGCACACTGCATCTGATCTCTTTTATGTCTAACTTCTCTCTCAGTTCATTTACACTTTGCCGTTCATGTATATTGCTGATATACATCCATCGGAGCACGCAAGCTGCATTTCTTTCCAATCTTTGCAGGTCCTCTGCACACAGCGCCCAGGTCTCACTACTAAACATTGCTGTTCATATACATTTATCATACAATCATCCTTTCATTTTGAAGGAAAAACCTTTTGTAGCTAACAGCGGTAGTAGCTTCCTGAACTTTTTCCATCTTGTTCTCACTCTGGTTACAGTATTTCGGAAGACTCACCTCCACTGCTAATTTGGTCACCCAGGTAACTGAAGCTGTCAACTGCTTCAACGGAAACTTCCAAGAATTTTATAGCACTTGTTTGCTGTGAGCGTTTGCTGCTTACTGTTCCTATGCATTGACCACATATAAAAGCTACGTTCTTTGCTAGCCCACATGAGATCTGACTACATCTCTTGCTTAACCATAGTTTACATTTAGGAATTTCTACCTACCCCTTTCCGACACACTGAGCAGGGCCATTTTCCTGAGGATGTCTGGGCCTTGTTTTCCTTTCTACTTACTAGAATTTGCCAAGTTGAATTTAAGAATCATTACCTATCCAGAAAAATTTGTAGCATTGTTCTTTACCAACAAAGAGTCTGGCTGATCCTCCTCACCATCTTGTCTCTTGTATACAACACTCGTCTCCTTGTTTTTGCTCTTACATCTCTACAATCTAACCAGTATTTCCTCTCATTGTGCCTATGTTAATGGTCGCAGCTCTGAAGTTTTGGAATTTACTGGAAGAGGGGGATGGATACTAGACAAGGGATGTGGATTTTGTATTGGAGCTGGTGCCAGCTTTCCATAACTGGAATAAAGAAAGTTTGCTTGGTTGCCTGTAGTGGAGGGGATTCATGCCAAGAAAAAAAAAATCATCTGGTTGGGATAAATCAGTACAGACCAAATCAGTACTTAGTTGGAGCTTTGGCCTAGTGGTTAAGGATTTGAACACAATCGAAGTTATGGATTTGATTCCTTGACTGTGTTCTTAACAAGATGCCTCATTTCATATTGCTTTTCATAATAGGACTGGGGCCCATATTATTAAAATACCCAAGCTAAACTAAAGGTTTTTTTTTTACACGAGTTAAGGGACCATGCTTCGCCCAGATATGTTTCATTTTGGTATAGTTTCTACAGTTAGATGTTTTTCTTAATACAAACCACTTTACATGTACTGTGTGCATTTTATTGTGGCACGAGCACTAGCAAGAATGTTTCATCCTTGACACTCCTGAAAAGTCCTCTACGCTTTTGGCATAATTTCTATAGCTGGATGCCCTTCTTAATGCTAACCTCTTTATAGAGTGTACTGGGTGTACTTTATTTTGTCTTTATGAAAAAAAGAGGATTTCTTTTTAATTTGATTACATTGTGTTCAGTAAAGTTCACATTATAATTTTCTTCCTTTTGCAGGGTTCCAACTGTGATAAAAAAGTTACATTTCTGGATGCAGAAGTTTCATCATCAACTACAGGTAAATAGAAAACAATCAAGATTATTTTAATTATTCCTCATATAAATTTCCGGTTAGTTGGTTGGTTCGATAACCGGATGGTTGTTATATTGTCAAAGCTCTTTCATCCTACAAGATGGTGAAGGACAGAACAAAGGGGAGACACAAAATAAAACCTAGTTACTGAGGAGGTCACAGAATGTGTGATGAAAGAGCTTTGACAATATATAAACAACTATCCGGTTATTGAACCAACCAATTGGAAACTTATAATAAATTGAAGTGAAAACCAACAAGTGCGTGTGTTTTTATTGGTAGCATGACCATCCCATATATATATATAATAATGAGTGTAACTGGAGTTGCAGCTGCACTATAGCAGATGCCCATATATATATATATATATAAATAAACTAGTATAAGTGCCTGAAGATTAGGTCACAATTTTGATACCTCTTACAATTTGGAGCTATGGTCAATATTGTGCCTTGAAACCTTAGGTAGCACCTTTGTTCCATGTATGAACATAAATAGTATTTTATATATATATATAAATGTCTTATAAAGCACCCGAAACTATAATGATCCCTAGAAGACAGCCGATGAGTGGGAATTGTCCATGTACTTGTCTTTTCCGAGAGTTCTGTTTCGTGTATTTCTCCCACCTGTTTTTTTTTTCATGATATTGTAACCACAAACCTAAATTTTAAATCAAGCCTAATTTTTAAATCAAATTGTTATATATATATATATATGTGTGTGTGTGTGATATATTCATTTCATTTCATTTCATTTTACGTCCACTTTTCCCTGCTTGCTAGGGTGGGGCGGGAACTGATTCTGGCTTGATTTCTACAGCTGGATGCCCTTCCTAACACCAACCTCATTTACAGTGAGTGCTGGGTGCTTTTTTGCCATGGCACCTCCACGTCACTTTGCAGTGGAATGATAGGAACCCCAGTCCCTATCATCTCATTTCTACAGCTGAGTAAACTGGAGCAATGTGAAATAAAGTGTCTTGCTCAAGGAAACAACACATCACCCGGTCTGAGAATTGAACTTAAAACCTTTTGATTGCAAGGCCAATGCTCTAACCACTAATCCTGGTGACTGGATTTTAAAACCACTGTCAATAAATACACCAGGATTTTTTCATTCTGATGACTGAAAGCAAAATTATTTTGCTTTCAAGAAACCACTGGTAAATGAAATAATTATCTATGTTGTTTATTACATAACTATATATATATATATATACACTTATGTGTATATATGTGTATATATATGTATATATATATTTATGTGTATATAAATATATATATATATATATATATATAAATGAAAGGCAGGCTGTATGATGCCTGCATACGAACAGCAATGTTACATGGCAGTGAGACCTGGGCATTGTGTGCAGAGGATATCCGCAGACTGGAGAGGAACGAAGCTTGCATGCTCCGCTGGATGTGTAATAGTAATATATGTGAACGGCAAAGCATAAACGAACTAAGGGAAAAATTAGAAATAAGAGGGATCAGATGTTGTTTACTCGAGAGAAGACTACGTTGGTATGGTCACGTGATGCGCATGAAAGACGACAGCTGTATAAAAAAGTGCAGGGCAATAAAAATAGACGGTAGCCACGGAGTAGGCAGACCCAGAAAAACCTGGGACGACTTGATAAATTCCGACCTCACACGCTTACACCTCTCCAAGACAATGTCACTGGACCGAGATCTTTGGCGCTACACAGTAATAGATAAGACCCGCCTTACCTAAATACAAAGTGAAACCTACTACAGTCAGTAGGCACCTCTAACAAAATACACCCCCGTCCCACTACCCCACCCCATCCACACCACCCCTTTCAATGTAAAGTTATGTTGGTACCACAACATCCAGCCCGAAACAAATGAGGTCGTGTAGGTGTCACGACAAAAAAAAACACACAGTCCACGCTGTAATGTGGCCGTGTAGGTAACACGGTAAAAACCTCCCAGTTCCACACTGTAAATGTGGTTGGTGTTAGGAAGGGCATCCAGCCGTAGAAAACCCGCCAGACAGTCCTATGCGAGCAAGACAACCACTCTTGCCTCAAGTGGGAAAACTCCCGTCCAAACCCATGCAAGCGTGGAATATGGACGTTAAACGATGATGATGATGATGTGTGTGTGTGTACATGCATGCGTTTGTGTGTGCTTCTCATTTGTCAGCTTGTGCAGGCATTGATGTTTGTGTATGTGTTGTGGCTCAGTGGTTCAATTTGTTTCAAAACAAGGGTTCGCTTCAAGGACATCAAACTATAGAATCCTGCCTTAAAAAGTCTTGTTCAAGCCATGCCAGCATAGAAAAGCAGATGTAAAAATGATGTTGATGTGCACCTGCTTCTCCTAATACCAGAAGTGTGTTGATTTATCTTTGTTGGTAAAAGCTCAACATTTCAACAAAGAAGTAGACGTTTGTGTGTTCACCTCATATTAACCCTTTTGATACCAAACTGCCCGACACTGCCACTGGTTCTGTGATCAGAACTTTTTATTTTAAAATGTTTGTATTTAACTAAAATCTTTTCATCATAATTTCATATAAGACATTTTGTTAAGCTATGCTTCAGATATCAATTTAATAATAGGAAAGTTAGTTATTTCACAAAATCCTTTCAAATTCTTGACTATTGTCAAAATTATTGGAAAATGATAGGTGGTGTCTTTCATTAGAAATATGCTAACGAAAGGGTTAAAGATGAATCTGAATCTTTACTTCAGGTGCTCCTGTAAACGGTGCCGTCAATGGTCGTGTTGGTTGTCAACTAATGCCTGGTTTGTTGCTTGTACCAGAAGCTAATCTGCATGCTACTAAGACTTCAGGTAACAATACATTTTCTATGTTTATATGTGTTGGATATTTCTTAGCCCTTTGTGTGTTGTTATCATTATCGTTGTTTTTATGTCTGCTTTAAATGCTGGCATCGTTTAAACAAGATTTTTTGCTCCAGTATTCTACAGCTGGATCCTCTTTCTGGTGCTAACTTTTGTTTTTAAGTTAGGTTATTATTCCACTGATCTTTACTTGTTGAAAAGCTGAATTGTGGGACAGTTTTAGCATGGTTTGTATAGTTGGATGCCTTTCCTGTTGCCAGATTATTAAAGGAAAAAAAAAACTTTTTTTTTTGTAGAAAATATGTTTCTCCAATAACCATATTCTTTTTAATACTGTGTGGAAACTGTATGAGCAAGGCAATCTTGAAAAGTACAAAACATCACTATGACTGCACCATATTAAAAATTCAAGTCCTTACTTTAGTTTTTTAAATGAAATGTCCACTATAAACATTTGAATTAACAAATCTGGTTTTTGATATTTTCTACTAAATCATAACAGGATGTTAAAAGTTAACTATACTTCATGAAATATCTAATAAACTGTGTCTTTGAATGCTTTGAACCTACCAGCATTCCATTCCCAATAATATTTTACTATATCCCACAAGTCTGATATTCTAGTTCCAATAATATTTTACTATATCCCACAAGCCTGATATTTCATTCTCAATAATATTTTACTATAATATTTTACTATAAGTCTGATATTCTAGTTCCATCATCATCATCATCATCATCATCATTTAACATCCACTTTTTCTACTAGCAAGGGTTGAACAGGTCTTCACAGACTGAGTTTGTACTGAAGTGGGGCCACTGACCTCCCACACAAGCTGGGGTTTGCATCATGTTTACATACAGTTCAGCATTCTATCAAGTGTATTTTATTGTGGCACAAGTACCAGAAAGGCTGTCATATCTCTGACACATCTGGAGGATCTTCACAACCTTTTGTTTGGCAAGCTTTCTACAGCTGGATTCCCTTCCTAACACCAACCACTTTACAGTCTGTTTGACTATATTCCAGCCCCAATAATGTTCAACTATATCCCACTAGCCCAGTATTCTGGTACGAACACTGTTTGAATATCCACCAGCATGATATTCAACTTCCAACAATGACTAATCCTACTACCCTGATATTCCAGTATCAATAATATTTGACTATATCTCACCAGCCTGATATTCCAGTATCAATAATATTTGACTATATCTCACCAGCCTGATATTCCAGTATCAACAATATTTGACTATATCTCACCAGCCTGATATTCCAGTATCAATAATATTTGACTATATCTCACTAGCCTGATATTCCAGTATCAATAATATTTGACTATATCTCACTAGCCTGATATTCCAGTATCAATAATATTTGACTATATCTCACCAGCCTGATATTCCAGTATCAATAATATTTGACTATATCTCACTAGCCTGATATTCCAGTATCAATAATATTTGACTATATCTCACCAGCCTGATATTCCAGTATCAATAATATTTGACTATATCTCACCAGCCTGATATTCCAGTATCAATAATATTTGACTATATCTCACCAGCCTGATATTCCAGTATCAATAATATTTGACTATATCTCACCAGCCTGATATTCCAGTATCAATAATATTTGACTATATCTCACCAGCCTGATATTCCAGTATCAATAATATTTGACTATATCTCACCAGCCTGATATTCCAGTATCAATAATATTTGACTATATCTCACCAGCCTGATATTCCAGTATCAATAATATTTGACTATATCTCACCAGCCTGATATTCCAGTATCAATAATATTTGACTATATCTCACCAGCCTGATATTCCAGTATCAATAATATTTGACTATATCTCACCAGCCTGATATTCCAGTATCAACAATATTTGACTATATCTCACTAGCCTGATATTCCAGTATCAATAATATTTGACTATATCTCACCAGCCTGATATTCCAGTATCAACAATATTTGACTATATCTCACCAGCCTGATATTCCAGTATCAATAATATTTGACTATATCTCACCAGCCTGATATTCCAGTATCAATAATATTTGACTATATCTCACCAGCCTGATATTCCAGTATCAACAATATTTGACTATATCTCACCAGCCTGATATTCCAGTATCAATAATATTTGACTATATCTCACCAGCCTGATATTCCAGTATCAACAATATTTGACTATATCTCACTAGCCTGATATTCCAGTATCAATAATATTTGACTATATCTCACCAGCCTGATATTCCAGTATCAACAATATTTGACTATATCTCACCAGCCTGATATTCCAGTATCAATAATATTTGACTATATCTCACCAGCCTGATATTCCAGTATCAATAATATTTGACTATATCTCACCAGCCTGATATTCCAGTATCAATAATATTTGACTATATCTCACCAGCCTGATATTCCAGTATCAATAATATTTGACTATATCTCACCAGCCTGATATTCCAGTATCAACAATATTTGACTATATCTCACTAGCCTGATATTCCAGTATCAATAATATTTGACTATATCTCACCAGCCTGATATTCCAGTATCAACAATATTTGACTATATCTCACCAGCCTGATATTCCAGTATCAATAATATTTGACTATATCTCACCAGCCTGATATTCCAGTATCAATAATATTTGACTATATCTCACCAGCCTGATATTCCAGTATCAACAATATTTGACTATATCTCACCAGCCTGATATTCCAGTATCAATAATATTTGACTATATCTCACCAGCCTGATATTCCAGTATCAACAATATTTGACTATATCTCACTAGCCTGATATTCCAGTATCAATAATATTTGACTATATCTCACCAGCCTGATATTCCAGTATCAACAATATTTGACTATATCTCACCAGCCTGATATTCCAGTATCAATAATATTTGACTATATCTCACCAGCCTGATATTCCAGTATCAATAATATTTGACTATATCTCACCAGCCTGATATTCCAGTATCAATAATATTTGACTATATCTCACCAGCCTGATATTCCAGTATCAACAATATTTGACTATATCTCACCAGCCTGATATTCCAGTATCAATAATATTTGACTATATCTCACCAGCCTGATATTCCAGTATCAATAATATTTGACTATATCTCACCAGCCTGATATTCCAGTATCAACAATATTTGACTATATCTCACCAGCCTGATATTCCAGTATCAACAATATTTGACTATATCTCACCAGCCTGATATTCCAGTATCAATAATATTTGACTATATTTCACTAGCCTGATATTCCAGTATCAATAATATTTGACTATATCTCACCAGCCTGATATTCCAGTATCAACAATATTTGACTATATCTCACCAGCCTGATATTCCAGTATCAATAATATTTGACTATATCTCACCAGCCTGATATTCCAGTATCAATAATATTTGACTATATCTCACCAGCCTGATATTCCAGTATCAATAATATTTGACTATATCTCACCAGCCTGATATTCCAGTATCAACAATATTTGACTATATCTCACCAGCCTGATATTCCAGTATCAATAATATTTGACTATATCTCACCAGCCTGATATTCCAGTATCAATAATATTTGACTATATCTCACCAGCCTGATATTCCAGTATCAACAATATTTGACTATATCTCACCAGCCTGATATTCCAGTATCAACAATATTTGACTATATCTCACCAGCCTGATATTCCAGTATCAATAATATTTGACTATATCTCACCAGCCTGATATTCCAGTATCAACAATATTTGACTATATCTCACCAGCCTGATATTCCAGTATCAACAATATTTGACTATATCTCACCAGCCTGATATTCCAGTATCAATAATATTTGACTATATCTCACCAGCCTGATATTCCAGTATCAACAATATTTGACTATATCTCACCAGCCTGATATTCCAGTATCAACAATATTTGACTATATCTCACCAGCCTGATATTCCAGTATCAACAATATTTGACTATATCTCACCAGCCTGATATTCCAGTATCAATAATATTTGACTATATCTCACCAGCCTGATATTCCAGTATCAATAATATTTGACTATATCTCACCAGCCTGATATTCCAGTATCAATAATATTTGACTATATCTCACTAGCCTGATATTCCAGTATCAATAATATTTGACTATATCTCACCAGCCTGATATTCCAGTATCAACAATATTTGACTATATCTCACCAGCCTGATATTCCAGTATCAATAATATTTGACTATATCTCACCAGCCTGATATTCCAGTATCAATAATATTTGACTATATCTCACCAGCCTGATATTCCAGTATCAACAATATTTGACTATATCTCACCAGCCTGATATTCCAGTATCAATAATATTTGACTATATCTCACTAGCCTGATATTCCAGTATCAATAATATTTGACTATATCTCACCAGCCTGATATTCCAGTATCAACAATATTTGACTATATCTCACCAGCCTGATATTCCAGTATCAATAATATTTGACTATATCTCACCAGCCTGATATTCCAGTATCAATAATATTTGACTATATCTCACCAGCCTGATATTCCAGTATCAACAATATTTGACTATATCTCACCAGCCTGATATTCCAGTATCAACAATATTTGACTATATCTCACCAGCCTGATATTCCAGTATCAATAATATTTGACTATATCTCACTAGCCTGATATTCCAGTATCAACAATATTTGACTATATCTCACCAGCCTGATATTCCATAGTGCTGTGTCCCCTGTGTACTACTATATTATATGCACTTGCTTTCTGCAAGAATCAGCAGTTGTTTTACATTGTTACCTTAGTCTTAGTTCTTCAGTAAGGCATTGTTGTGATTCTTGTCAAGTTCATAGGTTCCTTGTATCGGTGCCATCCAGTACTGGGCTCCAAATCTATGGTTCCACTGTGTGTGGGTTAGGCTCCGAAAACATGGTTCCTTTGTGAGACGGGTTCGGCGTGGCCAACAGGTCTGCCCCTCCCCATAACGGAGTCATCCAGTTCCACACTGTAAACGTGGTTGGTGTTAGGAAGGGCATCCAGCTGTAAAATACCCAGCTAAATTTACAGTCCTCGCCAGAGCAAGGTGTGACACATGGCCAAGCCTGGCCAGACTTGTCTCCCGGCATGGACGACCTGTCTAACCCATGCAAGTGTGGAAAAATTGATGTTAAACAGAAATGATGACGATGTTCATCATTTCTTTTCAATGATTTTTGTGTAAACATCTAGGATTGTGACCACACATATGCTGGAGGTCAGAGTTCAATAGGTTAATCCTTTCAATACCAATGCAGCCAAAACTGATCTGTTAGTTTATGCTGTCACTCCTTTTTAGAATCATCACCTGTTCCCTTAAAACAATTAATGATTATGCTGCTTTGCCAGTCATTGGGTATGACACTGTCATGTATTGCCTGATTGATTATGCAGGTAACTAGTTCAACTCCTACTTCTTCAGATGATTTTAACACCTCAGCAACTATCTCAGATGGTCCAGCAGCTTTAACACTTGACATTGACCTGAGCATTTCTTTGACCCTATAACTGTCAATTTTAATATCTACCCTGCTCTGTTGAATCTACTGGGGTTAGTCCCTTTTCTTCCACACATTCTCCATATTCATCAACCTCTCATAGTAGCATTTCCAGGCTTCTTATGAGCATCGTTAAGTGAGTCAGTCATTTTGAGCATACTCCTTCCCACTGACATATTGCTTTGCAATGTGGAACACCTCATGCCGATGCTCCTCACATCACAGCATATTAGCAACATTTTCCTTTCTGCTTCTCTACATACTAATTAAACCTGGTTTCAAGAAGTCGAGCTAGTCATCTTGTTTAGCTACTTGGTATTGTATTGCAATTAATTAATAAATAATTTGGAAGTATTTACTAAAATTATTAATTAGTTCATTACTAAGACAGTGTTTATATTATAACGAAAGGTTTTTATATAAAATTACATTGAAAGGTTTTAATTTAAATAGAAAACCCTTTAAAATGGGTTTCGTTTCATAGAGACGGAGCTGACTTCGGTCAGGCTGGTATCAAAATGGTTAAATATGAACACTTTAAAATGGGCAGTTGTGTATCATAAAACCAGGGTCAGTTTCAATTGGGTTTGATACCTGAAAAGTTAACAAGTTTTGTAATTATATATATATATCTAACCCATGCTAGCATGCAAAAATGGACGTTAAACGGTGATGATGATATATCTAGCGACCCAAACATGCGGTAAAAAAACAGCATGTAGAATTCTTAACGAAAGAATAACTCAAAAAATGTTTTTGAAAGCGTAAGAGAAAGCAAGCTTCACTAAACACCAATTTTTTGTTCATGTTATAAAGTTCCCTTTTTTTATATATATATTTTTTTATTTATATCAGGTGCATTTTTTTAATTACATTTTTCCTTATATAACGTGATCTGTATAGAAAGTTTTTTAATGTCCACATTTTTTTCACTATATATATATCCTTTTTTGTTTTATCTTAGGCCAAGACAATGGCAGTGTGATTGGGTTAAGTGGTCGTCCTATTACTGCAGTAACAAGTGCAGTAAGACCTGAACAGCAACTACGTGAACTTGCACACAAACATCAGATTGAGGTGCACTTTCAGAACTATGCAGTTCAGCAAGACTTTAATAGCAAGGTAAGAAATTCCTATTTGTTGATTTATGAGTGTTTGTGACTAGAGGTCAGTGGATTGGCAGAACCATTGGAGTATTGGATAAGAGGTATAAGTTCAAACCCCACTGTGGCCAGCTTACCTTTCCATCTTTTCAGGAGTCGATAGAGTAGAGTACCAGTTAAGTGCTGGGGTTGATTTGACCAACTTTCTCTCTCCCCTAATATTGTTGGCTTGTGTCTAAAATCTCATGTACCTGTAGGCTAAGATTTGGGTCAAAATGAAAGAGAAAGGCACAATGAAGAAAGGAATGTATTATGATTCCAGGATGAGTCTCTGCAATGTTTTGGAATCCCTAAAGATCATAAAAAATAAGTAAATAAAAAATTTCATGTTAAGATATTTTTTAAAGCTTCTTTCTCCCACTTTATTCATCATTACTTTCAAATTATCATTAATCTAAAAAGCTATATACATACATGCACACAAACATACATACATACACACATACATACATACACACACACACATGCATGCATATGTACACACATGTATGCCATGATATAATGAACTCTGAGATGAGCCCCCACCCCACCCCACACCCCCATCCAGCCTGTCTAAGAAGTCTCTAGCTCTGATGAAATACTGACTTTATCCATTCCTTGCTAGCAAGGAAAACAGGTATGAAATGATGATGATGATTATGATATCTACCTTTATTTCAGAATACATCTAGTGAATGTTTGAGTCGAGTGTCACTGTCGACAGATCCTCCACAGGTTCTGCATGGCACGGGGCCTACACTGGAATCTTCGCGTGATGCCGCTGCTCTCCAAGCTCTCAAGATGTTAGCCGAGAAAGGGCTCTCAGTTGTGGTGAATGATATAGATAAGAAAATGAATAGTGGAGATCGGTGAGTTATTCCTGGTCACTTTTTTTTCTTTTTTTTTTTAATTCTTTTTGCTTCTTTCTTGATAGAATTTGATTGAAAAAAATGTTTACACTAATGAACTTTTGTATGTATTTATTTTAGGCGGTGAATTGGCAGACGTTAAGGTGTCGAATAGAATACTTTACAGTATTTGTCCCACCTCATTGTGGGCACTGAGTTTAAATCCCACCAAGGTCAACTTTGCCTTTCATCCTTTCGAGGTCGATAAAAAAAGTACCAGTCCAGTACTGGGGTCAATTCTTCCTCTATAGAAGAAATAGGCTGTGTTCAGACCTGGAGAGGGTTGGGCTCTGCCAGGTTTAAAAGTACCCTAGACACGCCGTATGATGGTACATCTACGACTCCACAAGGAGTTATGGAATCTTTATCCTTATCCTTATTTTAGAATAAGTACATTGTATCCCTGTGTGTGTTGTAGGAGGCAACAAAAAATGGGTACATTGTATCCGTGTGTGTGTTGTATCAGGCAACAAAAGAAATTAGAGCCTGGAAGGGTATCATCATCATCAACACTGTTTTACGTCCGTTCTTCCATGCTAGCATAGGTTAGACGGGTTGTCCTGTTGTGGGCAGTGTCCAGTCGGCTGACCTTGTCTTTCTCATACAGGAACTGATTTTGGCTTGATTTCTACAGCTGGATGCCCTTCCTAACACCAACATGTATTTGGCTGTAAAACAGTCTTCTATTTATTTATAAATTTGAACGACTTCTGTCCATCACACTATGTGTATGTGTGTGTAAAAGGAAGGAAGAGATGGTGAAAAAAACTATAGCAAAATAGCAGCTGACCTTCCATTTTCTACGCTGTGTATGAGTGTATGTGCATGTTTGTGTTAATGTATGTGTGTGTGAGTGTGTATTTTTGTAAGTGTTCCTGTGTTTGCATGTTTATATTTATATACTCATACATATAAATGTATGCATATACACACATGCACATGCACGTCAGCATGTTGGAAAAAATTTTAGTAGAAAAAACTCCATGATGAGTATGAAGTCTGTCATGTTTTAACAAAGAGAATGGCCTTAAAACTCTTGTTGCTGTCTTTAGTAACATCAAGTGGGGCAATCAAGAGAGAAAATAGTTCAACTTCATCAGGCTAGACACCATGATGAGTATGATTAAGCCTGTCATATGGCTCACATGACTAACCCCTACTTTAGTAGGAAAAATGACCTAAAAAAGTTTATTGTTGTTATCTTCATGATAGTATTTGGTGGATTGGCAGTATCGGTAGAGGGTCGGACGCCATGCTTTCAAGCATAGTTACGTCCCTTTACGATCTGAGTTCAAATCTCGCCGAGGTTGACTTTGCCTTTCATCCTTACGGGGTCGATAAAATAAAGTACCAGTAATGCACTGGGTAATTGCTGGCCTTGTGCCTAAAGTAGAAACAAGTATTTATTCATGTGTAACTGTTTTAGAATAGGTACACTGTGTCCTTGCATGTTGCAAGTGGTGACTAAAAGAGGTGGCAGGGAAAATGGCTTTAATACTCGTTATTTTTCTTGATGCTATCCATGTGTGTATCTGGTTTAGAATAGGTACACCATATCCTTGCAATGTAAGAGATTAGTAAAAGTTTGTCATCTGGCCTGCAAAGCCAACTCATAGCTTTAGCAAGGAAAATGGCCTTAAAATGCTTGTTGTTATTTTGGGGGCACTAATATGTTTTGTTTTTGTTTTTTCTTTCTCTCTTCAGTTCTCCCATGAAACTCGATGGCTATGAGAAACTGTCTAACTCTTCAGCTAATATCCATACCGAACACCAGAATGCCAGTGTCAGCCAGTAGCAACAGTTATTGCCACCCAAAAATCAAAACAAACTTCTCCTGTTCTTTCCTGCTTCACTTCAGCCCTGTATTTTTCCTGTTTTATTTAAAATATTTTGTTATAGGATATACTTTCTAGTTGCTGGGCATTTCTACTACTTTCCCTTGGTTATTAATTTAATCCAGACATGGCTGTCCCCTTAGACCATGTCAATAACTACTCATCAAAGATTAAACATTTGAATTTTATTTATATACATACATTTTACAATTTTAAAACTAGAATAATAATAATAATAATTTATTATTATTATTATTATGGATTGGCAGAATCGTTAGAATGGACAAAATGCCTTGTGGTGTTTAGTTCTGGCTCTAGGTTCTGTGTTCAAATGCTGCCGGGGTCAACTTTACTTTTCATCCTTCCGGTGGTCGATAAAATAAAGTACCAGTCACATACTGGGGGTCGATATAATCGTCTTTCCCCTTCCCGCAAAATTGTTGACCTCGTGCTTAAATTAGAAACTACTACTACTACTATTATTATTATTATTATTATTATTGTCATTGCTAGAGTAAGTGTCTTGGTGCAACAGTACTTTGGCTAACCGGTCATTAAACCTGTTGGAACTTATTCCCTTACATCGCTAATAATGTTTTTTTTTCTTTTTTTTTGTGGGGGCATCAATGCCACTTCTTCCCAAACACATTAACTCTGAAGCTTTATGCCTTGCCCCTCCCCTCTTCTCCAAGAAAAAAGGTAAAAAACAATATTGATAAATAATAGTAATAATAATAATATAGTAGTGAAATATATCTGAATTGCTATCACCATATTGATAGTGTAACCTATATTATTATATTTATATCATGTTAATAAAACTACAGCACCACATACACACAACATACACATTTTTCCTGGGAGCATAGATCTAAAAAAAAAAGAGAAAAAAAACTAGGGTTATTTCTTCACAAGAATATGCTCAATCTTGAAAACTTTGTTTCTTTTTAACCCTTTAGCATTTACATTACTCTCTATATATACTATTGTATTTTCGGGGTAAGGCTTTACCTCACATAATATCAGATCTATGAGATTTTGAGAACAATACCTTAACATCTGTATGAGTGGCCAGTTACAACCAGTTTGAACAGAAAGAAGTGAGAGAATTCTGGCTGGATACAGCTGGTTTAAATGCTAAAGGGTTAAACAGCCTTAATATTGCTATTCTGTTTGGTTAGAAGGAATATTTGATTTTAGAAGGTTCCATTTCAAGCTACATTTCTAAATGAACTATTCGTTTAATTTCTTTGGACCTTTATAAGTCATTATAACCTTGGTATTTGTTCTGGCTCACTGCACTCATCATCATCATCATCATCATCATAATCATCACCATTTAAAGTCTATTTCCCATGCTTGGATGGATTAGACGTTTTGAGGTCAGACAGGTCAGGTGACTAAGTCTAACTCATACCCTCTGTTTTGGGCTTGGTTTTTTTATGGCTGGACGTCCTTCTTAATGCTAAATACCTTAGAGGGTGGATTGAGTGCTTTTTGTTCTGGCCCCAGTACAATCACCTTACAGTGTAGGCTCTGAGTTTAAATCTCACCATGGTCAACTTTAGCCATTTCTTCCCTTCAGGAGTTGATAAGTACCAATCCAAGGGATGGTGGATTGACAGAATTGTTAAAGAGAAGGACGGGCTGCTTTGCAGTATCTGATCCAGCTGATTTCAGTATCTGATTTGTAGATTTGCAATAACTTATTTGCAGTATCTGATCTAGCTGATTTCAAATCCCACCTGCCTCTGCCAGGAGTTACACTCGGCAGATAGTATCAGCAATGGAGAAACCAATAAAAACATTATTTCCTTGGTCTAATATAGCAATTGGCTCTTTTCCTTTATGAACATTTACCTCCTGCCATGTCTGTAGTTTCCAACCGTGGATACCTGCACAAAAATCATTGAAAAAAACTAATAAATGTACAAACTTGACAAAAAAATCACAGCAATGCTTTACTGAAGAAGTCAGGCTAAAGTAAAAGTGAATAACAATCACTGATTCATACTGAAAAATAGTGTAAATATCAGTAGTAATCAGATGTGTTTGGCAGAATGGTATACTGGGCTGGTGGGATATAGTTAAATATTGTTTAGACTAGGGTACCAGGCTGGTGGGATATTGTCAAACATCTTGGAGACTGGAATACCAGGCTGGTGGGATATTGTCAAAGATCTTGGAGACTGGAATACTAGGCTGGTGGGATATTGTCAAACATCTTGGAGACTGGAATACCAGGCTGGTGGGATATTGTCAAACATCTTGGAGACTGGAATACCAGGCTGGTGGGATATTGTCAAAGATCTTGGAGACTGGAATACCAGGCTGGTGGGATATTGTCAAACATCTTGGAGACTAGAATACCAGGCTGGTGGGATATTGTCAAAGATCTTGGAGACTGGAATACCAGGCTGGTGGGATATTGCCAAACATTGTCGCTACTGGAATACTAGATTCAAATACATTACAAGCCTTTATTTAATTAATCCCAACAGAACTATTTTTTTTAAAGATTCCTTTTCTGTTTTATGTTGCTATTTACAAATATTTAACGTTTAATTTTTAAAAAGAATTTAGTATCTATATTTAGTCCCTTCCACTTGAGATAAAATGGTTATATGACTAAGTTATTAAACTATCATCTCATGGTCAGCATGTTTATATTAATTGCAGGTGTTTTATTGCATCTGGACAGGCTATTCTATATATAAGTCAGTTCCCTAGCTGTGCGTAGGTAATAAGTACCATACCTTGTAATATTATCTTCTGACAGACTTGTTTCTTATTGGGTCTTACATGGAACCTTTTAAAGTTTTAGATGTTTGTTATGAGTAGCAATGATTTAATTTCTTTTTTTTTTTAAAGATTTCTAATTGAAACAGTTATCTTAACTAGTTATTGAATTCTTGAACTTTCATCAGCAGTTTCATTTCGCAACTCCTCAATTGCTCTCTAAGTTACAACTCTTTCATTAAATAATTCTGGTCTATATTTTAGCTTTCTGGCAAGAGAGATAAATCAAGAATGGAAGAAGATATATTGGCTGTTGAAAATTCACAACAAAGATTCCTTCTTTCTTTTAAGGAGTAGCTTTCTGAATTAAATCTATTATTACTTCTTTTTCATCTTGAATTTTATGTTTATTTCAGTTAGAGTATTGACACTGTTGATGTCTTGTAATGTTTACAGTGACACTGTTGGCATCTTGTAATGTTTACATTAACACTGTTGACATCATGTAATGTTGACAGTGACATTATTGATGTCTTGTGATGTTTACAGTGACACTGTTGACATCTTGTAATGTTTACAGTGACCCTTGACATCTTGTAATGTTTACATTAACACTGTCAATGTCTTCACTGGTAATGTTTACATTGATACTGTTGACATCTTGTAATGTTCACATTGAGACTGTTGATGTCTTCACTGGTAATGTTTATATTGACACTGTTGACATCTTGAAATGTTTACATTGACACTTGATGTTTTGTAATGTTTACATTGATACTGTTGATGTCTTGTAATATTTACATTAGCATAGTTATTTGTAATGTTTACATTGTTGATAGCTTCATTTGTAGTGCTTACATGATCATTTTCTACAGCAAGCATACTGAAGAAGTGTTATTGATGTTATGGTTTTAGCTTGTGTATAAAAAAATCGTTACTGTTTGTGTGTAGGTAAATTGACATCAGTTGACAAACAAAAGCCTTTACAGGATTTGAACGGTATTTCTGTAGTGAAGTTGTTTCACTCAGATACAGCTTGAAATGCTGTTCACTTCTTTGTGTTACTTATGTTTTACTCTCTGTCTCCATCCATCACAGACTGCTCATGTATGGAGACAGAAAGGACACACTAAGAAGCCAACTTACTGACAGTAAGCTAAGTTAAATGATAAGCTAATTTACTGGCAGTAAGTTGGGGTTGATTATTGGGGGGTGGGGAGAAAACAACAACAATGAGTCTCAAATGAGGAAATACTATTATGTTTGACTATTCTTTCTCTTTGGTGTTTAGCCTAATCATTACTAACTTGTCAGACAAGGAGGGAAAACCAAATAATACCTCTGCTGATTGAGCATTTATAGTTAAAAGATTAAACAGTATTTCATCTTAAATAAATGAGATTTTACAGAGAAAATAATTGTTAAAAAATGTAAGCTCTGTATCTTTTTTTTCTTTTGTTCAAACAGAAAGAAAAAAATGATAAAGATAAAAAAAAAGAAAGGAAAGGAGGAAATCCAGATATTTTTGCCAGCCATGGTTAAAAAATGTGACTAACCTTTGCTTGCAATGAATATCAGATTCCTTTGTTCTGACGCTGATTTGTCTACAACACAAAATTTCAGTGACGCTATTTTCAGAAGCTCTGAACCAAACTATAACAATATTTCTGAAAACATTATATCAACATGCTCATGATAACTTACTTTGTACTTGTGTTGACATTCACTCAGGAGGGGTTTGAACCAACCTCCAACCAGAGCATCCACATAATAAGTAAAAATATAAATCTTTATTTATTTTTTCTTATTGGGTGGCGGGGGTGTTCATTGTAAAATTTTTAGTTTGGTATAAAAACTGGAAAGTGAGATTTGAAGAATAAAATTCGTCTATTACCACAACCCTGCACTTCTCTTTACTTGCTGTTATCTATGGTTGCTATTATATATATATATATATATATTTATCCCAAAACATGTTATTAGGTAAGATTCTCTAATCATTCAAAAACTGTTTACAGCTATATTTAGTAGGTTGTGAATCCAGGCAGCAAATTGACAGTTATTAAGGTGTCTGATTAAATGCCTCATTCGCTCTGAGTTCAAATCCAGCCGAGATCAACTTTACCTTTTATCCTTTCAGAGTTGTAGTTCAGGGGTGATTGATTGGCAGAATGGTTAAAAAGTTGGATAGGATGCTTTGCAGTATCTGATCAAGCTTTGTGCATTAAGCGTTCAAACCCTGATTCTTTCTGCCAGGAGTTGTGACTAGCAGATAGTATCAGCAATGGAAAAACAAGTGGAAACAGCTTTCTTGGTCTGATATGACAATCATCTCTCCTTTCCTTTTTGAAACCAAAGTGATTGAATAAATGGAACTTGAAAGGATGATTCATATTTCATAATTTATTTCTTCTGAGATTTAGGAAAATGTAGATTAATGGGTTAAAAGATTAATCGAGATTGAAGGCGGAATAAAAATTTTTTTATGTTGATGATTTTTGATCACCATCAATAAATTCCAAAAGTCTTTTAAGTTGTCTACTGCTTGGAAGTTTTCATATATGATGCATTGATCATTATTATTAGCCAAGATTGCAGCTTAAATTTCAACTACAGAACTTTTGTCTCTAATTTTTGTTTTTATTTTATTTAAAATAACACAGTCAGCCTTATGATATCTTCACTCTTCACATCATCAAAACAAATATTTTATTAATTTTGCAATATATATCTCCGGAGAGACTATATGTGTATGTAAATATGTTTTTTTGTTTTTTATTATTATTATTGAATTGAACATTAAATAAAATGAGGAAGATGAACATAATGGTTATTTCCTTTTTATTAGCCTATCTCTGACCCAAAATTATCCAAATCAAATAATTTTTCCCTATTTTCTGTTTTTGTTAATGGATAATGTTTTTTTATGTAGCACGTAGACAGCAACAGCCAAACATCTTATCTATTTGTGACTGTGGCTCTTGGAATATACTCTCTAAAAGTATTGTAGTGACTTGGCAGAGTTGGATTAAATGCCTCAGTATTTGTTCGGGCTCACTGCAAATTCCACCTCTTCCTGTTGGGAGTTGCGACTGACAGATAGTATCAACAATGGAAAGACCAATAGAAACAGTTTCTTGGTCCAATCTGACAATCGGCTTCTTTCCTTTTTTAAAAAGTTATATCTTTTAAAATCTTCCAACTTTAAGTAATATAACTAACATACAATTAACTTTTTTCTAATTATTTAAACATTTTAAATTTTATCATTGAGCTTCTTCCATCAGTTTTTTTTTTGTATGTATGTGTGTGTTATATGAAGTCTTATGGTCTAGTAGTTACTGTTGAACTCTCAATCATAATGTCATGAGTTTGATTACTGGACTGTGCAGTGCATTATGTTCTTGAGCAAGACATTTCATTTCGCTATTCATGATAGGACTAAAACACCCGAGAAACTTCTCATGAGATACAACTTCATAGGACACCAGCTAAATCTGCATAGGTGTAAAGCCCCTATCATGAAAACACCCGAGAAACCTCTTTGTAGGAGGCCAGCTAAACCTGTAAAGGTGAGAGTTATAACAACAACATAAGAATGAGGTCCCTATCATTAAAACACCTGAGAAACCTCCTATGAAATACAACTTAGTAGGAGACCAGCTAAACCTGTAAACATGTGAGCTTTAGATTTTTTGCAATGTTCTTTGTTTGTTATACATTGATAGTTCACTTTTGTTAAAGTAGTTTTCTTTTAAATAAGAAAATATGTTAGTGAAGGCATGTAGCCTAGTGGTCAGGGTGTTAGATTCATGATCATAAAGTAATGGGTTAAATTCCTGGACTGGGCAATACTTGTCCTTAAGCAAGATGCTGGGTTTTATGTTGCTCCAGTCCACTTAGCTAAAAAAAATAGCATTTTTTTTTTTTTTTGCATGTTGCTATATTAAAAGTCTATTGGCTGGTTTTTATATTGCAACAAGAGAAAGCAGTGTATTGAGCTGAACTGTTATATGGCATTGGTCAATGTAATGGTGTTTTTGAATTGAAATCCCAACCAAATCAGCTTTATCTTTCACCCCAGAGTTGATAAAGTAAAAACTAGTAATATACTGAGTATTGATTTGATCAGCTACATTTTCTAGCATCCAGTGAAGGCATATGGCCTAGTGGTTAGGGTGTTAAACTCATGACCATATGGGCCTGGGTTTTATTCTTGGAGCGGGGGCCATGCAGTGTTCTTGAATAAGTAATTTCATTATATGTTTCTTTCCATGGTTGGACTGGGGCTCCTATCATTAAAACCTCCAAGAAATCTATCTATGAGATGAAACCTTGTAGGAGGCCAACTATACCCACATAGTTATGAGTTGTAATGTGTGTGATATGATTGGGCTCTATTATCAACACCCAACAAACCTCTTATGAGATAAAACCTCAAAGGAGGCCAACTAAACCTGCGCAGGTGTGAGCTGTAAATTTCATTTTACTTTGAACTCCTGCAAAAATTGGTATTGGGGGTGGGAGCCAAGGGAAAATATATCCTCAATCCTGCATCAGTTTAAAGGCATAATTGAAACAAGTTATAAAAAAAACCCAACAATAATAATAGTAAATACCCCAAAATACAAGAACATTTTGTCACCCCTCTCCCCATCTATAGCATTACTAACACGCTTTTTCCTTTTCCTATTGCTTTCTCTACCTTTCTTTAGCTTTCACAACATCCATTAAATTAATCATCTACAATCTCTTTGGCCTCTCAGCATCATTTAATGATTGCAGAGAAAAATTTACATAAAAATATGTAAATTATATATGCATTAACCTCTTAGGCCTCTCAGAGCATCATTTAATTATTGCAGAGAAAAAATTATGTACAATAAAAAATAATCAAATTATGTTTGCATTGCCCTCTCAGCATTATTCATGAGCACAGAAAAAAATTTACATACAATAAAAATGTGTAAATTAATTATGTATCCATTGTAAGCATGTATTATGTATTTGACTCTTCCTCATAGGAGGGTCATCACATCCCACCCACCTCAACTGCAACAGGCATAGTGTTTGTGTTGTGTTGGCACGCTTAAAACTAAACACATAATGAGGGCATGAAATAAAAATAAATCAAACTAACTCATCTACACTAATACTTGGATACAGGCACCACTTTACCTTTCATCCTTACGGGGTCGATAAAATAAGGTACCAGTAATGTACTGGGTAATTGCTGGCCTTGTGTCAAAAGTAGAAACAACTGATGTGTATGGGTCAGGTGTTGACTGCTCAACTGCAGCAATCATAGCGTTTTTGTTGGCACACTTCAGAAAAATGAATACATGAGAGCATAAAGATTAACTCAGTAATTTATTTGCATTGGTGTCTGGACACATAAACATACAGCTCCTCCACACTTACATGTGTTATGTTGGTCAGTTTTTGTTGTTGATTTTTGTTTTCCCCAGACTGACACAGAAGATCCTTCACATTATATCTATGAAATGTGTTGGACACTAAGGCTATTTAACTCATCTACATTAATATCTAGACGCACAGCTCTTCCACATTGATGTATATTGTGTTGGACACTAGGCTATTGAACTCATCTACATTAATATCTAGACGCAGCTCTTCCACATTTATGTATATTATGTTGGACAAGTCTCTTGTTTCTAGACAGACATCATCATGTAGATTTATTTTTCATTTTTATTTTTTTTTGTCTTTGAAACCATTTCTTTACATGTTAGCTCAGATGTATTGTGGCCAATTTTGTTATATCCTATTAACATCCAACTTTTTTTCCTATATGATGATGGCCTCATTACAGCTCTTTTAGCAAAATAATAACAAGGACAATATGTATATATACGTATGTATGTGTGTATATATATATATATATACACACATTTTTAAGTCAAAGATTTTGAGTGGGTTAGGAAAAGTAGTCCATTTTTTCCCTTCCTCTACTTTGTCTAATTTTCAGAAAAAAGATGGGACATCTCACCACCACCCCATCCTCTCTACAAAGATGATTTTTTTTTTATTTATTCATTTTTATTTATTTTTGAAACTCCTTCATTTAAAGAAAAAAATAATTTTCATTAAGAAGAATTATTTCAGCACATGGACAGGACAGTATATACCTGTGCCTTCTTTTTTTTTCTTTTTTTTTTACTGCCAGTAATATCCAAATGTTTGTTCCCTCAGAGGGAATTGATTAATACAAGATAAAGAAAAAATATTTTTTTCTTTATTTTAAATGAATTAAAAAAAAAAAATGGAATCAGATTGGCAAGTTATTTACCATTTTATTTTATTTTATTTATTTAAAAATTCTTATTTCTTGACCTCGTTCTAGAAAATTCATCTCTTTTCTTTGTATCAACTACTTTCTAGAATATAACATTCTCTAAAAATAAATAAATATAAATAAAAATTGGCAGATTTTTTTTTCTTCCTAATAGTGGTGTGAATTGTTTGCTGACCATTAGCAACCAGGCTTCACTTTAGGAATAAATGCATGGCTAATTTGCAAATGATTGTCCAGACATTTTCAGTGAATGTGTCTTTGACTTTCAAAGTAAGAATAAATACTCAAGTACTCTTTAATATCTGAGTAAATACTTTTGTTTTGTTTTCTGTTTGTTTCCATTGCTTAAACTCTTAACATCCGGTACCACATAAAACTGTGTTAGCAAGACATTCTCGAAAAATGTAAAACAGCACTATGACTGCATCACAAAAAATTAACATCCTTACTCAAATTTTTACAATGATCTGTCTACTAGTAGAGATACTATTATCAAACTTGTTTCTAGATATTTTATTATTACAGGATGTTAACAGTTAACAATTTTTTTATTTATTTTTTTTTTTTTCATTGTTAACATGAATCAACATTACAGTACGATCTTAGCACATCTGAAGATATCTCCTCGTAGGAAAACAGTTAAACTTGCATAAATGTGTGCTGCAAATTTCATGTTTTTTTTTTTGTTCATTTGAAAATTGCTTTTATTACCATATTTCTAATGAAAAGCACTAATCTATCATTCTGAAAATAAAGAATCCGTAAGCTAAAGTATGGAACATAGCTTTACAAATATCCTGACATAAAATTCTGATAGATTTTTTTTTAGAAAAATAAGAACAGATTTGTACCATAAAACTAGGGGTGGTTTCCAGCAATTCAGAATCAAAAGGGAAGGTTAATCATCTTGATAGCAACCTGCTTAAAACAAGCTCTGGTTTTGTGATACTAACTGCCCATTTTAAAATGTTCATATTTAAATAAATACCATCCATCATAATTTTATGTAAGAATCTTTTATGCTCCAAACATCAATTAAACAATGAGACACTGTCCTTTCATACTAAACAGTAAAAAAAATGACTGGCCATGTTGAAAATCGAAATTTTGTGCATGTTCAGTTTTGGGTAAAACAAAAATAAGGAAAACCATGGCATTCACAAAGATTTGTAGGTTCCCTCTGTTGTGTGTATGATGACAAAGGACCATAACACGAGGACTGCCTCTATTCCAATCCATGCCAGCATGAGGGAAAAAAAATGTAAAATTAATCCTTTTGATATTAAAATACCTGAAACTGCTTCAAGTTCATACAAAACACTTTGTTTTAATCATTCTGTTACCATATTTCTCATAAAAGACACTGCATATGATTTTCAAATAATTTTGAAAATAAAGAATTTGGAATAATTTAGGTTTTATAAACCTTACTGTTAAGTTGGTGTTTGGAACATAACTTAAAGGTTCTTACAAACTTAGAACGTAAGTTATTTATTTATCCTTTTAACCCTTTTGATCACAAACCACCCTGGTTCAATGATACTAACCTGTTTCTGACATCTGACTGTTCAAAGAAGACTTCAATAGTAGTGACTTCTCTTGAAATTTGGCATCATGGTGTTATCAAGTATCTGCAGAAAAGAAGTTTAGCCCTCAAGGACATTCATGCTGACATGGTTGTTACATGAAGGGATGACACTCCAGCTTTGCCAACAGTGCAAAAATGGGCAGCTGAATTTAGGAGAGGAAGGGCATGTCTTGAAGATGACCCAAGGTCTAGATTTCCTGCAACTGCCACCACTGATGAAAATGTTGATTGTGTTTACTACATGGTGATGGATGACAGACGATTGACTAAAAATCAAATAGCTAATGCCATTAGTATATCCTGTGAGAGAGTTGAGAATATTCTGCATTATGAACTTGGCATGAAGGTTTCTACACCTGATGAAAAGTGCACCAGGCTGATCACATCACAAGAAAATCTGATATTGTTTGAGGCAAATCCAGTTGGGTTCATCACTGAGATAGACAAAGAGACAATCTATGCAGTGGAAACACCCCTCCTCACCTGCTCCAAAGAAGGCCAAGGTCATTTCATCTGCAGGGAAGGTGATCTCAGGCATTGTGTTTATTGACTATCTTCAAATGGGCCACACCATCAATAGAGAGTATTATGACAACTTGCTGAGGCAATTACAAAAGGCAATCATGCCCAGGAAAACTAATGAAAGGGGTTTGTTTCATTCTGATTTGATCCGATATGACTCATCTGTCCCCCAACAAGAAAAAACACTTGGCTGAGAACGCAGTGATAATGATGTCATATCTGTTGTTTGACCAACAGGATGAAAGCTTCTTCACCAATGGGATCCAAGCACTACAACACCAATGGAAGATGTGTGTGGACTGTAAGGGGAGCTATGTTGAAAAATAAACCTAATTTGGTCACATTTCATGAAAGTATCTTGGTCAGCCTATGAACTTTTCAGCTGAGCCTTGTAGTCTTATGTAAGAACATTTGTTAATTTATGCTTCAAACACTAACTTAATAAGAAGGTTAGTTATATAACTAAATTCTTCCAAATTTATTATTATTTCCAAACTTATTCTAAGATTATGGATTATATGCAGTATTTCTTAACCCATTAGCATTTAAATCGGCTGCATCCGGCCAGAATTCTCTCACCTCTTTATGTTCAAACCGGCTTAAATCAAACTGAACTTAAATTAAACACAATATTTTTCCTTTGGTTCACAATATTTGGTTGTCAACTAAATAGAACAACAACAAAATCAATGTTTTGGGACAAATTTAATTTAAACAAAAAAAACAAATGAAAATCTAAAATGCAGCAAATAGTTTATGAGTGATAAGAGCATTGTTGTTGTGGCATATGGAATCTTCCTTGATGAAGTATAGGCTCTGAAATGGGGAACTCCCCATTGGTCTCTCTTCTGCGGCTTCTTCATCCAATGATCATTGTCTATGCGTATCTCATGTACATACCAATGCACACCACCTCAAATTCCTCTTAAACTCAACTTCTCCAAGCTCTGCTTGTCTCACACATCCAACAGAGCATGGTTGCTTAATTTTTCCCCAGTCTGCATATCCTCTGCAGTCACAGCCCTTGTTTCACTACAATGTAGCATCGTACTTCACACACAGGTGTCGTATAACCATCCTTTTGTACATTGGGAGAAACCTTTTGTGGCCAACAGTGGGAGTAGTTCTTTAAACCTTTTCCATCCTATCCTTATTCTAGCTATTCTTTCAGAACACACTTCTCCACTACTAATTAGTAAAAGCTATCTATCAACCATATATATATATATATAAAGATTAAGAAGCACCAAAGAGTCAATATGCTTTTAACCCTTTAGCATTCACATTACTCTATATATACTATTATATTTTCATGGTAAATGCTTTATCTCACATAATATTGAATCTATGAGATTTTGAAAGTATCTATTTTGAGAACAATACCTTAACATCAGTTTGAGTGACCAGTTACAGCCAGCTTCAACAGAAAAAGGTAGAGAATTCTGGCCGGTTTGAACATTAAAGGGTTAAATTAACACGTTTCTGCTTTAGAGCTTTATCCTGAGGATGCAAAGTTACAAAATCAGAAATTAAAAAAAATTCAAGAAACTTTTTTTTCCAAAAAACTATTATCTAAGTTGAAAAACATTAACTCTTTGGTGCTTCTTAATCTTTATATATCAGCTCTGCATGACCCCATTGCATTGAGCTTTAAACCCTCTAGTAAAGTTTATACCCAGTGTGGTGGTGAATTAATGAGGTGTAAGATACATGTCTTTCGATAAAAATGGTTTGGGAATATTTGTTAGAAATATATGTTATTGATATTGATTTGGGAGGTGGGGATCAGTGAAATGGTAGTGTACCTCCGAGGGTTGTTCCCTTTAACAATCGAATGTTTTAAAGTGTGGGTGTCATCCACTTCTATTTGATATTTTTCTTTGCAGCAAGACGCATTTGCACCATAGTAACACACCCCACACTACAGGAAAAGAGATTATATGAACTAAAAGAGTTCCTTAAAAGACAAGAATATCCAGTGAACCTCATCAATATGGCCATCTCCTAGGCCCAGAACATCCCAGTGACAACACTGAGAAAAACAAACCAACAAAATGAAAGGGAAAAAAGTTATCCCTTTTGTCATGACTCACACACAATCCAAGGAACTTCAACATTGTGAAAGCTGCTAAACAATATCTCCCGATTCTCCAGCAGTCCTCTAAAATGAATGCACTCATAAAAGACTCACAAATAATATATAGTAGACGCCAAGCACTCAACCTAAAGAAACTGCTTACCAAGGCGAAATTTACGCCTGATAATGAAACAATATAAGTTAAGAAATGTGGGGATCCTCAAAGAGGAACTTCTGAATGCATTGAAGAGGGTGGGAAAATCTCCTTTAAAAACAATGAGATTTTCAAAGTTAAATCAAACATGAATTGCAAAATAAAAAAATTAACTTATTGTGCAACCTGCCCACAATGTAAGAATACTACATTGGTGAAACTGGAACAGGTCTACATGACAGAGTTCGAGTACATAAACAACAAATTAGAGATCCCTCTGTCAGAAACACCACATGCAGAAAGGGAAAATTCACAATCTTCCCCTTTTTTAAGATATGGTTGGACAAAGAACATTTCTGGAAATATAAAGTCGAATTCTTCATTAGAAAGTACAAACCGTTATTGAACACAAAAAACAAAACAAAAAAAAAAACGGGATTCTCTCCCTTCTATTAAAAAAAGAAAACTATCCAAATAGAAGTGGATGACACCTGCACTTTCGAACATCCCTCGGAGGTACACTATCATTTCACTAATCCTCCTCTCCCCAATGTATATGTGAACTTAAATACTTGAGTAGATGTGTCTACATGTGTGTGTAGATGTGTATTGTATGTGTGTATATATGTATGTATATCTGTAGGTGTAAAGATATGTGTATACATATGTATGCATGTATATATAAATGCATATATATACATGTACATATATATGTGTGTGTGTGTGTGTGTGTGTGTGTGTGTGTGTGTATGTACATATATATCTGGTAATCCTGGTATACATTGCACACCAGTAATTCCAATGAAGTGCAGATGGTAAATGATAATTGTTTCTACTTTTGGCACAAGACCAGCAATACCCAGTACATTACTGGTACTTTATTTTATCGGCCCCGTAAGGATGAAAGGCAAAGTTAACCTCGGCGGGATTTGAACTCAGAATGGCAAGGGCCGTAACTCTATGCGTCAAAGCATGGCATCCGACCCTCTACCGATACTGCAATAATGATGATATTTAAGCTATCTTTTATACTCAGTCAACACATCACTCTTTATTTCTTGAAACATGTCACTGCAGTCTTTGAAATTGAAAATATATTTTCCTGTGTGTTTATAACATATGTATGTGTATTTTCAGAGACGTGTGTGTATATGTGAGATAGCGAGCGATGAAAATACTATTTCACAAGCATACAAGATATCCCTATACAATCATATTTATGCAACTAGTCGCAAAGTATATTACAAACGTCCTCACTTGTATTGAAAATATTGTGAAAAAGTGAAAGAGTACAATACTAAAAAAAATCAGCAACAATAATAATACAAAACTAAAAAAATTTATTTTTATTCGTCATACAGAACATGCCAAAAGTGTTGATGAAATGTTTCAGTCACAACAACCTCTAGTACCAGAAAATGTACCTGTTACACTCTGTAAAGTGGTTGGCATTAAGGCTACCAACTGTAAAAAAAAGTTGTCAAGCAAAGAATCGAGAGGCCTGGTTAGTTGTATCACATTCAGTACACTCTGTAAAGTGGTTGTTGACATTAGGAAGGGCATCGAACTGTAAAAAAACTTATCAAGCAAAGGAATGATAGGGTAACTGGTGGATTGGTAGATTTGGTAAACTATCAAATTTAATATCTTGATGGGTTTAGTTTATCATTTTATGTTTAGGGCCACTTTCCATCCTATACATATGTAGCGACGTGGTTAGTCAGTCTGGTCACTACTGCCGATCAGATCCGAGAATAGCCCTCAAAAGGACTTATCGCATCTGAAGATTGCCCTTAAAAGAACTGTTGTCACATACGGTAAGGATGAACAGACGAAAGCACAAGTTGAAAGGACGAAGCATGTAAATTCGATCAGCTATTTATTTTCACATGAAGCGACGATACAAGGTACAAGGTGTGTGGCAGAGGCGAGGAATAATGATACGCTGGTTGATTCTGCCAAATGTCGACTGGCGAAAGTGTTTGGAAACACTCTATTTATACAGAAACAATCGTTTGATGTTTAGTCGCTGCGTAGGCATTTATTCTGATGGCTTCTAAGGATTGTTTGTTTCACGGTGAGGTAGCTAGATGTTATTTCCGGTGGCTGTACACATATAAAATATATTAGAATTCTTTATCAACAAATGTTCCTGACTATTATAGCTCTAAAGAATTACTTCTAAATATAGTCTCAAAAAATGTATGCACAAAGGATTCACTTTCTTGAAATTTAATATGTGGAAAGATTTTCAAATTAAATGGTATATCTACTTCCTCATCTGTAAGAACTATTATTCCTTTTTGACAATTCTGTTTACAGTTTACATTTACTATAAGATCTATGAAATGATCAGAAACATTATTTTCAGACAAACAAATAACAATATTTAAACTTTGATGAAAAACCTCCAGGTTATTTTTAATTTTACTTTCACCATAGAAGCATTCAGTGTCATCAATGATTCTTAAACCAAATTTTTTCTCCTTGAAATTTTTTAGTTTTTCTTTACAGGAGAAATATTTAGTAAAAAAACAAAGATCATAGGAAAAACCCTCTAAATCTTGTAGGGGAATTCCTGACTTTAAGGCAAACAAATGCTTGAGGCAAAGCTGATGCATATCTTCGTTTTCTGTGATAGAAAAAAATTTTAAAAGACTCTTTATCCATATATTTTTTTCTTTGTCTTTCACATCAATATTTACCTTCAGTTCATCCAACACTGGTTTTATAGCATTTAAAGATACATTTTGTTGAAGGAAATTAGAATCTGGAAAACCAATCTTTATCCATAACAGCAATATACCTACGTGATCTTTTAAAGTGGTGGAGATTGTATTATTTTTGGTGTTAATTAATTGTTTCCATGCTTCATGAAACTTAGATTCATTTATCAAGCAGTGTGCATTCAGAAAAGAAATAGCAGGATTTAATCTGTCAAGTTCCAAAGCTTTTGAAATATGATCTTGTCTTGACTTAGAAGATATTAAGCTTAACAAGTAATAGGACATTGGTTGAGGACGTATAGAATTGATTTTCAAAAGAAGTTGACTTGCTTCTTTATATTTGTCTTTTCTGATAAAATATTGACTCATTTTTAGAAGAACTGATGTATTTTTTGTATTATCAATTGATTTAGTAATTCTCAAATCATCTATTTCCAAATATTCTGCCTGAATTTCTTCATCCTCTGGAAGTAATTTTGATGCTTCCTCCAAATATCTCTCGTATTCTTTATTACAACCATCAATTAACTTTCGTTTAAGTTTAGCTAGAAGAAGCCAAACTTTGCCACATTTTGGATCATGTTCTGTTGAGGATTCACAAAACTCAAAAGCCATATCATAAAGTTTTGGATGAAGACGAGAGAGAGCATATGCCAAGCAAGCATATGCTTCAGCAATACAATGCTTATCCTTATTCACTTTATCATATAATTTATTTGCTTTCTGTTTCATTTTCTTCACCACCATACAATAATAAATATAGTTAATACAGAATATAAAATTATTTTTTGAGGGTTTGGGAATTATTTGACCTTTCACATGGTAATTCAAGAAATCATAAAGAGAATGATGCCAAACATTATTTTCAAATTGTTCTTCATTTCTCTCAGATTTTACTTTCTCAAAGAGGGTACTGAGAATCTCTTCCTTATCTTTATCTAAATTATGTTTTTTAAAACAATCTAATATTTTGAAATGATGAGGATAGTCGTTTATTTCCATGATAGTTCACCAGAATGAAGTACTACTTTCAGTTTTCTTGGATTTCTTCTGATTCGGGCTTGGAAATCCTACAGGAAAGAAAAAAACAAATTTTCAAAGAATGTTTAGAAAAAGTAGTATCTAAAAAAGAATTAAGTGTTATGGGGCATAGAATCTATTATTTTTGATAGTTTGGGACACTCTTTCTCATGCTCACACACTGCTGTGTGAAGGGTTCGGCACGGCCAACTGGTCTGTCCCTCCTCATAGCAGTGCCACACAGTCCCAGGCTGCCAAGGTCAGGTTTCATATTGAGAGTGCCTGGCTCTGAAACTGGGGTGTCACTGTAAAAAGGGTTCGGTGCAGCCAACTGGCCTGTCCCTCTTTATAGTGGTATCACTGGTCCCTTTGCATAGTGGTGTCATCCAACACCAAGCTCCCAAACTGTGGTTCCGTACTTGTCTCCTCCTCATAGTGGTGCCACCAGTACTGGGCCCCAAAAACTGTGGCTACACTGTGAGATGGGTCTAAGCTTCTCATATCGGAGCCATCCAGTACTGGTCTCCAAAACTATGGTGCCACTGTGAGACGGATTGGGCCCCGAAAACATGGTTGCATTGTCAGACGGGTTCGGCACGGCCAACTGACTGTCCAACCTCATAATGGAGCCATCCAGTTCCACACTGTAAATGTGGTTGGTGTTAGGAAGGGCATCCAGCTGTAAAATACCCAGCCAAATTTACAGTCCTCCCCGGAGCAAAATGCGACAAATGGCCAAACTTGCCTCCTGTCGATGACGACCCATCTAACCCATGCAAGCGTGAAAAAATTGACGTTAAACAAAAATTTTGATGATGATGTATATGTATATATATTTACATACACATTTACATAGTCATCATCATAAGATATACATATATAAACAAAGTGTATAATATCTCTCTAATATAGTTCTCTAGTATAGTTATACGTTATATTCTATTATCTCAAGTATCAAGTACTCTGCTGAATCTAGTTTAAAACTGATAAAATCCTGATCTCTCTCTCTCTGTATATATAGTGTAGGTGGTTCAGTGAATTACTGGCATTGGTACCAAATCAAGCACTCTATACACAGGCAGAGTGTATATAATAGAAAAAAGTTTTGTTTATATAAAAATATTTATTGTGTATCGACCTGTTATGCGTGTTTTACAGAAAATTGGCTCAAGGTGACCCATATTTTTTGTCACATCACCAGTCTGATGAGCAGATCGATACTGGAGTTGGGTCCATAACTTCTATGGGTTGCCTTGAGCCAATCCTCTGCGAAATGTGCGTAACAGGTCGATACATAATAAATATTTTTCATATGTAAACAAAACTTCCTTGTTTTTTTTCTATTATATATATATATACACACACATAATTCATACATGTAAATAAGCATAGTAGGCATACATGTACACTCACATAAATGTATGTGCAAAAATATGTCTCATATAAGGTCGTAGACAGACATATACATACACGCATCTATAATTTAGTAGAAATATAAATGTGTATGTAATAAAACAAAGATTAAAAAAATGATAATAAATTATTAATAGCACACAGCATTTGATTCCTCTTATGTCTAGTCTTTCTCTCCATTTATGCTTTGCTGTTCACGTATATTATTATTACATATCCATTGGAGCATGCAAGCTTAATTTCTTTCCAATCTACGCAAATCTTCTGCACACAACACCCAGGCCGCGCTACCATGCAACATTGCTGTTTGTATACATGCATCATACAATCTTCCTTTCATTTTGAGGGAAAAGCCTTTTTTTGCAGGTAGCAGTGGTAATAGCTCCCTGAATTTCCTCCATCCCATTCTTACCCTGGCTACTGTACTTTCAAAACACCCACCTCCACTGTTAATTCGGTCACCTAGTTAGCAGAAACTGTCTACTGTTTCTAATGAACCCTTCCAGAACTTAGTAGTGCTTATTTCCAGTGGTCATTTGCTGCTTACTGACTCAGTGCAACTGCTACATGTAAAGACTACAATCTATGACTATTCTGTGCTTGATAATTCTGTCACTCTAACTACTTCAATTAGCTTATCTATCCACATCTCAGCAAGTAGAATGCATACTCCTCCTATACCATCATCATTTCCTACCCAGAAAAGCTTATATGCTCTTTGCCTGTAAGTAGACGTGCTGGGATGTCTCTCCATCTTACCTCATTGACATAGCATTTATTCACTCATCTCCTCCTAAGTACCTCAACAATTTCATTCAGTTGTGGTTAAGTCATCCTTTGGTAGAATCTCTCAGTAGCTGAAAGTGAATATGGGTATGCGATTGCTTGATGACAACTGAGGGGTTGTTGCACATGGCCAGGTTAGCCACCCCACAACTGTGTGCAGCCCTAACACGATTAGTAATAGTCCTGTATATGCTGTTAATGTGAATATTATATTATGCGCTGGTCATAGTTTTTGGTGAATTTTTTCTGGCTGGGTGCTTTTCCTATCACCAACCATTTTACACCATGGACTGGGTGTATTTCACTGTGCCACCAACACTAGAGAAGTTGTTTGTACAGACTGAAATCAGTTTTAATTTAATAATTGTTTCTACATTTAGCACAAGGCCAGCAATTACCCAGTACATTACTGGTACTTTATTTTATCGACCCCGTAAGAATGAAAGGCAAAGTTGACCTCGGCGGGATTAGTTTTAATTTAATAATAATAAATAATAATGAAAATGTATTGTGTACAGTGCTCAGGAGCACTATAACTCATCAAAGGTGCATGTGTAGCGAGGTCTGTCCACACCTTAACCCCTGGGTGACATTTAACGGTCATTTTCTGGGTTATCTCCTTTCGGGCGTCAACAGGTCTGAGATTGGATGACAGCCCTCCATTGCCCTCAAAGTGAAAGCTGACGTTTGCATGGGCTTGATGTGTTGATGTGGCAAACTCCTTGACTCCATGGTCTTTCTTGCCACCTGAATGCCGGTCGCTTCGCGTGTCACACGGAGCTAAACCTTATTCTCAAGAGAGCTTTGGCCCGGGCAAACATCCCCTCAATCTTGGAACCATCTGGGTTGTCCAGGAGTGATGGGAAAAGACCTGACGGCTTTACCCTGTGCCCTTGGTCGAGAGGCAAATGCCTTGTCTGAGACGTCACAGTTAGTTTTGCTTCTTCCCACATCATGGATGCTGCGGTTAGGGCGAGAGCCACAGCTTCTGCAGCCGAACGGAACACAATCCTATTTTGCCTGTAAAATCTGTCCAGTGATTCTTTACTGAGACATTCTAACCACATACCTCTCGTATCGGAGTTGTGATCTCTCAATTCGGAGAAGTAGCAGCTCTACCAGGAGTGACTCTCTGGTCTCTGAGTAATGCACTTTATTGAGTAACGTTTCTCCAAAGACTCTTCAGAACCCCATTTCTGCCGCTTTTATTTGCAATTGTATTCTTTTGGTCATTACTCAAGATTCATGATCCTCGGTAAGAGTTGGCAGGAATACCAGGAAGATAGCGAGTTTGGCTTTTACACCTACCCCTTTCTTCTGATTGCTGAGGCTAGCGCATTACTGCATCAGCTTTTGCAATTCTTGCACTTAATTCAGCCTCCTGCATTCCATCACTCATGAACACGGCCCCGAGATACTTGAACTCTACTTGCTTCAGTGGATCCCTATTCATATGTATATAAATTTGAGGGACTTCTGTCCATCCGTCTCACACAATGTGTATGTGTGTGTAAAAAGGAAGGAAGGGGATACACACACATATATATGTCTCTAACTTAAAAACAGTGACACACACACACATACGCCTCTAATTTAAGAACGCTGATAAACTCACGCGCGCGCACATACACACACTGTCCTATTACCACTTAAGAGCTTTGGTCCGGGCAAACAGCCCCTCAATTTTGGAACCGTCTGGGTTGTCCAGAATTGATGGGAAAAGACTTAACAGTCTTACTTTGTGCTCCTGGTCAAGAGGCAGGTGTCTTATCTGGGATGTCACAGTTAGTGACTCTTTTGCTTCTTCCCACATCCTGGATGCAGCGGTAAGGGCGAGAGCTACAGCATCCACAGCTGAACGGAACAAAATCCTAAAATACCGTGTTCTGTCAGCTAACTACATTATCCAGCTTGTGGCGTTCGAGACGTTTATGCGTCACCGTGTTGAAAATAATCCCAATCTCTTCATCTCTCTCTCTCTCTCTCTATATATATATATATATATATATTCGAAAAAATATTTACTTCTGCGTTCACAGATTGATTTTTTAGTTTCAGAAGATCACGTTAAGGGTGAAAGCAGCGATTCTTTGCTTAAACTTTAATCTGTTATTTTAATAAATATTTGCTTTACGGTTCTTATATATTTGATATATATTTATCCTTATCGGGCCCTCTTTGGATTTTAGTCTTCAAATTTATTATTATTACTATATATATATATATATATATATCGTTTCTGAATATATATATATCGTTAATAAATTGAAGTGAAAGCAACTGGTGCATGTGTTTCTTATTGGCAACATGACCCTCCCAAAACATAACAATATATATATATATATATATATATATATATATATATATATATATGATGAAATATATGGAGAATAGAAATGACTGTGTAGTTGCTATTTAAGTTAACTTAAAATGCAGTGGGAATACGAAGAAAGCAAGAACGGGGGGGGGGGGGGGAGTTTTCTTCATCAGTTGTCTACTGGGGGTCTAGGATATTTCTACGCTTTAAAGACAAGTAGTAACACAACAGTTAGTTCACCATACCGAGAACAATTGTTTCACCTTATGCAGATCTTCAGCCCGGACAGTCCGAGTTGAAGATCCGCATAAGATGAAACTGTTGGTGTTACTACTTCTACCAAACTCGTCCCATGGACTGACTGCTCTACCACTACAGATATTACTTTCCAGTGTTCTCTACCTCTCTCTCTCTCTCTCTCTATATATATATATATATATATATATATATAGAGAGAGAGAGAGAGATGAGGAGATTAGGATTTATATATATATATATCTTCGACTTCCCACAGGTCCAAGCTGAAGCTGAAGCATACAGACAATATGCCCCCCCCCCCCCAATCCCAATACAAAGTGGTCATGGAGGTGCCACAGCAAAAAAGCAGCCAGCCCACAATGTAAATAAGGTTGGTGTTAGGAAGGGCATCCAGCTGTAGAAATCAAGCCAGAATCAGTTCCCGTATGAGCAAGAAAAGGTTTATATTTCGGTTGCTAATTTTCTCCTTTTTTGTTTCATTACATTTTACCATAATGCAGTTTATATACAATATTGTCTTTTTTAAATGTATCATGGATGACTTTATTGATTACGGAAGAGAGTGTAACACAGTCTCTCTTCAATTTCTGCACATATTGTCAATAACAATTTATATTTGACATATCATATGTACATGCATATATATTTGCATATAATATCAATATGCACACTACACATGCTAGCAAAAAAAACCACCCTTCAGGTGGTTTTTCTGCTAGTATACATAAACACACACGTATATACACATACAAAGAGAAATGCATACAAAAGGAGCCGTTTTTGGAAAAAGGGTTGTTTGCGACAGCAAAATTAAACAGTGAAACGGAAAGAACTATTCATAAAACTGATTTCAACGATAACAATGGAATTAGTGATATTTTACTCAAATTACAAAAAGAAAAAAAAGAAAAAAAATATATATAATAATAACATTATAAATGAAAAGAAACAGAGGTTTATCGATTATCTGTTGGTAGGCACCAAGCTTGATGTCAAACTGAGATGAGACGTGGCTGGGGTGGACTCAAACAGCTGGAACTGATGCTTGAGAGAGGAACGCGATTTCGCATTGTACATGTGGGGTGAGATGAGAGGAAACAAAAACAGTTTCTGCCAGTCAGACGTACTGTTGGATAAACAGACGTTTTTCAATAAATTAGAGAGGACATTGGCAAAGCTATTCCAAGCTCCCTTAGGGATCAGATTGATGAACTTCGATTTAGATAAACCCTGGAGGGTAGCGGCAAAGTCCTCGGTAGAGAGCTGGAAGTCGAAACATGAGACGCCTCCACAGAGTACGTTGAAGCTGAAGTGGCACTGATTACAGGATTGAAGCTTTTCGGTTTGAGCCTTGGTGATGCCGACACAGCCTTCTGTGGTAGTTTTGGTAGCACAGGTGATATTTAATTGTCTTTAGGTACCAAGATCACAATCAGGTGGTGGGCTGGCAGCGACCGACAGTGGAGGGCCAGCATTGGAATTCGATCGAGGGGGTGAACTAGTAAAAGAGGCAGGGTAAGCAGCATTGGTTCTAACGGTGGGACTAGAATGGAAGTTGGGTGGTGCAGAAGGTGGACTAACAGCTGTAGGAGTGGTGGGGTTGGCAGGGTTAATTTCGTTCAGAACCTGCGGTGAAGAGGAAGGGAGGATAGATGGAGACAAATTAGCTCTTCTCGTGCGTGCCGAAGTTGGAGAATGAGGTGTCGAAGATCGACCTGTCACTAATGGGATGGGTGACAGCATAGGTGGGATGCGTGTGAGGACGAAGTTAGGGTGCGGAATGAAGAATAGACAGTGGAGAAGGGGGAGGAGAAGAAGAGGGGGAGGATTATGAGTGCGTGGAGATGAGAATGGTCATGTGAAAGGCAGGTAAATACAGTGGAAGAGAGAACAATGAGCATGTAAAGAGAAGGAAAAAAAACATTAGAAGTAAAAGTTCAAAGGCTGTGAGCTTGTGTGATATTTCACATAGGTAGTAACTTCGAAGTAACATTGTGTAGCGGATAAGTGTTATTCTTTGATGGGTGTTTGATGAAAAGAATAATGCCATGATTGTGCTGTTAACAATGTTTATTTTACAATAACAATATGTGGTGATAGAATTTATCGCTACATTAATCACTGGCTAGCTACTATGAGCTAGCGTGAATGTATGTATCAATACGTGACAATATCACAGTGAGACGGAAGAATAGAATCAGCATAGAATGTAAACAATATGAACTTACTATGTGTGTGTTTGTCTATTCTTAGTACAGGTTATTCGTCTCAAGGACTGCTGTTTCATGTCTGGCTGTGTCTGTGGCTGATAAGGTGAGAACCAGTAAGGGCCAGGCGAGAGAAAGGGTAAGAGGTCTGCTGAGGCCTACATGATTATCTCTCACTGACTGCTGCTCCGGAATGTGTTGGGTTTCCTAAGTCCTTGTATTTATAATAACCTTATAGCTAGAAGGATGTGTTTATGAGTTGATTTATGGGCAGACATCTGTTTTACCTATCTACAAGTTGGGGTTACAGGACAGGCCGTTAATCATAGTTGTCTTTTGACAAGACAATGATGGGAACCTCCAATGATAGATAGTCCCAGAGACGAGAAACCTCAGATTCGGTTTCAAATCTTCGCCGGTAAAACATAGGAGTATTCCAAACATGGACTAGTTCCAACAGGGAGTTGGGTGAAGCTCTCTAGCAATGGAGTGAATTGGGCTTGTCTCTTCCTGAGAAGGTGGAGGACAGTCGAAGTCAGAGAACTTGGGACAGCATAAGTTCGAAGGCCACCTTCAACTCCCTCTTCGTCCAGTCAGATCAGTTTGCAAGGTGCCGCTTACTATCTGCCAGCACCAAATACTCAGGCGACTGGGTCGATGCCCTACCTGTGGCCAACTCAGACTGGACAAACTTCGTGTCTCCATCGCCCTCAGAGTGGGAGCTGACGTCTGCATGGGTTTGAGGTGCCGATGCGGCAAACTCCTCGACTCCACAGTCCTCCACGATCTTTCTTGCTGCCTGAATGCCGGCCGCTTCGCGCGTCACATGGCGCTAAACCTCATCCTCAAGAGAGCTTTGGCACGGGCGAATATCCCCTCAGTCTTGGAACCATCTGGGTTGCCCAGAAGTGGCGGCAAAAGACCTGACGGCCTTACCCTGTGCCCCTGGTTGAGAGGCAGGTGCCTTGTCAGGGACGTCACTGTTAGTGACTCTTTTGCTCTCTCCCACATCCTGGATGCTGCGGTTAGGACGAGAGCCACAGCCTCTGCAGCCGAGCGGAGTAAGACCCTCAAATACTCTGATATGTCGGCCAGCTACATTTTTCAGCCTGTGGCTTTCGAGACGTTTGGGGGAGTCGGGCCGCTGACTGCGATCTTCACTGGCGGCTCGCCTAATAGAGCTAACTGGTGAATCTCGCGAGGGCGCTTGGCTGTTTCAGCGCATCAGCCTCGCCATCACCCGAGGCAATGCTGTGAGTGTGCTGCGAGTGGCTTGCCTCAAAAATCACGAGAGGTTGCCCAGTACTCGCGACGTTGCTGTCTTTTGCTCTGGTGCTGGCTCCGTTCTTCATCCCTTCCTTTACATTTTCTTTAATATTGTAACATTAAAAGAATATATCTTTCTGAAAGAATCGCGAGCTATTTATAATGTTGTCTAAGCATTTGTAATGTTATTTATGTATATATTTAAAACATATTTGTTATGTTATTCTACTGTAAATTTATTTATATGCTCTGTTTATATTTTCCTTCTGAAAGAATTGCAAACGATTTGTAATGTATTTATGAAATAAAGATTACTTATTCATAATTGAAGTTGAAGAAAAACATAGAAACATTGTATTACTGAAAATTAGAATTGGTGCTCTGAAATAGCGATGTATACATGAATGTATATATAGTATATTTGGCAATGTTTGTTGAAAAAAGAAGTAAGTGACATAGTCACTACTTCAAAATAATAGCGCAAGGTCTTCAAAATGCTTTTAATTAAACATACAGTATATTGCCAAATATACTGTATATACATTGTATTATTATATTTCTATTTCTTTTGGCACTGTCATGGTATTAGCTGTCAGAAGTGAAAGTATTCGTCAACCTTCTCAATCGTTTATTTCCGTATCACCACGTGTTTATTTATGTTTATGATTTTATAAGAGATACGTTTATGATGAGATACACTTATTAAAAAAAAAATATGGGTACCAAATAACCACGTAATTTTCGAATGTGCATTAAAAGCTACACTAGCTGTATCACCTTTACCTTTGTAGTAGTTGACAATGATGCTACTGCACCAATCTTTTGGTATGACACCTAGTATTACCTGGTTAACAATATGTGTGGTTATAGTGTGACCTACAGACCCAGATGCCGTCAGCATCTCGGCAGCTATACCCGATGGACCGGTTGCCTTCCCCATCTTCATATCTTTGATTGCCTTACTTACTACGCTGCTGCTGACTTATACTGCTGGCCCCTCTATAGGGTCTACTTGGGGTAGGGTCTCTTCTTCCCATGCATTCTCCTCATTTAGTAATCTATCATAATGGCTCTTCCATGCATCTTTCTTCTCAGCACTTGTGAGGGCAAGCTCACCTTTATCATTCCGGATACACTTCTCTCCAATGACATCACAATTCTCTCTGACACATTGCCTCGCAATCTTGAACACCTCCTGTTTCTGGTCCTCACGTTGCAAAACATGCTTGAATTTTCTATCCTCTGCTTCTCTCCTAGCTAAGTATACTTGTCGCCTAGCTTCCCTCTTTGTCTCTATGTAATGTACCCTGCTTCCTCCATTCTTCCATTCTTTCCATGCCTGTCTCTTGGCCTTAACTGCCTCATCTACCTTATTGTTCCACCACCAAGTCACGCTCCTCCTGCTTGTAGTCTTACTCCAGCCACAGATCTCTAGTAAGTTATTTTTTAGGAACTCCCAGTGCTCTTCTACATTGAATGTCTCTATCTGTTCTTCTTTACTGTCGTAGGCATTGAGTAAAATATCTTTAAATCTGTTACTGGCCGAGGGGTCTTTCAGCTTCCAGATCTTTCTTCTCCAGGTTGGCCTCTGCTCCCAGGTTTGTCTAGTTCTGACCGTGAGGTCGCTGGCAACTAAGCTATGTTGGGAGGTACATTCTTCACTAGGGAAGGCTTTTGTGTTTACGACCGTCCATCTATCACGTCCTCTGATGAGGATAAAATCTATCTGACTAGAATGCTCCCCTGATCTATAGGTGATTAGGTGGTTGTTGGGTTTTTTGAAGTTTGTGTTACATATCGACATGTCATTGGCGTCGCAGAATTCTAGAAGTCTGAATCCTTTTTCATTTCTTGTGCCAACCCCATGGCCTATAAATATGGTTTTATAAATATAGTTTCCATTTATTTAATATCATGGAATATTTACTCCAGTAACTTGTTGAGTGCTCTAAATCAGTTATAAACATTTATGTTTGTTGGAATTCCAACAAATTAAATACAACTTCTACATATATATGTATATATCATCATCATCATCATCATCATCATCCTCGTTTAACGTCCACTTTCCACGCTAGCATGGGTTAGACAGGAGTTGTCCCACTTGAGGCAAGGTTGGTTGGGTGACCGTGTCTCGCTCATATAGGACTATCTGGCAGGTTTTCTACGGCTGGATGCTCTTCCTAACACCAACCACATTTACAGTGTGGAACTGGGTTCTTTTTACCGTGCTACCTACACAACCACATTACAGCGTGGACTGTGTGTTTTTTTCTCGTGACACCCACACGATCTCAATCTCATTTATTTGGACTGGATGTTGTGGTACCAACTTTATAGAGAGGGGTTGGTGGGAGTGGGAGGATAGGGTAGGGGTAGTGGATTGGGGTGTATATTTGGTTAAGAGGTGCCTACTGGCTGTAGGTTTCGCTTTGTACATAGGCAAGGCGGGTCTTCTGTATTACTGCGTAGCGCCAAAGATCTCAGTCCAGTGACATTGTCTTAGAGAGGTGCAAGTGTGTAAGGTTGGAATTTATCAGATCGTCCCAGGTTTTTCTGGGTCTACCTACTCCGTAACTACCATCAATTTTGATCGCCCTGCACTTTTTTTACAGCTGTCGTCTTTCATGCGCATCACATGGCCATACCAACGTAGTCTTCTCTCAAGTAAACAGCATCTGATCCCTCTTATTCCTAATTTCTCACTTAGTTCATTTATGCTTTGCCGTTCACGTATGTTACTATTACACATCCAACGGAGCATGCATGCTTCGTTCCTTTCCAGTCTACGCAGGTCCTCTGCACGTAATGCCCATGTCTCACTGCCATGTAACATTGCTGTTCGTATACAAGCATCATACAATCTGCCTTTCATTTTTAGAGAGAAACCTTTTGTGGCCAACAGCGGTATAAGCTCTCTGAACTTTTTCCATCCCGTTCTGACTTTGGCTACTGTACTTTCAGAACACCCTCCACCACTGCTGATTTCGTCACCCAGGTAACGGAAAGTGTCTACTATTTCTATAGAACCATCTGGGCAATAGAAGGGGCTAGTATCCTGTGGACAATTGCTATCTATTGCACCTGAGCATCGGCCACATATAAAGTCTACGTTCATAGATAGTTTACCTGTGATCCCACTACATCTTTTATGTACCCATACTTTGCATTTGGGACATAAAATTGAATTTCTGCCTACTCCTTTCCTACACACTGAGCAAGGCCATTTCCCCGAGGGTACCTGTGCCTTATTTTCCTTTCTACAAACTAGGACTTTAGTCTTAGACAAGTTAACTTTAAGGCCTTTTGATTCTAGGCCATGCTTCCATGTTTGGAATTTCTTTTCTAGTTCAGCCATAGATTCAGCTCTGAGCGTTAGATCATCTGCGTTCCCATGGGTAGCTTGTCTTGAACTCCTCTGTTATAGCCTGAAGGGCAATAATAAATAGGAGGGGGCTAAGGACAAAGCCTTGGTGAACACCAACCTTTACACTAAATTCTTCACAATATTCATTGTTAATTCTAACCTTACTGACTGTTTCATTATACATAGCTTGTATAGCCCTCACAAGCCATTCATCTACACTTAGTTTTCTAAGAGCCCACCAGATAATGTAGTGGGGGACTCTGTCAAAGGCTTTTTCCAGGTCTACAAAAGCTAAGTAGAGGGGTTTACTTTTAGCTAGGTACTTCTCTTGTAGTTGTTGTACAAGGAAAGGAGCGCCTGTGGTACTTTTACCTGACACAAACCCAAACTGCATTTCATCTAGATCAATTCGCTCTCTGATTAGTTGGGCTATAACTCTTTCTGTGACCTTCATGACCTGGTCAATTAACTTAATGCCTCTATAGTTTCCTCTATCTAGAGCATCTCCTTTACCCTTGTAGCAGTTAATGATGATGCTGCTATGCCAGTCTTTTGGTATGACCCCATTCTGTATTACTTGGTCCGAAGACCCAGCTGCTTTGCCTGTCGTCATATCTTTGATTGCCTTACTTATTATACTACCTTTAACTTGCACCGCTGGTCCTTCTATTGGATCGATTTGGGGCAGACTATCTTTTTCCCACTTATTCTCCTCATTTAATAGTCTCTCGTAGTGACACTTCCAGGCTATCTTCTTATCAGCATCAGTGAATGCAAGTACACCGTTATCATTACGTACACACTTCTCTCCGACAATATCACGGTTTTCCTTGACACATTGTCTAGCAATCTTGAACACCTGACGTTGTAGAACATGCTTGAACTTTTTGCAAGGTACACTTGTCTCCTAGCTTTTCTCCTGGCTACTTGAAGAATATGGAAGTTCAAGGACCCCATAGCCAGTGATAAATTTAAAAGCTTATTACTTAATGCCTTTGACAATAAGGAAGAGCAAAATCTCTACTTCCCCCATCCTGCCAAACTTTCCAAGCCTGCTTTTTGGCCTTGATTGTCTCTTCTACCTTACTGTTCCACCACCAAGTTACTCTCCTCCTGCCAATAGGTCTGCTCCAGCCACAGATTTCATCCGTTGCTTTCAGCAGGTTCACTTTCAAGAATTGCCACTGTTCCTCTATGTCACACCTCCCTAATTGCTCTTCCTTATTGTCAAAGGCATCAAGTAATAAGCTTTTAAATTTGTCACTGGCTATGGGGTCCTTGAACTTCCATATTCTTCTCCTCAAGGTAGGCCTCCTCTGTCGTTGAGTATGTCTATTTCTGACTGTGAGGTCACTCACTACTAGGCTATGTTGGGAGGTGCATTCTTCACGGGGGAGGGATTTAGTGTTTACAACAGACACTTTGTCCCGTCTTCTAGTAAGGATATAATCTATCTGGCTGGCGTGTTCCCCTGATCTATAGGTGATCATATATATATATATATATATATATATATATATATATAATATTAATTCAAAATATTAACAAAATAGATATTCTTGTGATCAATTATATTTTATTATACATATTTCAGAGGTACTGAGTTAAGTTCAACAGTACGTCCTCATCAGATAAAATAAGATGATGCATGACATACCCTAACATAGTAGCTGGTTAAGATTCAGTCATGGTTTAAATATATATATATATATTTAAACAATATATATATATATCAATAATATATCAATAATATACTAAGAGTGGGAAATGAAATTTCGTTTCATTTTTTCCGTTTATCGTTTTCGGTGCACCCGGCCGATTAACCCACTCGATATGCAAATTGGGCTACTCAGCCGTTAATATGCATAAGGTAAGTATATACGTTCAACAATCTGGCAGGAAGGTATACGTTGCTGACGATAGCTAATAAGCTTGAAACTAGTACAGCGTTCCTTTGTCGGTGTTGAACAAACGAGCAACGATGGTTGCTAGACACTACGGCTTAATACGGGATGTTTGTTTACAAACACACCGAGCATTATAATAAATGTTCGGTGAATCCATACGTACATATATATATGTGTGCATGCATGTATGTATATATATATACATACTACTGTACGTCTGTATACATATATGTATGTACATGTAAATACTTATATTTAAGTAACAGCCGTACTAAGAGTGGGAAATGAAATTTCGTTTCATTTTTTCCGTTTATCGTTTTCAGTGCACCCGGCCGATTAACCCACTCGATATGCAAATTAAGCTACTCAGCCGTTAATATGCATAAGGTAAGTATATACGTTCAACAATCTGGCAGGAAGGTATACGTTGCTGATGATAGCTAATAAACTTGAAACTAGTACAGCGTTCCTTTGTCAGTGTTGAACAAACGAGCAACGATGGTTGCTAGACACTACGGCTTAATACGGGATGTTTGTTTACAAACACACCGAGCATTATAATAAATGTTCGGTGAATCCATACGTACATATATATATGTGTGCATGTATGTATATATATATACATACTACTGTACGTCTGTATACATATATGTATGTACGTGTACATACTTATATTCAATAATATTAATAAATAGAAACTATCTTTATAAAACCATATTTATTCTATTATATATATTTCAAGGGTACCAGTATTTTGGTACGCTATCGTCAGATAAAATACAATAATTGGTTTACAGGTAAGATAAAGTTATGAGTTCTATGTAAAGATGTCATTATTTGTGTGGTTGTGGGCGGTGGATTGGCAGTATCGGTAGAGGGTCGGACGCCATGCTTTCCAGCATAGTTACGTCCCTTTACGATCTGAGTTCAAATCCCGCCGAGGTTGACTTTGCCTTTCATCCTTACGGGGTCGATAAGATAAAGTACCAGTAATGCACTGGGTAATTGCTGGCCTTGTGCCTAAAGTAGAAACAATTATTTGTGTGGATGTAAGTGTGAGAGTTTGGGGAAGAACGAGTTTCCATGTTCGGGTAATAGGGAAACCAATGTGTACAAAGGGTGTGTAAGTCAGTGTGTGTGTGTTTTTGTGTGGTGTGGATATATGGTTGCGTGTGTGCGAAAATAGTGTTTGTGTGTGTGTGAAAAGATAACACACGAGAGAGAGAGAGAGTTTGTTTATCAATGTACAGGGAAAACCACCATCTATAAACTACGAAAGATGAGGTAGACGCATAATAATTAAAAATATAAATCAGAATGAATTTACCCACCTTTATAACTATACTAGCAGTGGTACCCAGCTTTGCACGGGATAAGGTATTTTGGAAGGCGGGCTGCCAACAGACCTAATCGTGGAAAAACTGCATGCCTGGACAATATGTAAATAAAATAAACCGAATACTATGATGGCTGGATAATCTTTAAGATTTTCCTCGAAGCAGGAATAATACAAGTTTTCATCTAATCTCCTAGGGGATCAAGAAAATGAATTTATTTTATGTGCATAGGAAATCGGCTAGACGTAACGCCTTCAAAACCCCCTAAAAAACGCAGTTTTTCACCTAATGCGGGCCCTAGGAGATCAAAAAGTTGAATGTTTTAATGTGCATAACACTCCCTGAAACATAAGTAATACACATGTAAAGTTTGAAAAAAATCGGTTGGGGACTTCGAGTTTTAGGGATTCAAACTCACAGACACACACACACAGACAGACATCCTCGGGGAAGTGACGTAATGCAGACAGCCAGACATACAGACATATTATAAGGGCACGACGTTATATGTATGTATCTATCTAAAAAGAGAAAGACTAAGAATTATAGAGAGAGATCGCTAAATCGCCTACTTGAAAATTTGAAATTTATTTTGCTCAGAACACTCCTTGAAACATAAGTATTACATGTGTAAAGTTTGAAAACAGTCGGTTGGGTGGTTCTCGAGTTTTAGGGATTCAAACTCACACACACACACAGAGACAGACATCCTCAGTTTTATATATATAGACTAGCAGAAAACCACCCGGGGGCAGTTTTCTGCTTGTCTATATATCTAAAACAGAGAATGTCTGTCTGTCTGTCAGCTCACTAAAACTTGAGAACCATCAAACCGATTGTTTTCAAACTTTAGACATGTAATACTTATGGTCCTGTGAGTGTTTTGAGCAAAAATTATTTCAAATTTTCAATGCCCTAGGGACCGCATTAGGCGATTTAGCGTTCTCTCTATATAATTCTTAGTCTTTCTTTTTAGATAGATACATAGATATAACGTTGCGCCCTTATAATATCTGTCTGTATGTCTGGCTGTCTGCATTACGTCATTATGACGCGCTCAGTGTGTGTGTGTGTATATATATATGTATCGTAATGCAGACAGCAAGACATAGCTTTCCTTCCCCTCTTCCAGCGTCTCTCTCTCTCCCTCCCGCTATCCCCCTCTTGTAGTCTGTCTCTTTCTTTCGCTCTCCCTCTACGCGTCGGACAGACATACAGAGAAATTGCTGGTTATATATTATAAGGAGATATTACACACGTACAAACCCAAAGAGATTTGTTTCGCCAAAAGATTAGTGAATGGATTCCTTTTCCTTTGAGCACATAATTTACAGGGAGTAACGCGAGTCTATGACTCTGTTAATATATATATATATATATAGTAATAATTGTTTCTATATTTGGCACAAGGCCAGCAATTATCCCAGTGTATTACTGGTGCTTTATTTTATCGACCTCGTAAGGATGAAAGGCAAAGTTAACCTCGGTGGGATAATAATAAATGTGAAGACTAAAATCTAAAGAGGGCTCGATAAGGATAAAGATGTTACAAGATATTTTATTCATAGTTGTATAAATAACATTACAAATCGTTTGCAATTATTTCAGAATGAAAATATAAACAGAGCATATAAATAAATTTACAGTAGAATAACATAACAAATATGTTTTAAATATATAAATAAATAACATTACAAATGCTTCAATAACATTATAAATAGCTCGCGATTCATTCAGAAAGATATATTCTTTTAATGTAATATTGTAACATTAAAAGAATATATATTTCTGAATGAATCGCGATCTATTTATAATGTTATCGAAGCATTTGTAATGTTATTTATCTCAAGAATTTCATCTAATAAAAATATTTTCGACGAAAAAGCGCAGTATTACAATGAAGCGTTAGCTAGAGCAGGATATAGTGATAAAATTATGTACATCGATAATAATAGGCAAACTAACCAATATAACAACAATTTTAATTACGGTAACAACTTTAACAACTAAAAATATCTCCAATCTTTTGTGAAGTGAAACCGTTCGGTAAAAGCAATTGGAATAGGTAAATATTTTTTAATTTATTTAAAAAAATTGTTTGAATCCTGCTTGCTCCGCTTATCTCAATATTATAGTTCTGGTATGTCAAATTAATACCATAGAACAACCCTTGTATCATAGACACCCTATATATTTCCAGGGGCAATATACTATACATATATTCATGTATACATCGCTATTTCAGAGCACCAATCCGAATATATATATATAATATATATACACGCAATATTATAAAATTAAATTGTTTAGAACATCAACTACAAGTGAAGTCATTATTTCCTTTTTTTTAAATATACATAAACACACACGTATATACACATACAAAGAGAAATACGTACAAAAAGAACCGTTTTCGGGAAAAGGGGTCGTTTGCGACAGCAAAATTAAATAGTGAAACGGAAAGAACTATTCATAAAACTGACTCCAACAATAACAATGAAATCATGTTACAATACCTTCATTTTTTTATTCATTTCAGTCATTCTTGGCACTTGAAGGTATTTAGTCGATCATATTGAACTCAGTACTTATTTTTCAAGCTTGGTATTTATATTATTAACCTGTGAGTGTTATTTTTATTTAGTTGAATCGCCAACTTACATTAACAGTAAACAAACACTGCTTCTGAAGTGGTTTGACAGAATGTAAACATTACAATAAAAAATAGATGCAGCGAAACGTTTTGTTTTTCTATTGGTTGTATTTAATCACGTGATTTAATTGATCAAGTAACAGAAGCACATGACATATACTTCGGTTCTCGAAGTATCTTTCCACGCCCTAACCTCCTCGTTTAAATTTCGCTAATCTGTCTTCGGCGAAATTTTATTTTAAGTAGTAGAATTCCCCCGTTAATTAATTTTCTGTAGACATTAAACAACATCATACATCACATAAAAAGTACATTACTAGAAATCTCATACGCTATAAAATAAAAAGGATTCAGTTGCCTTGCCTGTCTTCATATCTTTGATTGCTTTATTTACTATACTACTACTAACTAGCACAGCCGGTCCCTCTGTTAGGTCATCTTGGGGAAAACTATCTACACCCAATTTACTCTCCTCATTTAGTAGTCTTTCATAGTGGTACTTCCATGCTGCTTTCTTTTCAACATCAGTGAGGTCAAGTACACCATTATCATCATGGACACACTTCTCCCCAACAATATCACAATTTTCCTTGACACATTGTCTTGCAATCCTGAACACCTCATGTCTATGGTCCTTGCATTTCATAACATGCTTAAACTTTTTATCTTCTGCTTCCCTTCTTGCAAGGTACAATTGTCATCTAGCTTCTCTCCTAGCCACCTGGTAGTGTTCTCTACTTCCTCCCTCCCACCATTCTTTCCATGCCTGCCTTTTGGCCTTAATTGTTTTCTCCACCCTACTGTTCCACCACCAAGTAACTCTCTTTCTCCCTAGAGAACTGCTTCAGCCACAGATTTCAGTAGGCTATCTTTCAGGAATTCCCACTGCTTCTCTATACTGTATGTCTCTATTTGCTCTTCTTTACTATAGAAATCATTGAGTAACATGTCTCTAAATTTGTTTTCATTCATACATATATATATACATACACATATATATATGTAAAAGGTAAACAGAAATAACAACACAATCGGTACAGTATATGGAAGGAATATATTAGTTTATATCATCAACATCATTTTATGTCTGCTTTTCTCTGCTTATATATATTTATATATACAGGGTGTGGACGATATTTGTTTACAATTTTCAATTGCTAATTTTATGCAAATTTTTTTTACTTCCGTTGTCACTCTTGTCTTCATAAAAACAGTGACTATATTTCCATTATTTATTTTCAGAATAATTGATTATGAATAATTTTGAACCTCCAAATTTGTGGAAGAGACACAGAGTTCTTCTTGGAATCTGCACCGGGAGGACAAATAAGAAAATTTCAGACTTTCTCAGCGTCGGCAGGAGAATGGTGGAAAAGGTCAGAAAGGAATTGGAAGATTCAGGATTCGACTACGAAGCAACATCAGAGAGGAAAACACATGATCGACGATCTGACGCCTTCAGAACGTCCAAGTTTGTCGCTGAAGTTCAGGATATCTTCAGCAATGAACCTAGCAAGTCGATGCATACTATTGCAAGGGAGAAAGGCGTGGATGAAAAGCTCATTAGGCTGGTGGTACATAAAGACATTCGCTACGTTTCATACAAGATGAGGAAAGGACAATTTCTGTCAAAGGCGATGCAAGAAAAGCGACTGAAGCACGCAAAGAAGCTGATCAACAAGTTGAAACACCCACTGGAGCCAGATATGCTGTGGTTTTTCTCCGACGAGAAAAACTTCTGCCAAGACCAGAAGATCAACTCCCAGAACAACAGGTGGCTCGCTGTCTCATCCAAAGACGTGCCCAGAGTCATGCAGATGAAGTTTCCAGCAACAACATTGGTCTTAGATGTCGTCAGTAGTCAAGGTGACGTCATGCCACGTCACTTCTTCCCTGAGGGCCTCAAGCTGAACACCGATGGCTACATCCGCATTCTGAGTGAGGTAGTAAAACCCTGGATCGACCAGGTAGCTGCAGGTAGGCCGTACGTGTGGCAGCAAGACTCAGCGCCCTTCCATACCAGCCGAAAGACCCAAGCCTGGCTGTCAGAGAACTTCGTCAACCACACTTCACCTGACATCTGGCCTCCCAGCTCGCCTGACTGCAACCCCCTCGACTTCTTTGTGTGGGGTGCAGTGGAATGAGACACCAACAGATCTAGCTGCAATACGAAAGATGATCTGAAGGCCAGGATCACAAGTGCCTTTAGGGGCCTAAGTCGGGGGACAGTGACGAAGGCCTGTAGCCGGTTCCGAGGCCGCCTTGAGGCTGTCATCAAAGCCAATGGTGGGTTTATCGAGTGAGATCGAAAGAACAAGTTATGAAGACAAACTGACCCAAGTTTGATAAATATATCTTAAAAAATAAAACTACTGTGTTATTTTTTCCTAGACAGTAATCTTGCGAACAAATATCGTCCGCACCCTGTATATATATTTGTATACATACATATATATATATATTTGTATACATGCACACACATATATATATATATATATATATATAAAATATTAGTAAGGAAGATATAGTTATATAAGTGGTGGTAAATGTATGTTTATTATCTATAGTTATTATTGAGTATAGGATCTGAGATAAATCGGAGATAAATGAAGGAATGTCTATATGCCTATGTCCTCCTTTGCGAGTAACCTTCTTTTATACTCTTTATTATACCCATCGCTACAGACCGCAACATCTTCACTCTCTTTGAATATGACACTATTGATAGCAACAATAATATCAACTTATCTTTATGACTGTTCTGTAAAAATAGGAATTTAATTATATGTTTAAACTTTGCCAATGCTCCGATGATTCCAAACGGCTGTTTGGAAGAAACGATTGTCAGCAATAAAATGTATTAAACATAGATTTGATTGTTCTGTACTTTATATCATCATCATCATCATCATCATCCTTTTACGTCCGCTTTTCCCTACTTGCAAGGGTGGGACGGATCTTATTCAGCACAGCATCTCTCCACTTGTCACGGTCCCTCGTCATCTCCACCGTGAGCTTCAATGATCTGAGGTCTGTTCTCACCACCTCCGCCCATGTTTTTTGTGGTCTACCTCTACCACGTCTTCCTTCAACTGGCAATTCCTGGCACTTCTTCACCCATCGGTCATCCTCCATGCGCATCACATGTTCATACCACCTCAGTCTCCTCTCCCGTACACTACATTCTATCCCTCTCAGACACAGTTTCTCTCTCAACACATTTATGCTGGGTCGTTCACGCACATTTACACTGCACATCCAACGGAGCATGCTTGCCTCATTTCTCTCCAGCCGTCGCATATCCTCTGCAGTTGCTGCCCATGTCTCACTATCATGCAGCATCGCGCTCCTCACACAGGCATCATACAACTGGCCTTTCGTACGCAGGGAGAAACCCTTCTTCGTCAACAGAGGAAGCAACACCCTAAACTTCTTCCAACCCGTCCTTATTCTAGATACTATGGCCTCGGAACACCCTCCTCCCATGCTAATCTGATCTCCTAGGTACCGGAAGCTATCCACCACTTCTATGCTCTCCTGCATTTGAAAAATGTGTCTATCACTGCGACTTCTACTGTCTAATTTCTCTGTACATCTACTGCATACATATTTCTCCCTACCTGTTAGTTTGCCTGCTATCCCGCTACATCTCTTGTGTACCCAGGATCTGCATTGTGTGCATTTTATAGAATTTATGCCAGTTCCTTTTCTGCATATCGAACATGGACATTTCCCTGACAGAATCAGGGTTTTGTGTATATATATATATATATATATATATATATATATATATATATTTGAAAAAAAGGAAAAGAATGACTTCACTTGTAGTGTTAAAAAGTTTTTAATTTAATTTTATAATATTATGAGTTGGTAGAGCCACTAAGTTCTTTGTTAACTTCGGTGGGAAGAATTTTAAAGATTTCTGGTTAACTTGGGTTGGAGAACTTTCTCGCATTCGTCTGTCTGTGGTGATTGTCAAACTGAGATCAGGTTGTGTTGAAATGTGTGACTATATATGAGAGATTTGGTTGTGTCTGGGGTGTGGTGTTAATGAGAGTTGATGATGATGAAGGTCCGGAGGAATTAAAGCATACATACATACACACACATATATATACACTCAGAAAATAGTGAGGTTGCAAGATAAGGGTGTTTGAGAAGGTGGTCATAAACATACTCTCCTGCTGGTTTTATTTCATTAGCTGACCTTTGATGAGTCTATAATGACATAGCTGAATCACCTCTTCCAAATCCATAAAGAATATCTTCTACAAATTTCTATATCAAAAATGAATTTAGGTGCTTGTCTGGGTTTTAATGAAGTGTAAGATACATGTCTTTTGATAAGAATAGGATGACAGGAAAAAGAGAAAAGAGGGATAGTTTGGGAACATTTGTCAAAGATGTGTTGTTGATATTGGTTTGGGAGAGGAAGTGTGGGGGGACATGGTGGCTCACATATTCACTTCCCTATATGTAAATATATCTAGTCCATATATATTACATACAAATACATACACATACACACACATATCAACACATACACACACACCCACACACATATATATATATATTTATATACATACATACATACACATACATATACACATACACACACACACACACACATTTTATATATATTTTATACACATATATACACATACAATATATATATATATATACTATATATATACACATATATATATATATATACTATATATATACATATATATATATATATATATATATATACACATATATATACAATATATATATACATACACCATACACATATACATATTATACAAACACACATATATATATATATTTTAATCCACTCCGATATGCACTAGCGCTGGATAATTTATCCCATTTTAAGGTGGACTGCCGGTTGTATTCACGGAGTTCCCAGGTCTTATTAGCGAGTGTAGTAACATAATGGTGTTCAGGATGTTTAATCGAAAATCGATGATGATACCAGCGGGATTTAAAGGAGGTAGTGGTAGGCCCGATGTAATACCATTTCTGGTCGTTTGATTCGACTGTGCATTTATAAACAATGTTGGACTCCATATCTGAGTGGATTAAAATACTGCAGATTATGTAACCTTGAACTTTTTTATATCTTGAAATCTAAAAACAATTTACTAAATGACAGAATTGAATGATCATTATACTGCAACCACAAACTGAAGGCTAAATTTTCTCACTATAAAAGTAACTTAACATAATTTGAACCAGAGACTACTACACCACTTTCTTGCTAACTAATTTCACTCAATACTTATGTAGCAAAGCGACACCTGTCGTGTGCTTGGGGACAGCTATGCAGAGTTACCTGCACATAGCTCTGACGTCACAAACGGACGTCACCAAAAATAATTCACTCTCCGGCGGTGATTTGCGAAGAGACAACACGCATAATTTTGGAGCTGACTTCTGCCTATGAAGAGATGATTTCTGCCTTTTCTCTCAAGAGATGACTTCTGCCTTCTCTCCCTAGAGATGACTCTTGCCTATGAAGAGACGACTCCTGCCTTCTCTCTCTTCTTTATACACTCCAGTCTTGGAGTCGAGACCAACTCACCAACTACACCATCACGACACGTGGTAAAATATTTCTATTGTGTTATTATTGACTCCTGTGATATAAAACTTTGTACAAACATGCACCAGCCATTCTTATTCTTTTTAATATTATTATAAGTAATATATACACCAATACCAGTCATCTAAACTTACTTCCTAACTATATCCCCCCCCCCCCCACTACTAACCAGTACCTTGCTTATCGTAATAAATGGATACTTAAGTATGATCAGCAAACTACAACTATCAATTCGGTGTATATCGCCTTTCCTTCTCTTAACTTTTTTCTTCCCCAATTACTCCCTTTAAAAAATACAAAGAAACCATAATTCAGCCATTCGTTCTGAAGAATTGGTGGTACGAACAGCAGTTGAAAGTTGAGTATCTGCAAATTAATAACTACCAATTTGCATATAGCATGACTAGGCTGTGTAACTACTAAAGAAACATTTGTAAACACTTGGAATAAATTACCTTTTTATGATGTCTACCTGTTTTATTAATCATTCTTTATATATAAATATATATATATATATTTGTATACATATACATATATATAACAAAGAGGGTGTAGTAAGATACCAGGTGGACCATAATGCACCAGAGTACTGGATACTTTGAGTAAAGGAGTGGGTAATATGAAAAGATTCAGGACCCCGACAGCTGAGCATAAATATATATATATACACATATTTGTATACATCATCATCACCATTTTACATCCATTCTTCCACACTAGATGGGGTACATGCACATAAATATATATATATTATGCATGTATGTATATGTATGTAGGCATGAGGACATGGAAATACTCAGTTTGGTACCCAAGTATGCAGTTTTCCCACTGGGAGTGGGAGACCCCTAGTTCTTGTTAGGGCATCTTTCTAGGAGAAGGAAACCTCTGATGTAAAACTTGTGACCCAATGGCAGCCAATGATGTTGAACTGGTTTTCTCTTTGGATACCTTTTATCGTTGTTCAGTGAGTGGAATTGGTTCAGAGCAAGCCTTTCTTCTCTTAAAAAATGCTTCTAGTTCAGGTATCATTTGTTCTAAATGACTTTTCTTTTTTCCTTTGCTGTGGCATATGCAGATCATGTTTGTGCCACCCAAATATGAGAAAAGGTCAAGGGATGGCAATTCTTTAAACTGAGATGCAGCCAATGTAAATTAGAAATCGTTATCAGTGATGGAGCATCTTTTTAGCTCATCATGTCAAAATTTTATTTTCTTTAAACTCATTATTGGGAGTTTCATTTACATGTATACATGTATTTTAGGTTTAGGTAAATGCTTACTGATAATCTTTTGATAACATGATATTTCAAGATTTTTTTTCTATTCAATATTCTCAGCTGAAAACGAGTACCAGTAATAGCTGAGGGTTTAACTATGCGATGGATTGGCGTCCTGTCCAGGAGGGAGTCTTGTACTCTCAGTCACTTCACGCCATGAAACAAGGATAAGCACTGGACCAATGTGGTGCTTGCAGCACATGAGGGCATGCATGCACATGTCGTCTGTTTTTTTTTCTTTTCTGACTCATTTTCATTTTCATTGTCTACACACTTTGTCTAATACTTAAACAAGTAACTGTCTGTCCAAAAGTTTTAAAAGGGACATTTTTCTAGGCCATAACCCAAATCAGTTAAAGTTGATTTTTCATAATTAGATTGGAAATCAATATTGTGAATAATTTAATGGATATTGGAACAGGAATGGGTGTGGGAAAAGAAAAACAGATAATTTGCCAATACTGCTTTCAATTAAATAATTTATTCCCAAGAGTGAATAGGTTACCAATAAACTAGCAATATTATATTGGAAGTATAACAACAACAATGATAACAAGTGTATTTCTAATGAAATACATTCTATTTTAATTAATGAACAATTTTGAGGGATTTACTAAAATTATCAATTATTTCATTATTAAGATAGTAAATTAACATATGGTTCTTATATAAAATTACATTGGATGATACAGCATCTAGGTTTCCCAAGCTCATCCAACTAAGAAGGCTTGACGCCGCTTAACTTTGGTGATCACACAAGAACTAGTGTTTTCAGTGTAATATGGCAGGGAAGATATGTTGGAAGATTTTAATATAAATAAGAACCATTTAAAATATGTGGTTTTGTTTCACAGGACCACAGCTGGTCTTGGCCAGCTTATCAAAATGGGTAATTTATCATGCTACAGTCAACCTAATTCTGCCACCAGAAAACAATAGATAGCATAGTTATTTACTCTATCTCTCTTACTGTATTTATTTATTTAATATGTCTCATGAATTAAAGCTGCTGTTTTTATGTGGTCTAGGAACTGTGGAATACCTACCTTCCATTTTCTTGAAAACATAAATCTCATGATGATCAAACATTATAAAGACAAGCAGCTGCCAACACAACTTTGTTTTAATTGCCAACTGTAGCCAAATCACTCTAGTTATATTGTCAATGACCTTCAAAACAATATAAATTCAATAAAACTGCAGCCCTTCTCCTTCCTTTAGAAAAATCAATAATCTTCAAAAGGTTACTAGAGTTGACTGAAATATGAAGGTGCTTAACTATATTGTTCACCACTGTACTTAATTTTATTACACAAGAGTCACTTTACATTTTACCCCTTTGTGACTGTATTCCTAATAAAATAGACTCTATTTCAATAAAGAATTTTGAAGGATTTGCCAAAATTAATATTTATTTCATTACTAACATATGGTTCTTGTATAAATTTGTGTTGGAAGATTTTGATTTATATAGGAACTCTTTAAATTGGGTGGTTTTGTTTCATAGAACCAGAGTTGGTATTGACTGGGTTGGTATCAAAAGGGTCAAAGCTTTTGGGTTGTAGACTGTTCAATAGCTGATATATAAAGACCAATCCTACAATTATTGGCTTGAAGCCAATAAAGGAGCTTTTATGCAGTTGCTTTTAACCCTTTAGAAATAGCAACCAAACTACCATTAAATTACATCTTACTATCTTAAAATAGCAAGTACATATTAGACACATGTAGACCCATATACCTTAATAAAAAGATAAGATAGTTATGGCTAGAATACTTTTGATTATAAGGTTCACCTGTGTCTAACCACAGGTTAAGCAATAACAAAAATTGGCCCTGTGATTAGTAAAAGAGTGGCAAACACTGGCGAATTGAGTCTTCAATTGGATTTATGCTAATAAGGCTTAAAAAATATGACTGTCTTAACATTTCTCCTCCATAAAGGCAAGTGGCCTAGCAGTTAGGTTGTTGGGCATGTAATCATAAGGTCATGGGTTCAATTCCTTGACTCAGTGGCGTGTTGTATTTTTGAACAAGATGCTTCAATTCTAATTGCTTTTCATGATAAAATTGGGGTGCCTATCATTAAAATACCCGAGAAACCTATGAGATTCAACCTCATTGAAGGACTGCTGACAAAGGAGTAATCTGTAAGACTCATTTTTTTTTTCATTTTCCCCTCTTTTGTTTTTTGTCAAAAGATTCCAATGTTTGTTGGTAACAAATTTAAATACTTGGCCCTTACAGATATGAAAAACAGACAAAATTTATTTCCCTCCACACCTCATACACATATAAAGAAAACATCTTAATTATATGAATATTCAAAGATTTTTTATTTACACATTTTAGATGTAAATTCATTTTGGTAAAAATCTTAATACTCCAAAAACGCAAATTTACATTAACATCATCATCATCATTATCATCTAATACTCTGTTTACAGAAATAAACTAAAAAAAATTTTAAAATTCAGTGTGCTCTTTAATTAATAATTGTAGGCAAGAATAAAAAAGAAAAAAAATCAAGACACAAAGAAGTCTTTGATAAAAAAATAAGAATAAGATAAAAAATGTTTCTAAGAGATTTTTGTTCAGATATTTGAGTGATACACGCCAAAACTATATATCATAAAAAAGGCATAACATTTTAATATTTGTACAAAAGCATATTCTATTACGTTTCTGAATCCAGGAAAAAAAAATCACAGGAGGAAAAAAGTCACAATACAAATACAGTACAAACATACAAATATATATATATACAACCTTAGCTCTAACCTTAACTAGAAATTAAAATGATTTTTTCTCATACAACATAACCTCTAAGCTGCATAGGTGCATGGCCATGCTGTCAGTATTGGTGATATGCACATCAAAAAGTTGCTGCTCAGTAGCTTAGAAATGTTGCTGTGCAGTAACTTTGAATTTAAAATATTTTTGCTCAAAGCATCAAACGTTCTACTCAGTGGTTGGGAAAAATTAGAGGGAACATAATTCTTATATCTTAGTTATCAGTTTCCATTGTTTTAAACAAATTATCTTTTTTGGGATATGTGACTTTTTTTCATCACCAAAGTGTGATTTTTTTCTTGTAATTTTATTTCATTCACATGTTTCCAACTTTCAAATGCTGGGCTTGTCATTTTGGTTCTTGTAGAGTTTTAACCTGAAATGAGTGAATATATCAAAAATGAATTTCAAAACTATCTGAAATATTTTCCTACAAATATTATTGATATTTCACAAGAGATGGGACAAAATTATAGAGAAAGAATGTTGTCAATTGAATTAATTAGTGGTGTGGTTAAGAATATCCCTTCACAACCATGTAGTTCTGGATTTAGTTCTGCTGTGCTGTACCTTGAGCAAGTGACATTAATATAGCCTCGGGTTGACCAATGCCTTGTGAGTAGAATTTGGTAGATAGAAACTGCAGAAACTCATCATAAATGTATATATGTGTGTTTGTGCCTGTATTTATATCCTGTAACTTGGTGGTTTAATAAAAAAGAGGTCAATAAAATAAGTACCGCACTTGAAAAAATAATACTGGGGTTGATATGATCAACTAAATGAAGGTGGTACTCCAACATTACCGCAGTCTAATGGTTGAAACCAGTAAAAGAGTAAAAGAGGATTAACTCTAGTACTGTTCCTTATTCTATTAACTTTAGTGAGACTCGATTTCAAAGCATAAACAAACAAACTAAATATCAAAAGGTATTTAGTCAGCCACTTCACATTTCTGTCAGTCAATAGAAATATTATTAAAAGCAAAGGATATAATTTAGTATTTTTAAATTTTGTATAATTTCCAAATTGAAGATTGAAACCATGGTATCTAAGAAATTTCAAAATGCCCCCTTTTATCCCAGTAGTGTATTACCCTAAATGAGACAGACATACATACATACATACATACACAAATACATACATATATATACAGATTTATGCCTGTGATTATTGGGACACTGGGATATGTTAGTAACTGCCTCAATACAAATCTTGAGAAGCTAGGCTTCACAGGAACAGAAAGAACACAACTAGTTAGGAAATTACAAGTACAATCCATTAATGGAACAGTAAAAATATGTAAAACATTCCAAAAATTTTGCATCTAATAACTGCATATACACATGTACAGATACAAAGCATATACACATGCACACATACAACTCAAAACATACACATCCACACATACAATAACATCCATATCTACACATGCATGCATACATACATATCTACCTAGTTGATGTTGTGTAAATTCCAATGAGAGAGTCTTGTGTCTATGTTAGAAACCGACTCTCTCTCTCTATTAGTAAAACTTTGTGAAATTATAAAACCAGAAGAACATACATATGCATACATACATACCTATTTTAACATATATATATATATATGCACATGGGTATAAATATATAGACATATATATAATGACATACATACTTTTAAACACATGCATTGACATACATGCATTAACATAACATTGACATATATACATTGATATACTTACACTGATTATCAGTGAAATACATACATAACCATACTTACAGTGAGATACATACATTGACATACTTCAACATATACGTAATGAGATAAATGCACCGACATACAGTCCTATGCGAGCAAGACAACCACTCTTGCCTCAAGTGGGAAAACTCCCGTCCAAACCCATGCAAGCGTGGAACGATGATGATGATGATATCATCATTATCATCATCATCATTTAAGTCAGTTTGACATATATACACACTTTGACAAACATACTTTGAAACTTATTGTCATACAAACATTCACATACATTATAAAAAGTATATGAGTACTAAATCATAGTCTCCAATGAAGACCAAATAGCCATGGTAATAAAAATTGATCAAAATATCACTATAATACAGGTCTGTTTAAGCAGAGCTACTAACTAGAGAATGTCGTCATTATGACTAGAATATATTCCATATAAGGTGTTTAAGGATACCCCTACCTTTTAAGATACATCTTTGATTTCAACATGGAGTAACATCATTGATTTATACATTATTTCATTTTTCTTGTTGCTAAGGTTGAATTGCCGGTAGCCTGTAATAAAAATGTAAGTTTTCAACCATTTAAAATTAATATACTCAGATATAGTTTGCTGACCATTTTTTTGTTTAAGTCATTGTTTTGAATTTTTGACAGTAGAATACCAGGGTTGCTTTAAGAGAGTTATTGCTTTTGTTTTCCTCTCAAAGAGTAATTACAAAATTGGTAATAAAGAAGAAAATAACTTTATCAACAGAAGTACAAGATATAGGAATCTTTGTTGGAGAATGATGGCAATGAAGTGGTAGAGTCATTATAACATCAGATAGAATGCTTTGTGGCATTTCATCCAGTTCTCTGCACTCCAAGTTAAAATTCTGCAGAGATCAACTTTGCCTTTCATCATTTCAAGGTTGATAAATAAATTACCAGTTCAATTTTAGGGTCAAATCTTCCCCTATATCTCTTTTTCACTCACTCTCTCACTATTTCTCTGGGTGAAATCAACTATGTTCTCACCTGGAGGGGGATGGGCTTTGCAGGTATAAAGAAAATGGCAAACTGTTAACTGAAGAATTTACCTTCTTGCATGCAGTTGAATGGAATTGTATAATAACCAATGAAATCATCTCCTCCTAGGTCGAAATCTTTGACAGTAAAACGGATAATACACAAGTCTGGAGAGTTGATTTTGAATTCAAATGTTTCATCCCATCTAGGATTGAAACCTGCAATAATATTAAGAATACATAGCTAAGATTTTAATATAAATGATACAAGACATTACAACCACAAATTTATGACAGAAAGGAAGAAAAGAGACCATTCAAATAGTTGGCAACGATTTACTTAGCAGCATATTACAACTTCTGGTTTGCAGATATGTTAATTTCTCTCTCTCACTCTTCCCCTGATACTATGTCAGCCTCCTCATTCCTCTGAACTTGTAAGATGTATATCTCCTCTATCCAGGTCCACACCCATTCCTTTCTTCCCCTGTCATTCTTAATGTGTCATACTGCCCAGGTCTCTCACTAAATACTTTCACAATCATTTCTTTTCATAATAAGTACAAGTCCCAGGAATTTTCACTTTATCAACAGGGTTTTTCTGCAGACACAGACCTACAAATATTCAAGTTGACAATCAGCCCCATCAGTTTCACCAGTCTAGGACAGTGACCTGCAAAAGGTCAGAGCCACTGGTCCTCCTCTTCAGACAAAAGTTGTCATCATCTCTAATTGAAGGATCAATTCTGAAATATATTGCTTACCATTATTTCTGATGACCCTGGTCTTCTGCTCTTCTTTGTCATCATCCATTCCATGAACCTCTATCTTAACAAGTGGATCAATAACTTCTCCCTTTAAACTAGATGTTGGCTTTGGTAGTTGGTAAGCACTGATCACCTGAAATTAGAAATAGGAAAATAGAATCTTTATTAGGGAGGACATAAATAAATATCAATAATTTAAAAAAATATTTATTTTAATATTATAAATGTCATTAATGGTGACTGGCATACACACATACTGATACACACATATATGCAAGCATGCAAAAGCAGACACAAAAAGGATGATAATGATATATCATCATAAATTTGATGTCTATTATTCATAGACATCAAATCTTTAAAAATTAGATGAGATTTTTAAAGGCAGAATTCTATGACTAGAAGCCCTTCATAATACCAACCCCCTTTGAAGAACATACTGGGTGCATTTTATTATGGCACCAGCACTACCACTTACAGAGTGTACTGGGTGCATTTTATCATGGCACCAGCACTACCACTTACAGAGTGTACTAGGTGCATTTTATCATGGCACAAGCATTACCACCTACTGAGTGTACTAGGCACATTTTATAATGGCACCAGCACTACCACTTACAGAGTGTACTAAGTGCATTTTATCATTGCATCAGCACTACTATTTTACATGCTTAATAATACATTTTAATACATCTTACCTTTATGGTTAATATTTTAGGTTGGTGTGCTCCGGTTCCAGTTTGACCTGGTATATGATGTTGAGTAACATAGAATATTAAAATATAATAACATATATAATATAATGAAGTTATTGCGTACAGTGCTCAAGTGCACTACAACTCATCAAAGGTGCATGTATAGTACATAGAATAATGTTCAAATATCAGGAAAGTGATCAGTGAATAAGTCATGATATACACACAGATACATGCGTGCGTGTGTATGGAGGAGGGATATCAGGTGTAGTGTTGATGAATTTCGGGAAGCATGGAAGTTTTGATTAATACAGACTACTGGATAATAAATAGTATTGAAAAATAATATAAATTATTGGAGAATAATATAAACTATTGGAGAATAATTTTGAAATACTGACTATTGTATAATGCTGAATATTAACCTTTTTGATAACAAACTGTTAATTTTAATTTTAACCTTTTTGATACCAATACAGCCAAAATTGGCTCTGGTTCTATTTAAACAAAGTCACACATTTTAAAAGTTTCCGATTTAAATTATAATCTTCCACTGAAAATTTTATATTCGAACCATATGTTACATTACTATTATGAAATAATTAATGATTTTAACAAATTGCTCAAAATTCATCATCAGTTAATTGAAACAGAGTGAATTTCATTAAAAATACAGTCAAGAAATTGTTAAAGTGTTTATATTTACCTAAATATTTCCCATCATAATTCTATATAAGAACTTTTGTTATGTTATATTCTAAACACCAGCTTAACCCTTTAGCATTTAAACCAGCCACATCCAGCCAGAATTCTCTCACCTTTGTCTGTTCAAACTGGCCATAACCAGCTGCTCATACTTATGTTATAGTATTCTCAAAATAAATAATATCAAAATCTCATAGATTCGATATTATGTGAGATAATTATGTGAGAAAAGCCTTTACTGTGAAAATACAATAGTAAATATAGAGTAATGTAAATGCTAAAGGGTTAATGATGAGAAAATGAGTTATATTTCTATTTCCCTCTGAATTCTTATTTTCAAAATGATTTGAAAATTGTAGGCAGTATCTTTTATAATAAACATGTTAAAAAAAGAATTATAGCATATTGAATATTGTATAATATTGAATCTTATATATTGTATAATATTGATTTCTAACTTAGGCTCAAGGCTAAACATCTTTTGGAAGAGGAACAGTTGATCATATCATCAACAGAACATGGCTAGTACATATTGGCTCTCAAAAGGATGAAGGGAAACATCAATATAGTCAGATATGAAGTTTGCTTTATAGTCATTTCATTCTGGGTTCAATTCTACTGCATGACACTGAGCAAGTATCTTCTATCATAGCATCTACCACCTTGTGAATAGAGTTTGTTTGATGTAAACTATGCAAGCCTATCATATACGTATATACATGTATGAGTTATGTTGGTACCACAACATCCAGTCCGAAACAAATGAGGTTGTGTAGGTGTCACAACAAAAAAACACACAGTCCACGCTGTAATGTGGCCGTGTAGGTAACAGGGTAAAAACCTCCCAGTCCGCACTGTAAACGTGGTTGGTGTTAGGAAGGGTATCCAGCCGTAGAAAACCCGCCAGACAGTCCTATACGAGCAGGACAACAAATCTTGCCTCAAGTGGGAAAACTCCCGTCCAAACCCATGCAAGCGTGGAAGATGGACATTAAACGATGATGATGATGAGTGTGTTTATTTTTGTAAACTTTAGGGGGGTTGAATTTGGTAGATGGAAACTGCCAAAGCTTGTCATATACATGTGTGTGTGTGTGTGTGTGTGTGTGTGTGCCTGTATTTATGTCCAGTAATTTAGTGAAGGCATGTGGCCTCATGGTAAGGGTGTTGAACTTATGATCGTAATGTCATGGGTTCAATTCCTGGGCTGGGTTGCATGTTGTGTTCTTGAGCAAAACACTTCATTTCCCGTTGCTCCAGTATACTCAGCTGAAAATGAGTACCAGCAATAGCTGGAGGTTTAACCCTGCGATGGACTGGCGTCCTGTCCAGTGGGGAGTCTTGTACTGTCACTTGCTTCATGCCAAGAAACCAGGATAAGCACCTGCTTAATGCGCTGGCTTGCAGCAAACGAGGACATGCATGCAATTTAGTGGTTCAACAAAATAGAGATTGATAAAATAAGTACTAGGTTTGATATGATCAACTAAATGAAAGTGGTGACCCTGTATGACCACAGTCAAATGACTGAAACCAGTAACAGAACAGAAGCAAATAAATTGAAAATAAATTATAGTATTATCTCAAGATTGTTTCTATTTCAGCCAATCATAAAGAGATCATTGAGTCAACATTTAGCCAAATGAAGAATTAGATTAGGCATTGGCTCTTCTACAGTACCTTGTAATAAAAAGTTTGGTTTCAGAAGATATCCACAACGACCATTATCCATGAATTTCCCCAACAACAGTTGCATAGGTGTATCTTCTGTCTGATAGTTAAGTGCCACTGAAAAGAGTTTGGAAGATTTGAATTAAGAAACCTGTTATTAAACATTTTAAGCTAAATCATTGCAGGTTGTTAAGAATTAAAAATAGCAAGTGAAAGATATATATATATATATATATATATATATATATATATACATACATAGATATATATATACATACATATATATATACATACATACATATATACATACATACATACATATATACATACATACATATATACATACATACATACATATATACACATACATACACATACATACATATATATATATATATATATATATATATATATATATATATATATACACATACATACATATATATATATACATACATACATACATACATACATACATACATACGAGAAAGTATGACTCCGACGGCAGAGCTGAAGCCGTTTCAATGGCTATTTCTGGACGTCCAGAAATAGCCATCGAAACGACTTGAGCTCTGCCGTCGGGGTCATACTTTCTCCTATTACCCACTCAACTACCCTAAGTATTGAGTACTCTGGTGCATTATGGTCCATCTGGTTCCTTACCACAACTCCTTCGTTATGTATATATATATAGAGAGAGAGAGAGAGGAGAGACAATGGAATTAAAGTATAAGATGCTGCACTGACAAAAATAATGAGATTTGGAATTTGTTAGATTGTTAATTTTGTAATTAGTTAGTCACTCAATGGAGGATAGCATTCACAGCTTTTAAAGGTTGTGAATGCTGTTGATGTTCAGTTTGAAATTCTGGTGAGGAATAATTCAACAAAATGACCTGAGAGAGGAGTGAAAAAATGTAGGGTGCATTATATACCCTGTAGTCTTAAAAATGAATGGACATATTAGATATTGCAGCCCTAGATAAATTATGTCTGACTGAGAAAAAAATGAATGAGCATTCTTGGAATATCTTTCATCTTATATCATAAGTTTGCTCTGTTAGAACTAACCTATGTCACAACAACAACAACAACAACTTACCAACTTGACAGCCAATATTCCACATCATCACTGGAGTATAATTACTTGAATCAGTTCGAAGGCCAGCTGGGTATGTTCTAACCATTATTGATTTGGTCAGTTGGCGGTTGGATTCAATCTCATTTTCTTCCAATAAGTTACACATTTTCATCTCACCAATGGATGTCATTTTGAAAGGGTTACCTAGAAAAAAGTATCATTAAATTATTCAATCAGGTAAAAAACAAACAAACAAAAAAAGAACACCTCAGTGATGAGGATGGTGCTAACGATGATGCAATAGCTATACTCGCTCTGATCAATTGATAAGATCACAGACCTCATTTGCTTGCCGAGTGGAGTGGACCATGTCAAATTGGACAAAGGAAACTTTTGTTTCCATTGGTCTTTCCATTGCTGAAACTATCTACCGGTTACAACTCCTGGCAGAAGAAGCAACATAAAATACAGTGTCTTGCTCAAGGACACAACGCATCACTCGGTCCGAGAATTGAACTCGCAGCCTCATGATTATGAATCCAACTCTCTAACAACTAAGCCACATGCCTTCACTTATAGCTGTACAATGCACAGCTATAGCTCTGATTGTCATCCTATCAGTAAGGTTAAATTAACTCTTAACATCTACTGAAAGACATTCTTGTAAAGTACAAAACAGCATTATGACTGCATCTGGATTGGCAGTATCAGTAGAGGATCGGACGCCATGCTTTCCAGCATAGTTACGTCCCTTTACGATCTGAGTTCAAATCCCACCGAGGTTAACTTTGCCTTTCATCCTTACGGGGTCGATAAAATAAAGTACCAGTAATGCACTGGGTAATTGCTGGCCTTGTGCCTAAAGTAGAAACAATTAAAAATTAATCTAATACTGCAAACTTTTGCAACAATCTATCCACCATCAAAGATAGCAAATCCTTTTTAGAATAAACAAATTCATTTTGAATTTTCAAAACAGTTTTTAAAAATATTTTTTGCTGAATCATTATAATTGTGTAGAATATTAAGACTGTTTAATCTCAAGTAAATGTAAGCTCTTAGCAAAACAAGTGTCCTGAACCCACTTTATATTCACAATACTAATTTTCACTTAATCTGCTGATGATTTTGTGAGTGACCTAAATTGAATTAATTCCTATTTTTCCATTTTTTTTTTAGAACACTAGCGCTGATGACCTTCAAGAGGTTTGAAGATGACAGGTCAAACCACTTGACTATTTAACACATCAGTGTATGGAACAAATTAACATTTATACTTTATTACACATCTAAATGTCTGAGATATGCTTTTGTTATCATAATAATAAGATTAAATCATTTTTCAGAATATTAACCTCATCTTCAGAGATGAAAAATTGCTTTTAATATTTACATTTACGTGAGCAAAATTGAGCATCAAATAAAATACCATTGCAGTTGTTTGCTCTGGTTCTTCATATTCTGAGTTCAAATCCTGCTAAGGTTAACATAGTTCTCAGGGAGGTTAAATGTGACAGTGAGTGAGAAGGCTGGCCCTTTGAATTACAGGTCTAACTAGTTTTTTCCAGCTAAGTGAACTGGAGCAACATGAAATAAAGTGTCTTGCTCAAAGACAACTCACCACTAGAAATTGAACTTTATGATTGTGAGCGGATCACCTTAATTATTCAACTATGAACTTTGATGATTAATCTAACATCCTGATAAAAATATACCAATAAACCTACCATTCTCTACAGCATGTTCAATGGAAATGAACCTTTGGCTTCGAATTCCCACGAGTTCACTCAGAACCTTTTCTAATTTCACTTTCTTTGGATGCTTCACCTCTGGCGGCAGGTCGATGCCCTCTCTAGATGCCTCAGCTTTCTTCTTTTCTTCATCCATTTCTTCAGCTTCATCTTCATCACTGACTCCATCAATATCTGTAGCTAGGGGTGGCAGTTTCTTACCCTGAGATACAAATTCATATATTCATTTATTTATTCATTCAGTCACTCATTAGTAGAATCAAAGATATCTGAATTGATGAGATATTGAACTACTTGCTCATGAGATTAAAAGGTATTTTGTTGTATTTCTGGATAAAACACTTTATTCAACATTGCTTCAGTTAATGTGTTCATTACTATATTTCTGATGAGATACACTGCCCATGATTTCTAAATAATTTTGAAAATAATCAAGAATTTGCAAAAATCTATTAATATATCAAACTTTCTGATTATTAAGTTGGTGTTTAGAACATAACTTAACAAAAGTTATTTAATAAAATTACGATGAAAGGCTTTTAGACAAATATAAACACTTTAAAACAAACAGTTTTGTATCATAGAACCAAAGGTGGTTTCAGGTGGTTAACCTAGTTGTTTTGTGTTTAATTACAATTGATTAGTGTCCTATCCAGTAGGAGATTTATCTTTACCATGATATGAAACCAGAGCTAAGTATTAACTTTTATGAGGACACATTGAGGCACAAGAAACATATTATTTTTGGACAGGAGATTAAAATAAAACTAACCCTTTCATTACCATAAAATACACTGTATTTGATTAATTAAAGAAGGATTTGGAGGGGGTTTGCTAAAATTATTAATTATTTCATTATTAAGATGGTATTAGTAATATAACTTAACAAAAGGTCTCCTTATATTGGTGATACCAATTGAAATTATGTGGCATTTGAAGGACAGTAACCTCACACAGTGATACTGCCTCTTTCAAATGGTATGTTGTGTATTTGAGGGACAGTAGCCTCACACAATGATACCATTTCTTTCAAATGATATTTTCTGTATTTGAGAGACAGTAGACTAAGTAATCGACGATGTCACGATTTCTCACTCATAAGTGATTATCAAGACTACATATTCCCCTGCTTTTGCTGAAGCTATCGAAGCTGGATTCTTATAGAATTCTAATTATGTTTATGGGCTGTTGAAACTCATTTGAATACAGAGCAAGTTGGTGGCATCGTCGATTACTTTTGCCAGCCTTTTCTGAAGCTAGGTATGTGACATTCATCACTGTCTTAAAATTCATAGCAAAAGGCCTTCAAAATATTTTAAAATAAACATACAGTATATTGTTAAATATACAATACATACATTCATATGTATATCGCTATTTCAGAGCACCAATACAAATTTCTAATTAATGCTGGCCTGGTTACCACTCTGTATGCAAATGTGTTTCAACAGCTCATAAACATAATTGGAATTCTATAAGAATCCAGCTTTGATAGCTTCAGCAAATGCAGAGGGATATGTAGTGTTGACAACCACTTATGAGTGAGAAATGGTGGCATCATCGATTACCTCCCCCTGCCTTTGCTGAAGCTAGGTATGTGACGTTTGTCACTACCTTAAAATTCATAGCTATAGGCCTTCAAAATATTTTAAAATAAACATACAGTATATTGTTAAGTTTGCAAGAGATGTCAACATGAATGGACCTGTTATTTTCATCTAAAGACATTTTTTCCAATTCCAGCCAGTTTGTCCCCTCAATCTATCTTATTTCTCATTATTTCTTCTGATGAAGGACTAGCATCCGAAACGTTAAGACCCTCTTCCTGTTATATCAAGCGTTAACCTAATATATCCCTTCCATATTCTGTACCGATTGTGTTGTTATTTCTGTTTAGCTTTTACATACATATATATATTCCAGAGTGCAAAAATGGACGTTAAATGGTGATGAAATATATATATATAGACATAACTATATTGCATACTTCAGCTGCTTAGTGAATAATATTTTTGAAGAAAAGCATTTTGGGGAAAAGTTATAATATTATTTAACAGATTTTTATTGATAAAAAAAATTCAACCTGATATTTAAAATAAAGTATTGTTTCAGACACATAAGAATTCAAAATATTGAAATATTAAAATTTAGTGCTTTTTCATTTTTAAGGTGTCCTGAAAGTGAAAATAAATTCAATGAGGAGATTTCACTAGAAAATGTAAATTTTTTTTTATACAGACAAAGTTTAGAGTTGTGCATGTATAGATCAGTCAAAATTTGAAGAAACCACTAATGGAAAATTAGAAAAAAATTGGTAGACACTTCAGGAGAGTTTCTTTTGTGGAAATCATTATGTGTGTTTGTGTGTGTGTGGGGTGTGACAGTGGAGTGTTCTTTCCTAATTGTACAAAATTCTGTGGGTTAAAATAATAAAATAATTTCGTTGGGCTAATGATGTAGATAATTTATACAAAATATCATCATTTCATTGCTTGATTCAAAAATATTAAATTTTATCAAAGAAATTTATTACATAATTACAGATGAGATAGAGTTACTCTGGTGGTGAACTCCTATACAAAAATGAAAATGAAATTTATAGCTTGCATCTATGCAGGCATAGGTGGTCCCCTCCAAGGCTGCATCACATAGGAAGTTTTTAGGGTGCTTTTAATGATAGGGCCTCCAGTCCTACTATGAAAAGCAGGAAGAAATGAAATGTCTTGCTCAAGAATACAACATGCCATATGGCTCAGGAATTGAACTCACAACTATATAATCATAAGTTCAACAGCTTAACCACTAGGTCACCCTTTAATTTATTGAAAAGGAAAGAATAACTTGAAAATATATTAACATCCGCTGTTTATATTTTTTATGTTTAGTCAGAGAGGAAGGGCAGTGTTTATGACCTTTTACAAGGCTTCTGAGAATGGTCTGAGGGAGGAAGCCAACCTCAAACTGGAAACTATGTCCAAAAGCTTTCATCAGAGTGGATTCTGCTAAAGACATCCAAGGGTCAGGGCGTGGTGTTAAACTGGGAAACATGTTCAGGTAACTGTCCAGGTAGGCCAAAGCAGGATTTGAACTCAGAACATAGATAATCAGAATAAATACTGCCAGACACTAACAATTTTGCTAATCCAATATCCTGGACTGTTACTTTATTTTATTGACCCTTAAAGGATAAAAGGCCAAGTTGACCTTGATGGGATTTGAACTCAGAGCACAGTGAACTAGAACAGAAGCTGATTGTAGAATTATGAGTACAAATAATTTATTTAATAGTTGGGATCTATGTGAGTAACATTCTACATTCTCAAGCTTCTTTTAACTACAGTTAAAACTCCTGCGTTAAAAACAAAATCAAAGCAACTTTTGTTTTGTTTTACTGCAAGAATATGAGGACTTATGAATGGGAAGAGTTAATTGTATCCAAATAAAGGAATCATAAATTAATTATATAGTATAACTGTGTAGGGATGTGATATAATGGTTAGGGTGTATGGTTCATAATTGTAAGGTTGTGAGTTCAACTCCTGGTGGTATGGTGTGCTCTTGAGCAAGAAACTTTATTCCATGTTGCTCAAGTCAGGAAAAGAAATGAGCTGTACCTAGACTTCAAAGGGCCAGCCTTGTCACACACTGTGTTAGGTTGGATCTTTCTGTGAACTATATTAAAGGTACATGTGTCTGTAGAATGCTCAACTACTTGCACGTTAATTTCACAAGCAAGCTGCTCTGTTTGAACAACTGGAACAGTTATCATCATAACTGACTAAGGTCCCCCACACATACAGCATTTAGTACAACAATGATTAACCGATATAGTTTGGTTGATAATAAAAACAATGGATTATTTTTGTTTTCAATATTAATATATTTGCTCATAATTTTCAGATAAACTATAGAGTAGCAGGTTATGTTTATAAATTGTTATTTAGAGTAAAATAAATAAACAAGCAAAACAAAAAAAAACAAAACACAGTTGGAAAGCTTGGTAAAACAACGTTTTTAGTAGAAATTTGTAAGTCAAAATAAGGAGCAACATTTAACAAGTTAAACAAAGAATTTTGGTTAATTAAATAATTAAACAAAACAAACAGGGTTAAAGTAAGGTAAGGTGCAAAACAGGATGGGATAAGTTACTTATTTAAAAATAATATATATAGCAGTTTCAGTAAAGTTAAATATAACAGTTTCAGTAAAAATTGTAATGTTTTTTTCTTGATTATGAATGAGATATTGTGAAATTGTGAATCCATCCAACCCATCTCAACATAGAAAAATGAGTATAAAATGATTATGATCACACACACACACATAAACATTTAAAACAGACATAAAACAATGATGATGATGATGATGACTGGTTTTTAACTGCCCAAAGTAATCAAATTTGCATGGATTGAACAAAAAACTCAAATCAATCAGCTAACGGGTTAAAATATTTGATTCATTTGTTTATTTGTAGAGATATGCAGCAGAGTTCATTGTCTTCCCACCTGGGGAAAAGGAAGAGGGAACTAATAGGAAAAAGTGATGGAGGTAGTGCTGGTGGAGATAGGAATAACTATAGTTATGTTTAGTTGAAGGTTAATAATTTAAGAAAAACAGTATACATAGGGAGTAAGTTCCACAATGCATTTTAGAGAAGAAGGATTGCAGAGAGGGATTAGTCCTTTGTTACAACATTTCTAAATAAATACACTGTATTTGGATTTATTAATAAAGAAATTGGAAGGATTTATTAAAATTATTGACTATTTTATTACTAAGAGGGTATCTGTAACATAACTTAAAAAATTCATAATCAAATGATGCTGAAAGTTTATAATTTAAATAAAACCTATTAAAATGTGTGGTTGGTTTTGTTGAACTAAGGCAGTTTTGGGTGGGTTGGTATCAAAAAGATTAATACAAGACCTGATGTTGTGAGTTAGAGTTTTGGAAGTCTACCAAATGTGGTGGAGGTGGCATCAGCTTTTGTTGTAACTGTTATTATTATTATGCTATAATTAAAATGTCTAATAGTCATTAAAAGCCCAGTCTATCCTTTGACATTTATGGCTTTGCTAGAACCACATAATATTGACCTTCAATATAATGTGTGCTGGTGATGTATTTAGCTATTATCATTTCCTCAATATTGCTTTATAGTTAAAAACCCCAAAATAATGAGAGCCGTAAAAATGGCTTCGCAAATGATCAAGAAATGAAAATTACACCTCACACCTCACACCTATGCAGGTTTAGGTGGTTTTTCCGGTGTTTTAGTGTTAGAGTCTTATCAAGAACAATAAGTTGAAATAAAGTTATGCCACCTATGATGTTATGGTTGTGAATTGAATACCCTAACCATTAGGCCATATGTGTGTGAAGTAATAGGAATTAACAGAGCAGAAACAAAAGTAAAAATACCAACTCATCAGTTAATACAGAGATAAGGGAAAGAGAGATGGAAACAATTTTATATTCAAAACATTGAGTAGTAATACAATACATAGAGACTACTGAGAGAACCTATATGTGATTGCTCATACTGCTAGAAATAGAAGTAAGATTTTCCACAAAACAATCTCAATAAAGATTTAAAAAAAGGAAAGACACATTTGATAATATAGACCCCTGTTATATCAAAAAACCATCAGGAGTATTCAGAAGGATTAAAGTCAACACAACACATTAAGAACAATTAGCAAATAACGAACATAGGCAAGCAATGAAAGAAAGCAGGCAAACAGCTGTAAGTGGAGAGTGACAGTGTGAAGTAGTATTTTTTTAGGCTTATGAGGCACAAGGCCATAGGGCTTTCCGCGTGAGTGTTAGATAAATAATAGAACAAATGGTAACATGTAACATATGGAGAGAGAGAAAAACAGACAGTTTAAAACCTATAATAGCAATTCAGTATGCATTGAGCTTTTCACACCTTACCAAATTAATAGTTGAATATTCCACTAGAATTACCCACATATTCCTATGTATATAATAATAATGAAAATATTGTGTACAGTGCTCAGGTGCACTACAACTCATCAAAAGTGTATGTATAGTACATAGGGTAATGTACAAAGTCAGGAAAATGAACAGAGCATGAGTCATGATATACACATGTGTGCATGTGTATAGAAGGGGGACATCAGGTGTAGTTTTGGCGAATTTTGGGAAGCATGAGGGTTTTAAAGGATGCAGTGTCTCGGCAGCTAACAACTGACGCCGGCAGTTTGTTCCATGCTTAAGTACAGATTAAAGTTTAAGCAAAGAATTGCTGCTTTCACCCTTTTATGGGATCTTCTGAGTTTTGAAGATCCTGTAAAAGGGTGAAAGTAGCAATTCTTTGCTTAAACTTTAATCTGTACTTATAATAAATATTTGCTCTATGGGTTTATATATATATATTTTTTTTATATATAAATATAATCCTTATTAGGTTATATAAGAGTTGTTAGGTTATATTAGAGTTTAACAATATATATCTTGGTAAAGATTATAGAAGTTTGATGCTAATCAGTATCCTTGGTCAATTGGTAAGTCAAAAGGCTGGATGATTTTCAACCTCTGTGGATTATGTTATGGACTGTTATGGCATGAATTGCAGAGTTCTATGCTCCTGATGATATGTAGAGCAACAGACTGGTTCCCAGTATATCTATTGAGGAACAGCCCACCATCCTACATTGAAATGTTCGTAGAGTAAAATGATGTTGTAAATCTTAACTGGTTATTCATTGTTATTTATATATGCATACACACACACATCATCATCATCATTTTACGTCCGATTTTCTCTGCTTGCAAGGGTGGGATGGGTCCTATTCAGCACAGCATCTCTCCACTTGTCATGGTCCTTCGTCATCTCCTCCATGAGTTTCAGCTATCTGAGGTCTGCTCTCACCACCTCCGCCCATGTTTTTCGTGGTCTTCCTCTACTGCGTCTTCCTTCTACTGGGATTTCCTGGCACCTCTTCACCCAGCGGTCATCCTCCATGCACATCACATGTCCATACTATCTCAGTCTTCTCTCCTGCACACCACAACTTAACTTATCCCTCTTATACCCAGTTTGCTCTCAACTCGTCCATGCTTGGTCATTCACGCACATTGACATTGCATATCTAACGGAGCATGCTTGCTTCATTTCTCTCCAGCCGTCGCATATCCTCTGCAGTTGCTGCCCATGTCTCACTACCATGCAGCATCGCACATCTCACTCAGGCATCATATAACCATCCTTTAGTACACAGGGAGAAACCCTTCTTTGTCAATAGAGGAAGCAGCTCCCTAAACTTCTTCCAAGCCGTCCTTATTCTAGATACTATGGCCTTGGAACACCCCCCTTCCATGCTAATCTGATCACCTAGGTACCGGAAGCTATCAACCACTTCTATAGAACCCACCTGCATTGGAAAAATGTGTCTATCACTGTGATTACTACTGCCAACTTTCCCTGTACATCTACTGCATACGTAGTTTTCCCTACCTGTTAGTTTGCCTGCTATCCCACTACATCTCTTGTGTACCCAAGATCTGCATTGCGTACATTTTATGGAATTTATGCCAGTTCCTTTTCTACATATCAAACAAGGCCATTTCCCTGATGGAATCAGAGTATTGTCCTCTCTTCTACTTATCAACACTTTTGTCTTAGCTAAGTTCACTCTCAGTCCTCTTGATTCCAACTGCTGTTTCCATAGCCAGAATTTATTCTCTAGCTCCTTTACTGAATCTGCTATAACAACCAGATCATCAGCATAGAGAAGTTCCCATGGGCATCCAGTCTTAAACTCCTCTGTTATGGCTTGGAGGACTATAATTAACAAGAGTGGGCTGAGGACTGAACCCTGATGTACACTTACTTGTATCTGGAATTCCTTACTAAACTCCATTCCTACTCTAACTTTACTGACAGCACCTCTGTACATAGCTTGCACTGTCCTTACAAGCCATTCCTCCACACCTAGTTTCCTTAGGGACCACCAGATGACAGATCGGGGTACCCTATCAAAGGCCTTCTCTAGGTCAACAAAAGCTAAGTATAGTGGGTTATTCTTCTCTAAGAACCTCTCTAGTAGTTGTCTCATATATATTTATATACATATATATATATATATCATCATCATCATCATCATCATCACCGTTTTACGTCCGTTCTTCCACGCTAGCATGGGTTAGACGGGTTGTCCTGTTGTGGGCAGTGTCTGGTCGGCTGACCATGCCTTGCTCATACAGGAACTGATCTGGCTTGATTTCTACAGCTGGATGCCCTTCCTAACACCAACCTCATTTACAGTGAGTGCTGGGTGCTTTTTCGTGGCGCCTACACGTCCACTTTACAGTGTGGGCTGGGTGCTTTTTTGCCGTGGCACCTCCACGACCACCTTGCGGTGGGGGGGGGGGCATATTGTTTATATGCTTCAGCATGTACCCATGGGAGGTCGGGTACCCTGTATTACTGCGTGACGCCAGAAGTCACGGTCGTGTGTCATTGACATTGAGAGGTGTAGTTGGGTAAGGTCGGCTTTTATCACCTCATCCCAAGTCATCTTGGGTCTCCCCACTCCGCGGTTTCCATCAACTTCTAGTGCTCTGCACCTTTTTATGCAGCTGTCATCCTTCATACGCATCACATGTCCATACCAGCGTAACCGCCTCTCCTGCACGCAGCATTTGATTCCTCTTATGCTCAGTCTCTCTCTCAATTCATTTATGCTTTGTCGTTCACGTATATTACTGTTACACATCCATCGGAGCATGCAGGCTTCGTTTCTCTCTAATCTACGTAAGTCTTCCACCTTCAGCGCCCAGGTCTCACTACCATGCAACATCGCTGTTCGGATACACGCATCATACAGTCTGCCTTTCATTCTGAGGGAGAAGCCTTTTGCAGCTAGCAGTGGTAGTAGTTCCCTAAACTTCTTCCATCCCGTTCTTACCCTAGTTATTGTACTTTCTGAGCACCCACCTCCGTTGCTAATTCGGTCACCTAGGTAGCAGAAGCTGTCTACTGTTTCTACAGGGCCCTCCCAGAGATTGGTGGTACTTGTTTCCTGTGGCTGTTTGCTTGCTGTTTCAGTACAGCTGCTGCATGTGAATCCTACATTCTTAATTAAGCTTCCTGAGATCCCGCTACATCTCTTGTGTACCCATTGTTTGCATTTGGGGCAAAGAATGGAGTTCCTACCTACACCTTTCCTACATACTGAG
>OZ024743.1:223479671-223482171 GCA_964016885.1 Eledone cirrhosa
ATTGTATTTTCAAGTAAACACTTTATATCACATAATTATCTCACATAATAGTGAATCAATGAGATTTTGATATTATTTATTTTGAGAACAATACCCCAACATAAGTATGAGCAGCTGGTTGTGGTCGGTTTGAACAGAAAGATGTGAGAGAATTCTGGCTGGATACGGCCAGTTTAAACGCTAAAGAGTTAAACACACAAATATGTCTTCACCTATGGCATAAATCTGCAGAATCATCTAATTATACAGAGAACAACAATTATAAGAAACTATTTCAAGACATTACATATATCATATCAAAGGTATGATGCATTGTGGTATGCTGCAGTGCACCAGAAAGGGTTAAGAAGAACTTCAGGGAAGAAAAAGAAAAAAGAAAAAGAAAAGGAAAAAACTATAGATCTACAGAAATATATGCAAAGGAAATGGAAGTGGATTCAGAACATTATGTCAAAAAAAAACAAAAAACATCTAGATGAAAGTTATATAAAAAAAAACCCCTTATGGTTCCTAAAAATAAAAATGACTAAAGAACTACCATGTATATATATATATATTTTTAACCTTCCTCTTGACTTTCCTACCATATATACAAAATTAGTACAGGACATTTTTATATAACATTGGGCTGCATTTTGAAAACGTTTCTCTTTCCGTTTTTATCTATCAGCTAAATATGTTTTATTAATAAAAAGCAAAAACAAAAAACAAATAAAAAGCATGTAAACAAATATATTTCAAATACAACACTACAGATATTTAAAAATGGAAAATGAAGGGAAAAGCAAGGACTCTAGGGTCACGGAAGAATGGGAGGAGGAAGAGGGAGGGTGATGGGATTTAGGCCTAGGGCAAGGTGGCGTTGGGGTTGTGCCCCATGGATAAGATCGCAAATACATTTCCCCGGACAATGGCCAACAACACCCGCTGAAACAACCACCACACCTCCTTATGTGGCTCCTTCCTCAGACGGGCTGCTGACGTTCCGATCTTACGGAGGAGCTCGGCAGTATGGGGGCCAAGTATGCCTGAGGTATTGATGGCAACCAGTGCGAAGAGGAAGCAGCTGCAATACCGGAGTTTGTGGCCAAAGTGACTAATTAACAAATGAAATTGTAAAATCTTCTAAACTCAAGAAATTAAAAACCTTTTGCGACTATATTTCTAATGAAATATATTGTATTTCAATTAAATAATTGTTTCTACTTTTGGCACAAGGCCAGCAATTACCCAGTACATTACTGGCACTTTATTTTATCGACCCCATAAGGATGAAAGGCAAAGTTAACCTCGACGGGATTTGAACTCAGAACGTAAAGGGACGTAACTATGCTGGTAAGCATGTCCGACCCTCTACCGATACTGCCAATTGAGTTTTGAGTAATTTACTAAAATTATGAATTCTTTCATTCCTACAATAGTAATTTAACATATGGCCTTTATATAAATTATGCTGGAAGTTTTAAATTTTAATGGGAACCCTTTAAAATGGGTGGTTTTGTTTCATAGAACTAAAGGTGGCTTTGGCTGAGTATCAAAAGGGTTAAAGAAAAATAAATCTATGATTCCTAGATATTAGAATTAGTAACAAATAAATATTGCAGTATCATCATCATCATTATTATTATTATTTTATATCTGCTTTTCAAGGTGGTCTGAGACCAGATAGGTCTGAGAGATTTTACTTTGCTCATCCATTCCATATTTGGCATGGTCTATACATCTAGATCAGTGGTTCTCAACCGGGGTCCATGTAACATTACTAAAGGTCCACACACACAAAAAAATAGCAAATTGGGGGTTCACGGTAATATTTTAGTGGTCCATAGAGCAATTTCACTTCAGAACGGTTGTTACAACTGAGAATTGTAGATGGACTTAATGACACCAACCAACTTACAACACAAGAGAGGTTATCATGTACTTGGTGAGATTGAAGAGTGTTCTCTGCCCTATATTGTCTCCATATGAATGTTTTAAATTTTCTAGGTTGAAGATGAGAGAAAAACATAGAAATATTAGAATTATGAGCTATCTAAAAAATCTCACCATAAGCAGTAAATCATTCTTTTGAATAAGATATTAAGACCACAAGAGAAATTCTGATAGATTTTGGTGATTCTACTAATGTGATCAAAGAAATTGAGCTTTATAGTTCATGGATATTTATCTCTATGGGGACTGATGGGAATAACAAATTGGAGGAAATATTGTATGCCATGGTAAATACTCATACTACTAGAATGGTGGAATGGTAGAATAGTACTTTCAAAGAATGGTGGAATGGTAGAATAGTACTTTCAAAGAATGGTGGAATGTTACTATCATAGAATGGTGAAATAGTACTATTACAGAACGATGAAATGGTACAATCATGAAGGGTTGAAAGGAACTGTGACAAAATGGTGGAATGGTGGAATAGTGAAATGGTATTTTGAAAGAATAGTGGAATGGTATCAGGTTGTTCAGAAATTAATGCAGGTTTTTAAACATTAGCTTT
>OZ024743.1:223499671-223577171 GCA_964016885.1 Eledone cirrhosa
GCAGTGTTTGGAAGATAATCACTGAAGATTTGGGCATGCAAAAGATGGTGCTGAAGCTGCTGGATGATGACCAGAAGGAGCAATGCATGCAGATGTGTCAGGACATCCTCAAGAATCTAGAAACCAAACCAGATATGCTGGGTGTGTCATCACTGGTGATGAGACATGGATCTTCGAGTATGACCCAGAGACCAAGTGCCAGAACCTTCAGTGGATGAGTCCAGAGTCACTGAGGCTGAAGAAAGCAAAATAGTTGAAGTCCAAAGTCAAACTCATGTTGATTATGTTGAGGCAAACTCATGTTGATGTGAGGGGCATCATCCACATAGAGTTCTTGCCACAGAGCCAGAATATCAACCAGCATGTCTACAAAGAGATCCTGCAGCATTTGCTTCATTCAGTGCACAAGAAGAGGGGAAAGTTGTGGCAGGACAACTCATGGCTGCTTCACCATGACAACGCACTGGCTCACTAAGCCCCGAGCATTCAGAAGAACATTGCTATGCTAGAACAACCTCCCTTCACACCAGACTTGGTTCTGTGTGAATTTTTTCCTTTTTTCCAAGTTCAAGAGGGTCATGAAGGGAGACTGTTTTCCAGAGAGGAAGCCATCAAGAGAGTTGTGATTGTGAGTTGTGGAGAACCCCGGGAGAATCCTTCCAGGAATGTATGAAGGCATGGTGGAGAAGGATGGGCAAGTGCATTAGACTTGAGGGGTATTATTTTGAAGGTGAAACATTTTAGTTTGTAGTTTGGATTTGAAATATCTTTTTTGTGAACCCAGTCCTATTTTTTTTCTGGCACACTCCATATATATATATATATATATATATATATATATATATATATCCTCTTACGGAATCACCTATATAACTCACCCACACACACACCCCAAAAAATTTTTTTTCTCCCACACACCACCTACACCCACAACACGCTTAAACCCCACACACACGTGCTTTCCACCACATATTTACACCTTCAGCCTCCGGATTCCTCTCTCCCCACCCCTCTATCCACACACGCACACACACTCCGACCTACACCCCACCCCACACACACCTCTTCCTGAACATGCAACCCCGTTCTTCCCCCAACCCTTGCTTTCACATACACACACACACCACCTTCAGCCCTCCCCACTCGGACACCCGTCTCCCTCTCCCCACTCCACCCGCCACCACCCCCACACCCTTCCACCACCTGTTTTACCCCTTTTTAATTTCAGTTTATTTTGATCATGCTTTTATATTTATTTTTATTTCATTTCATTTTATTTTGATCATGCTTTATTTTTATTTTTAATTTCATTCGCACCGTTTCCTCCCACCCCCTTTTCGCTATATGTCTCTCCACCACTCCCCTACACACCCTTTGAACTCTCTTCCCACACACTTCTCACCTGAGGAAGGGCTTATGCCCGAAACGTCGTTCCCCACCACCACCCCACTCTCCAGAGCGTGAAATTAATAAACATTCGTTGTACTGCCTCTCTGTTTTGTTCCTGTTCAAATTTTCCATTATATATATATATATATATATAGGAAAAAGTATGACCCCGACGGCAGAGCTCAAGCCGTTTCGACGGCTATTTCTGGACGAAATAGCTTTCAAAATGGCTTGAGCTCTGCCTTTGGGGTCATACTTTTTCCTATTTCCCACTCTACTACCCTAAGTATTGAGTACTCTGGTGCGTTATGGTCCATTTGGTCCCTTACCACAATTCCTTTGTTATATATATATATATAATATATATATATATATATATATATATATATATAATATATATATATATATAATATATATATATATATTTAGTATATATATAGTCAAAGAATTAGAAAGGAGAAAGAAAACTGTGTAGTGTGAGTGAAATATAATAAATCAATGGTAAAATGGGCCAGAACAAAAACAAACATTTCTACTCATTAGATACCTATTCCAGACACATGGTTTTCAGTAGTGAGTACTACCGGAAAACTAATGTGTAACTAATGAGCAGACATGTTTTTGTTTTATCCTATTTTCCACTGGTGTAGAGTGTATTTATATATTTAGGCCAATACTAAAGTTACATATTTTGCAACCTTTCAAATTGCCTGAAAAACTGTAGAATGTGAAACTCAAGGAGTGGCCCAAACCGCAATTTATATATATATATATATATATATATATAATTATTAAGGCCAGTTACTACAACAGCACCATACCAGGTATGTACATTTCGTTAGTCCAGAGGACCAATGTGTTCAACTTGTGCAGAAGAAAAACGTATGTACCTGGTATAGTGCCATTGTAGTAACAGGCCTTAATAATTACATTAAAACTCACTCTACAGACTTGATTTGCTCTATACCTTGGATATCTTTACCAAACTATTACTATTACCACACACACATATATATATATATATATATATATATATATATATATATATATATATATCAGATAGGGTGTGGAAAAACCAGCTAGACCATAACCCACCAGAGTACTCGATACTTGGGGTAGTAGAGTTGGTAATATGAAAAGATTCAGGACCCCGACAGCTGAGCTCCAGCTGTTTTGACAGCTAGATCTGAACTAAAGCACTAGTATTCGAGCAAAAACTGGCTCTTTAGTTCAGATCTCGCTGTCGAAACGGCCGGAGCCAGCAGTCGGGGTCCTGAATCTTTTCATATTACCCACTCTACTACCCCAAGTATCGAGTACTCTGTAGATTCCAGCCACTTGAATACTGGCGCCTTAGTTCAGATTTAGCTGTCGAAACGGCCGGAGCTTAGCTGTCGGGGTCCAGAATCTTTTCATATATATATATATTTCAGGGAAAGGTGTTTTTCTTTTAAATTTTTAATTGTTTTTTAAACATGACCTTTGACATAAGTTTGTTAATGTCTCTGAACCACAGCCATGGCACATTACTTATGAAGCAGTAAGAAATTAGAAAAGATTTTGGTATAGCCAAACCAAGAAAAAGAGTCCTTGTTTATCAGGTGACAAAAAGTGGCTGACCTACCTGGACCATTGTAGGAAGCCGATAATCGAATAGATCCTTGAACCTCTTACGGAAAGGAACTGATACCAACACTTTATCCGACATCAGTAAATATAGACATAATAACAATGTAGATAAATGATGAAACAGATGCAATCAAATTAGGTTGGGATTTTGAGGAAACAACAAAACACGCTAATCATTTATTTTCTTGTGGTGTGTGTGAATTTTGGGGTAGAGATTGATAATATTTTTGTTATAAATATATTTTTTGGGGGGTTTTTGCTTCGGTATATTTTTTTATATTTCTATAATGAAAGAACTTTAATCAATATTTTTTCTAATTCATAATATTACATATATAAGTTTCTATCACAGTTGTATAAAAAAAGGAAATATAATAATATAATATAAGGCTTACAGAATGAAAATATAAACACATATAATAAAGCATATAAATAAATTTACAGTAGAATAACATAGCAAATATGTTTTAAATAAATACACAAATAACATTACAAATGCATAAATAACATTATAAATTGCTCGCAATTCTTTCAGAAGGATATATTCTTTTAATGTTGCAATATTAAAGAAAATATAATGGAAGGGGTGGACAACCGAACCACCACCAGAGCAAAAGACAGCAGCGTCGAGAGGAGTACCGGGGAAACCTCTCTAATGATTTTTGAGGCAAACCAGCATGCTCGCAGTGATGGTCAGGCTGATGTGCTGGAACAACCAAGTGCCCTCGCAAGATTCGCCAGTTACCTCTATTAGGTGAGCCGCCAGTGAGGAGAGGAAACTCACAGTCAGCAACCCGACTCCCTTGAACTTTTTGAAAGCCACAGGCTGGAAAATGTAGCTGGCCGACAGATCACAGTATTTAAGGGTCTTACTCCGCTCGGCTGAGGAAGCTGTGGCTCTCATCCTAGGGTAAGGCTGTCAGGTCTTTTTCCGCCACTTCTGGACAACCCAGATGGTTCCAAGACTGAGGGGATGTTCGCCCAGGCCAAAGCTCTCTTGAGAATGAGGTTTAGCTCCATATGACGCACAAAGCGACCAGCATTCAGGCGGCAAGAAAGACTGTGGAGGCCTGTGGAGTTGAGGAGTTTGCCGCATCGACACCTCAAACCCATGCTGACATCAGCTCCCACTCTGAGGCAATGGAGACACGAAGTTTGTCCAGGCTGAGTAGGCAGATAGTAAGCGGCACCTTGCAAACTGATCCGACTGGACAAAGAGGGAGTCAAAGGTGGCCTTCGAACTTATGCTGTCCCAAGCTCTCTGACTTCGACTGTCCTCCACCTTCACAGGAAGAGACAAGCCCAACTCACTCCATTGCTGGAGAGCTTCATCCAGCAATGGAGTGTTGGACTCTGGAGAGAGTCTAACATTAACCAGGTACTCGTGTCTCTCGAAGGTTAGGTCGTCGAAGCATTGGAGGCAGGATGGAAATCTATGCAAGGGGCTGACCCTGAGCAGATACAGAAGCTTAGGAATAGAAAGGTAGTTATCTGTTGGTGTTGAGAAGCCAGGTGGTTGAGGATCCAGAGCTCACATTTGGGGCTATTGACCTGGAGGCCCCAGCTGCCAAGCTCCTCAACCATTTTGTTAGCAGTAACGAGAACCATATCCGGAGTTGAGGTCCAATTGATTTGAATAAAATGGTACACCTCTTTCCTTGATGCCCTAGGCATATATTTATTTTGCTTAATGGTTAATCCAGCTCTGTCTCAAAGTCCATTGAGCATTTGAGCTCAGTACTGTAAGTTAATGAAATACACAATAGCTATATACAATTGCTACACTGCTTCACAGTATAAACTGTGTACCTTACCATAGTACCTATTTACACTGAGATGAACTAAGTATTTGGTGGTTGGGTGTCATTGTCAGAGACACAGTGCAAGCTACAGTGGTGGAATAGAAACAGTTGGCAGCCAGCAATTTATCGATCCAGTCAACCAGAATTTTCACTTCCCCTTGAACATTGATTAGTTAGTTACATTAAAAGATTTCAATCTCACAATATGCTTAACCCTTTAGCCTTTAAACTGGCAGTATCCGGCCAGAATTCTCTCACCTGTTTCTGTTCAAACTGGTCATAACTGGCCACTCATATTGATGTTAAGGTATTGTTCTCAAAATAAATATTATCAAAATCTCATAGATTCGATATTATGTGAGATAAAGCCTTTACCATGAAAATACAATGGTAAAATATAGAGTAAAGCAAATGCTAAAGATTTAAAGTATTCTCAATGAACATCTGGAATTTCTCACAGATAACCCACCCCACAACATCCACTATTAATTAAGAGTTTTCGAATAGGTATTTGTACACTACAAAGTTTAAATTTAAAAAGTATATATATATACGAGAAAAACCACAAACACTCCATCTCAATTCTACTTTTGAAAAGCATAAGGACTGTGAAACCAGTAAAGGAAACAAATAAATATTCTTAAAAAGACTCCAGTTGCATTTTCGATTTCATTTCCTTATATATATATAATATATATATATATATATATATATATATATATATATATATATATATATACATACATACATATATATATATATACACATACATATATTATTTGTATATATAGACAGATTTGACATATACAAATCTACTTACTATTGATAAACTCCCCATATGACAGTATATAAATCTCAGTGCTGTAATTGAAGTATTTGATCTAATTTCTTTTGCTATATTTATAGTCAAGTTCTTTGTACTTTATTTAGTCAATCTTTAAGCAAGAACAATCAGTAGACCATTGCAACATCATCAGCAACAATAAGACTTTTATATACTTAATAAGAATTACAGAGTATTTTACATCAAAGCAGTGAGATAATATTTCTATAGGAAATAACTAGACCTTTGGGCTATTCTACATATATAGTTGTTGATACAAAGGAATCTTTGGAAGTTGGAGCTGACTAGAAATGGAAGTGTTTTTTCTTAATATAGTTGAAAGAAATTATAAATGATACAAAATATAACCAGCTTACTGTTGTCTTCCGACTCTTTTCATTTAGTTTCACGCTGCTATTTAGGACCTATTCTTTATCTTTAATAAAACATATTCGATACAACAAATAAATATATAAAACTAGTATATAATGTCCCCCAGAGTTCATTGTGCATTTTGGGGCAGTCATTGGTGATGATGATAAATATAGAGAGGCTTTGGTATAACTGACTAAATCTAAATGTTTTTTAAATAGTAAAAATGCCTAATTAAAACTATGGAATTACACATTAACTTTTAACATCCTGTAATGATTTATCAGAAAATATCTATGTTTATGCAAGTCTGTCGGTTTGCAACTTGGAACGTGGAGAGGCAAACCGATGCCGTCCAACAGCGTCATCGGATGCTGGACGGACGGACCAGTGAAATTGCTTGGGGTCTGGTTCGGTCCGGACCTCCAGTTGGAGAAAAACTGAACGAGGTCACGGCCAAGGTATTTGCGCTCACCCAGAAGTGGGCAGAGTGCAAACTATCCTTGACCGTCGTGCCTTGTCCCTGTGAACAACTCATCAAGATGGAACGCATGCTCTTCCAGTTCCTTTGGAAGAAGCAGGCTCCACTGGTGAGGAGATCCGTCTGCTGTCAGCACCCTTCCAACGGAGGGCTGGGAATGCCGTGGCTGATGATGCGCAAGCATGCGCTGAGGCTACGGCATCTACAGGTATTCCTCACTGACCCCCAACCTGTGTGGGCACCGTTTGTGAGACAGGCCTTCCCATAACTTGTCTCGCTGATGGAGCTACAGTCCTGGGTCAAGAAGATGGGCGCCTGGCACATTGAATGTGCTCAGGCACTCACAGTCCTCTGTCAAGCGGGCACGGCAATCAGTGGAGACTCCACTTCGACATTCTATAGAGGGTTAGTACGTCACAAGGGTGATGACGTGCTCAGAGAGACTCTAGGCGTCGAAGATGATGAACTCATCAGTTTGTTTGGTAGGACTTTCTGCCCGAGACCTATGGACAACTTCCAGAGGTCCCTGGCCTGGCAGTGCTACCGAGGAGCTCTACCAGTTCATGACAAGATCTACAGGCACGGACACCCTGGCAGGGATCCTTCCAAGAGGATGTGTCCAAGATGCGGGCAGGACATTGAAACCGTCTTGCACGCAATTGTACACTGCCCGGGTGTAACTGACTTGTGGAACTACGCAGAACAACTGCTGTCGCGTATGGGACAAATCCAGTTGACTGCCGAGTCCATAGTAAGGATCAAACCGCCAGCTTCTTTCAAAAACGAAAGAGAGGCAGTTTTCCTCTACAGTGGCTATGGTGAAAGAGGTTATATGGTGGACGAGATTGAGAGGATTGAAGACAGATGCCTTTCTCTCTGGACAACAACTCATTCCCTTCTTTAGGTACCACTTTAGAAGGAGAATCAGAGTGGAGAGAGAGGCACTGCACCCCAGTAAATTTACTGAAAGGTGGGTGAATGTAGCAAAAATGGCCCGAGTTGGGCCTTCTCTGTATATAAACCTGTAGGTTGAAGAAGAGAGCAAAAGGAAGAAAGGAGCACTTTCACAACACGCTCCTGAAGTTGAGGGTTGTTCTATCTACGGGGTATTAAACAAGTCATTTGTGGCGCCCCCCCCCCCCCCCCCCCCCTATTGGGAATTTCGATTGTTAAATTTGTTTGTTTCAATATTTTTACACGATTGTATGTAAAATCCCCGGCCTGTGTTTTTGTCTTGTCCCCTTTTCTTGTGCGCTCTTGTGGCAAATAAAGAAATCTATCTTTACAAGTGGACAGATCATTGTGAAAATGTATTAGTAAAGACTTTAATTTTTAATGGGATGCTGTCAGTGTGCTGTTTTGTACTTTTCAAAATGTCTTGCTAATGTGATTTCATGCTGCATAGGACATTAAGAGTTTAATGAACTAAATGGAACAATAGGAGTTATGTTCTCTTCATTGCATGCAACAACCACAACTACTATTTATGAATTGCTTGTTTTTTTTTGTAAGAAAATATTGATAGGGTTTTTAGATTATGTCTTACCTTCAGAAGAATCCTGTTCCTCAGATCATATGGTGAGGGGCATGGAGCATTTTTATCATGAATATAAAGTGTATCTGTTATAGTGATTAAGAATTATTATTGCGATGACATATGGAATAAAAAAAGTTAACAAAATGGGTTAAAAATAAGAAAAAGAAGATTGAAAGACAGGAAAAGAATTATGAAATTGTAATGACTGAAATCCAAGAGCAAAACAGAAAGCTTCTTCTTCAAGTCATGATTAAAAGAAAATGAAGATACACTGGAGTGGTTTCTGCTTGCCCTTCTGATGCTATGGAAGATTTGAGCTTAGTACATTAAGTTAATAAACAACTCGTGAATTATGTGTCCTGCTATTTACACCGGAAAATTGTAATCCACAAAGTTCTTGTTTCAAGTTAGCTGGACTGTACTATTGAAAGTTAACTTTTTGTGACTGTATTTTAATTAATTAATGGTTTCTTTATTGGTTTCTTTATTGTATTTCAATTAATTAATGAAGAATTTTGAGGGATTTATCAAAATTATAATTTCATTACTAAGGTAACACAAGGTTTTAATTCAAATAAGAACACTTTAAAATAAAAGGTTTTCTTTTATAGAATTAGAACCATTTATGGCTGGGTTGATATCAAAAGTGTGCCAGAGCTACAGTGCAGCACCACTCATTGTTGTGTAAGTAATTTTGAGTCCTTCCTGATTAACTAGGCTTAGGTCATGCATCTAGCTAGTTGACTAATAATTGTTTCTTTTATTATACAAAGCATATAAATAAATTTACAGTAGAATAACATAACAAATATGTTTAAAATATATACATAAATAACGTTACAAATGCTTAGATAACATTATAAATTGCTCACGATTCTTTCAGAAGGATATATTCTTTTAATGTTGCAATATTAAAGAAAATCTAAAAGAAGTGAACAACACCAGAGCAAAAGACAGTAGTGTCGCGAGGAGTACCGGGCAACCTCTCTAATGATTTTTGAGGCAAGCCAGCACACCCGCAGCATTGCCTCGGGTGATGGCGAGGCTAATGCGTTGGAACAACCAAGCGCCCTTGTGAGATTCGCCAGTTACCTCTATTAGGCGAGCCGTCAGTGAAGAGAGGAACCCCGCAGTCAGCGGCCCGACTCCCCCAAACGTCTTGAAAGCTACAGGCTGGAAAATGTAGCTGGCCGACAGATCACAGTATTTGAGGGTCTTATTCTGCTCGGCTGTGGAAGCTGTGGGTCTCATTCTAACCGCAGCATCCAGGATGTGGGAAGAAGCAAAGGAGTCACTAACAGTGACGTCCCAGACAAGGCACCTGCCTCTTGTCCAGGGGCACAGGGTAAGGCTGTCAGGTCTTTTGCCGTTAGGTATGATTCCTACATCGTCTGTATCTGATGTAGTGGAAGACCATATTGCATCCTCTAGTTTCCTAATCTGATTACCATTTCAGCTATGACTATCACATTTTTTTGTTTAGACATTGTATTATTAGACATATTACATAATACAATGTGCCCTTTCTTTTTTAAGATGGTAAGGTGTGATTTGAAGGAGATGAGGCTGCTATTTCTAGCATATTGGTTCATGTGTGCAGTGTGTGTGTGTGTTTGTGAGGATGGGTATTTAGGTATGGGTTTAATTTTAAATATAGTTATGATTACTTTGTTTTCACAATATCTTCATTATTCAAACAAAAATAAAAGAATTAAAGCCGAAAGATGAAAATCTCAGAAGTAAATCACTGTTGTATACTTTGTAAACTATCAGAGCCTTGTAGCCTTACTGTGTAAGGTTCCTAACCTCATGTTGCAACTTTTTAACTTACAGGAAGTTGGAATAACTGTGAGAGACTGGCTCTTTTGAAAATAAAATGGACAGCTCACAAGTATGCATGTCTGTCTGGTTTTCTAAAAGGTTGTATCTCATAAGAGATTTCTTGGTTATCTTAATGTTAGGGGCCCTCAGTCCTATCACGAAAAGCAACTTGAAATGAAATGTCTTGTTAAAGAACACAGCCCACTGCTTGGTCCAGGAATCAAACCCACGACTGTTTCATTGTGAGTCCAATATTCTAACCACAAGGCCACACACCTTCATGTTGACTCTTCATAGGTGACTAGTAATCTGTAGATAAAGTGAGGAAATTGAGGGAAAGAAACTGGAAGGAAAATGAAAATGAAGAGTGGGAGAAGGAAGAAGAGGTAAAGTAGAAAGGAGATGGAGAAGAAAGCCAATGACAGCCAAGAAGAAGAAAGAAAATATATTAGTGGCATAGTGAAAGGATACTTCCAAGAATAGTTTGTAACTGGTTTGCCATGACTTTTTGCTGTGGGAGACTGAGGTGGTTCTCAATAGACAGTATTACAGGATATCTGAAATAGAAATGTAACAAAGTTCGCTATATCCATAGAAAGGCCACTCAATTAATAGGCCAAAAACTAACACCACACTTCAAAATCTGAGCAACAGATGTGCTGACCCCCTCTTTCATGATCAGTCATTCATTTGCAAATAAACACATCCACTCATACACACATTTGTAAACATACACACTCATTCACCATCCATCTCTCTCCCTCTATCTCTCTCTCTCACACACACATAACTCCTTCCACACACTCACCCTTATTGGGTTCCAATACATATTTTAGCTATCCCACCCCCACAACATGCACATTCACACTGACTGGGTTCCAATACATATGTTTTAGTTAAAATTACTGTTTTATCAGATAAGACTAAGCTGATGTTAAAATGTCAATTTCTTGTTATAAGCCTTTTTATACATTAAAAATAAATGTCAAATATAAACAAAATTTGTTTTCACTCTAACATAGTGGCTATGTAAATGCATCGGGAATTTTGTATCAAATAATAATAATTGTTTCTACTTTAGGCACAAGACCAGCAATTACCCAGTGCATTACTGGTACTTTATTTTATCCACCCCGTAAGGATGAAAGGCAAAGTCAACCTCGGTGGGATTTGAACTCAGATCGTAAAGGGACGTAACTATGCTGGAAAGCATGGCGTCCGACCCTCTACCGATACTGCCAATCCACCGCCCTTCAAATAATAATAATATTATAATAACATTATCGATATTTGATTCGTTTGCAAGCAAACAGCCTCATAATGTCATGTGTTTTAGACAATTATTATCATCCTTTTGTTCTAGCGGTGGTAGAGAGAAACAATCAACAATTGTTTCAAGGTTATTGTCAAGATTGTGTATCTCTCCCTTTTCTGCATTATGAGGCTGTTTGCTTACAAACGAATCGAATATTAATAATGATATTATAATATTATTATTATTCGATATAAAACTCACGAATGCAGTCAAATATATAATTTCCCTTTTTTATATAGTCAAGTTATATAGATTTCAAAACTCATCTGTTTTCTTTCCCACTATTTCTTATTAATATGGCTCTAATGCCAGAATCTGCAAAGCCAATCAAGCTTTTGGCATGCTCAACCGGGTTTGGGAATCTTCCAGTCTCAGGGTTTGAACAAAGCTAAAGATTTTCAAAAGCAACATCCTCAGTGTACTTTACACTGTTTAATTAACTGGAAAATCTCTGTGTCCAACAAACAGAAACTGAGAAACTGGGTACATTTCAAACCAAATATCTACAGAAAATTCTGAAAATATTTCAGTCAAACCTAATCACAAACAAGGACTTGTATGACTGAACAGGAATGATGACTGTACAGGACTTAATACATGCACACCAATGGAAATAGTTTGGACATGTTTGCTGCATGATCTTGAACTCCTTGGTGAAAACAGCTCTTAACTGGGTGTCATGATGAAAGAGAGAACAGGGCAGACAAAGAGAAATGTAGTGACAAATCATAGGTAAAGAGTTGAAATGTCTGTTCTAAGCCGAGAGGATCATCAGGCTTGAGCTTATTCTAGCTTCACTGGTGTTAAACAACTGATAGTAAAAGACTTCCTCCTGGAACGGATGACAGTCCATCACAAGATTAATCCCAATCTGCTGCTGGGACTCATTTTCAGTTGAGTTGACTGGAGCAGCATGAAATAAAATGTTTTACTGGTCTAGGAATTGAACCCATAACATTATGCTTGGACGCCCAACACCCTAGACTCTCAACCTATGCACGTTCATGACCAGCTTCAAAAGGCAGCGGATAAGAGGAGATCTCTTCTATAAATTGCCTCAGACAGAGAGTGGACTAAATAAAAGGAAGCAAACACTGAGAGAACACAGGGGTATCCCCCTCCACCGTCACATGCTGTTGTTAATGTTCTAAACAAGATGAAATTACAAGATGAAATTTCAAACAGTGTTTTACCCTTTATCATTCAATTACTCTATACATGCTATTGTATTTTTGTGGTAAAGACTTTATCTCATATAATTATTTCACATATTATCGAATCTACAAGATTGTGATGTTATTTATATTGAGAACAATACCTTAACAGAAGTATGAGTGGTTAGTAACAACTGATTTGAACAGAAAGAGGTGAGAGAATTCTGGCCGGATACGGCTGGTTTAAAGGTTAAAGGATTGAAATAGATAATTTTATGACTCACTCAGAACTCTTGAAGGCATACTCTTTAATAGCCATAAGGACTTTATCAAGCATAATCTTTGAAGTCAGTGTGTGTCCATGATAGATGACTGGATAATCATCAGGTCCATCCCAGCAATCCACTGTATAAATTTAAAGAATAATACAAAAAATAAACAATAAAGAGATAAAACAAAAACAAGATATCAAAATGGTGAAATATCAAACAATGCACAATTATTATTTTGCATTATATGCACACAAATACACACACATATGCATGTACACACAAAAACACACACACATATAAAATGAATTTAGATTAATATAATTGTTTCTGATATAGGCACAAGGCCAACAATTTTGGAGAAGGGGAAAGTCAAGTAAATCGACCCCAGTGCATTACTGGTACTCTATTTCATTGACCCCGTAAGGATGAAAGGCAAAGCTAACCTCGGCAGGATTTGAAATCAGAGTATAAAGGGCCGTACTCAATGTTGCAAAGCCTGTTGTCCGATGCTCTATCAATACTGCCAATCCACCGCCCTTAAGCATGTTGTCTGATGCTCTACCGATTTAAATTAATATAATGGTAGATGTATAGAAACTCATAATTATTTCGACCTTGTTGACCACAACTGCTCATATATATATATATATATATATATATATAATATATAAGATCAAAAGATGGTTAAAAGAGTTCCATGTATTTTATTATGCGCATTTCAAAAACAAATATCATCATGGGATGATATTTGCGTTCTCATCAGATAAAATAGGGAGACATGATATGAAGCTTAAAAAACACTTGTGAATTGTGAAGTGTTAAATCAACATGTGAAAAATAAAATAAGATGGATATATGAGATTAGGAAAAAAAAAGAAGGAAGGGGAAGGAAAAGGTAAGGAAGAGGAAGAAAGAAAATAATAAGAAAAAAATATATAATAATAAGGAAAGGATGATGGAGGAGGATTATAAGAAGGAAGGATGGGAGAGGAGGAGAAATGAGTAAGAGAGAGAGATAACCTTTAATACTGAGAAACATTAAAACAGAGAGAAATTAAACATTCTCACAGAGAAATAAAAAAAAAAAACGTAAGATAATACATAATTTTAAAAAATTTTGAAATTAAAAGTTAATGAGGTTTATGAATGGTGATGTTTATGATTAAAGAAAAGGAATTAAGAATAGTATTTATTTAAGGTTTATAAGGTTTATATATTCAATATATAAACCTTAAATAAATACTATTCTTAATTCCTTTTCTTTAATCATAAACATCACCATTCATAAACCTCATTAACTTTTAATTTCAAAATTTTTTAAAATTATGTATTATCTTACGTTTTTTTTTTTTAATTTCTCTGTGAGAATGTTTAATTTCTCTCTGTTTTAATGTTTCTCAGTATTAAAGGTTATCTCTCTCTCTTACTCATTTCTCCTCCTCTCTCATCCTTCCTTCTTATAATCCTCCTCCGTCATCCTTTCCTTATTATTATATATTTTTTTTCTTATTATTTTCTTTCTTCCTCACCTTTTCCTTTCCCCTTTTTTTTCCCAATCTCATATATCCATCTTATTTTATTTTTCACATGTTGATTTAACACTTCACTGCTCGCAAGTGTTTTTTAAGCTTCATATCATGTCTCCCTATTTTATCTGATGAGAACGCAAATATCATCCCATGATGTTATTTGTTTTTGAAATGCGCATAATAAAATACATGGAACTCTTTTAACCATCTTTTGATCTTATATTATTTATACTCCAGTCTTATAAACTGTTGAGTGCTACTTATCCGATATTTGCATTGCTTTATTGTGCTACAATAAAACTCACCTCCTACATATATATATATATATAGGAAAAGAGACAGGACTCCGATGGCTGAGCTCCGGCCGTTTCGACAGCTAGAACCTTGGTTCGGATCTAGCTGTCAAAACGGCTGGAGCTCAGCCGTCGGGGTCCTGACTCTTTTCCTATTACCCACTCTACTACCTTAAGTATCGAGTACTCTGGTGCGTTATGGTCCACCTGGTTTCTTACCACACTTTCTTTGTTATATATATATATATATATATATATATATATATATATATATATATATATATATATCCTGATGTCGTCCAAAAGTAATGGTCGCATTTTGAAAGGGTACGTCATCATCATCATCATCATCATCAACGTTTAACGTCCGTGTTCCACGCTTGCATGGGTTTGGACGGGGGTAGTCCCACTTGAGGCAAGAGTGATTGTCTTGCTCGCATAGGACTGTCTGGCAGGTTTTCTACAGTTGGATGCCCTTCCTAACACCAACCACATTTACAGTGTGGGTCTGGGAGGTTTTTACCGTGTTGCCTACACGGCCACATTACAGCGTGGACTGTGTGTTTTTTTGTCGTGACACCTACACGATCTCATTTGTTTCGGCCTGGATGGCGCGGTACCAACACAACTTTACATAGAACGGGGTGGTGTGGATGGGGTGGGGGTGGTGGTGGTGGGACGGGGTGTATTTTGTTAGAGATGCCTACTGGCTGGAGTAGGTTTTACTATATATTTAGGTAAGGCGGGTCTTCTCTGTTACTGAGTACCGCCAAAGGTAATGTTTATTTATAAAACTGGTATATATTGTATTTTGTCTGATGAAGGCATACCATAATTTAACTTGGTATCCTTGAAATATGTATAATGAAATAAATATGGTTTTATAAATATAGTTTCCATTTGTTAATATCGTATATTATATATATATATATATATATATTATATATATATATATATTATATATATTATATTATATATACATATATATATATATATATATATGTGTGTGTGTGTGCGTGTGTGTGTGTTATGTATTTCTGTAGAAAAGGTAAAGGAAAGAAGAGTGCTCTATGTATAGTACAGAGCTATTTCAAATGTAGATATATATGTATGTAAAAAGTAAACAGAAATAACAAAGCAAATGACAGTGCAATGAAGAAATACATTAGGTTAATGACTGAAATAATAGGAAAAGAATCTTAACGTTTTGGATACAAGTCCTTCACCAAAAGATAGAATGAGAGATAAAAGTGGAAATAGGAAGCCATTCCTATATTAAACATTGCATATACTCTATTATGTATTGAGTACCTTACTTACTGTGGTTACCCCCGATTGAATCCAGGATACACACACACACATATATATGAACGTACATATTGTATATTTTATAATATACTGTACGTTTATTTAAAAACATTTTGAAGGCCTTTCGCTATCAATTTAAGATAGTGACTAACATCATATACCTAACTTCAGCCAAAACAAAGAGGAATAACCGACAACCGTTTCTCACTTTTTAGCGGTTGCCAAGGTTATATATCCCTTGTCTTTGCTGTGAGCTGTAGAAGTTGGATTCTCATAGAATTCTAATTATGTTTAAACTCATTAACATACAGAGTGGTTGCAGGCCCAGCAACAATTAGAAATTTGTGTTGGTGCTCTGAAATAGTGATGTATACATGAATGTACATATTATAACCTTGACAACCACTAAAAAGTAAGAAACAATCGTGGGTTATTTCCCTTCGTTTTGTCCAGCATTGGTAATTTTTACTCACTTGGAATTGAGATAAGATTAGGCTATAGTTATATACCTTTCACTGACTAGAATCAATAAGCTGTAGCTTTAACATAGCATGATTCATAATAGAGATGTATATGGAGGCATATACGATATGTTTATGTATAATAAACATATAAGTCATATTTTTTATATTATATTATTGTATGGCCCTAAAAAGGAGTCTTACTCAAATATTATGTATTTCTTCATTACACAGCACATCAATATCTTACATTTGCCTTTGTGTTTGAAATGTCTAGATATATTTAATTGATTCACCCTTTTGTTATCATAACCCATGCCAGCATGGAAAAATGGACATTAAGTGATGATGATGATGATGATTTCAAATGAAAGACACTGCCTGTGATTTTCAAATGATTTAAAAAATAATCAAGAATTTTTAGGGATTTAGTAATATAACTAACTTTTTTATTATTAATCTGGTGTTTGGAGAATAACTTAACAAAGGTTCTTACATAAAACTATGATGGAAATTTTTTAAATAAAGATAAAGATTTAAAAACAAACAGTTTTGTACTGTAGAACCAGGGTCAGTTCCAGGTGGTTTAGTATCAAAAGGTTTAAGAGTTCATGATCCAAATCTAATTATGGACCCCCCCCCCCTGCCCCAAAAAACCCTGTTAACTTACGCTCGACACAACGGCAACCTTTCTGCAAAGCTCTGATATAGGCTTCCACATTGCTTGGGCCATGAAGCTGATCTTCCATCAAATAGCTGGAAAAAAATATATACATACATTGAACAATGAATGAGTAATGAGAAGAACTGCAGGGCTCCCATAGTTGGATTAAGCTTGCATGGGACACCTGGCTAAAAATTTCATCAGGGCCTTTGCATTAAAGTTCTACATCTTCGCCCACTTGTTCCTGAGAGGGTCGTGGGGGCAGAGTCCTCAAACATTTCCTCCAGTGGGTCCTGTCAGAAGCAACCATTTCTAACAAATCTGGCTGGATCTCCAAACAAAACTAGCTAAGCTCATGGATGTTATCCCACCATCTTGATTGGGGTCTACTCCTGGGTCTCCTGCCAGTAGGTTTTGCCTGTAAAATCTGTTCAGTGATTCTCTCCTGAGATATTCTAACTACATGCCCATAGTATTGGAGCTGTGATCTCTCAATCTGGAGAAGTAGTAGCGCTACCTGGAGTGACTATGATCTCTGAGCTACACACTATCAAGGAATGTTACTCCAAAGTCCCCTTGGAGGAACCCCATTCAGGCCGCTTGTATTCATGATCATATTCTTTTGGTTATTATCCAAGATTCATGACCATAAGTTAGGGTTGGCACGAATACTGAATTTAAGATAGTGAGTTTGGCTTTTACGCCAACCTCCCTTCTTCTGATTACCGAATGCTGAAGCTGGTGCATTATTGCACAAACTCCAGTGAAAGGGCGGTGAATTGGCAGTATCGTTACTCCAATCTGTCACTGCCAGCCCCCTCTTCCTCATTTTCCTCTTCTGACACACTTATAAGCACAAAACACAGATAGAATGTGATTTTTACAAAACTTACGTATTGTGGGAAGAGTTTATGAAATAATTAATAATTGGTCTAGTCATATCCTGATAAATCTGTGAACAAGCCGGGTTAAATAAGGACTGTTCTGAAGAGGAGAGGAACAACTGGAAGCCTGCAAAAAAAAAAAAAAAAATAATAATAATAAGTGAATTGGTAGAGTTGTTAGAACATCTAATAGAATATCTTGTAGTATCTGTCCTGGCTCTCTGCACTCTGAATTCAATTCCTTCTGAGATCAACAGTGTTTTCATCCTTCAATAAAATAAAATACCAGTCAAGTACTGTGGTCAATTTAATCAACTTTCCTTTCTCCTCAACATTGCTGGCCTTGTGCCTAAATTAAAACCCATTATTGTTTAACACCATTTATAATTGTTTCTACTTTTGGCACAAGGCCAGCAATTATTCCAGTGCATTACTGGTACTTTATTTTATCGACCCTATAAGCACATGGCTTAGTGGTTAGAGCATTGGGCTTGCAATCGAAAGGTTTTGAGTTTAATCCTCAGACTGGGTGATGTGTTGTTTCCTTGAGCAAGACACTTTATTTCACATTGCTCCAGTTTACTCAGCTGTAGAAATGAGATGATAGGGACTGGGGTCCCTATCATTCAACTGCAAAGTGGTCGTGGAGGTGCCACGGCAAAAAAGCACCCAGCACTCACTGTAAATGAGGTTGGTGTTAGGAAGGGCATCCAGCTGTAGAAATCAAGCCAGAATCAGTTCCCATCCCACCCTTGCAAGCAGGGAAAAAGCGGTCGTAAAATGATGATGTAAAATTCTGATGTATAAGGATGAAAGGCAAACTTAACATCGGTGGGATTTGAACTCGGACCACAAAGGGCCGTAACTCTATGCTGCAAAGCATGGCGTCCAACCCACTACTGATACTGCCAATCCACCGCCCCTATCTATTTATAGTTGTTCCAGCTGTGACTATAGAGTCTTTTTTTTTCCCTGGCATTATCTAGGACTGCATTGTCCAATGTATCATTTTCTTTAAAATGGTATGGTATTATTTGAGCACGATTGAGCCGTTACCTGTAGCATGTTGAGTGACCACGAAAAGATTTCCTCATTGGCTAAATTATTTGCTGATTATATTTATTGGTGGAAACGGATGGGTACTGGTATGCATTTATGCACACATACCCAAATGTAAGTAATTGTTGGCTGATAAAACATCGCTAATATAATTTAAAATAGAAAGGAGGAAATAGGGAGAAGTAAAGAATTATAACAAGTAGGGGGAGTTATACTGATCAGAATGAGAGAGAGAGAGAGAGAAAGAGAGAAAGAGAGAGTGAGAGACGCTCTTGTTAGTGTGTGTGTAGAAGAGTAAAAAAAAAAAGAAATGCCATTATTATACAAATTGAGGTATACTCTCACACACACACAGACCCTCACTTATATATATGTGACACAAAGAGAACTAGTTTTCTATTAATATAGATGGAGATGATGTCTATGGTAGTTGTAAAAGATAGGAATAGATACGAAAACTCGCTATATTTGAGGTGGAGGTAGAAATTTTCATACAACCTTTGAATACAATAAATCATTAATCAAAAATTACAAAGTTATCTTCCTTGTAATAAATGTTTATTTTCAAGGAAGACAACTTTGCTTATTAAACATTTATTTCAAGGGAGACAAATTTTGGAAAAATCGAGATTTCTGATTAACGAAACTTTTCGCCACCTTATTTCTAATGAAAGGCATTGCATATGATTTTCAAATATTCGAGGGATTTAATTGATATAGCTAATAAAATGTTTCGACGGTGAAATGACAAATCTAAGTTCGTAAGGTAGTCGACAGAATGGGAGTATTCATCACATGACCAAAATAGCAGACGACATGTTAGTGGTGGTAAGGTTTTTCAAATAATCATAAATGGCAATTTCTGTCTGTCTGTTTGTGAACCTAAAACTCAAAAACTACCAAACCGATCTTGATGAAACTTTACACGTGTGTGGGGCTCATGCCCATTTGATTCTTTACGTATATTTCATTTTAATCAAAGGGTTCCCCGGGGCCTCAAATCCCCGCTTATTTTTTCCCTTCGATTTATATGAAATTTAAACCATAGGTAAATGACAAGATATGGTGCCTATTCACAAAATGTCAGCAAATTTCAATAATATCCTAATGGGAGTTAAACCCTCTATAGAGAAAATTTTGTCCAACAAATAGAACAAGATTTCACAAACTCCTATGATTTTGGAGATAGACCCCCATAACCATATATATTCTGAAACTACATTGCCCAGGGTACTTGGATAAGTATATTTCCTTTTAATCAAAGGGTTCCCCGGGGGCACAAAACCCCTGCTAAAAACCCCTGCTGAAAATGTTTTCCCTTTGATTTATATGAAATTTAAACCATAGGTAAATGACAAGATATGATGCCTATTCACAGAATTTCAGCAAATTTCAATAATATTAAGACTCCCTAATGGGGGTTCTATTTTTTTCCTTATAGCAACACTCAACTTCCCTGACAAACATTTTTTCTCCTGACCAATGCAATGAATAATATTTGTTTGTATTATTGTTTCGTAAACGAATTTGTCTTCGCTTTTTATTATTTGTCCTATATTTTGATTTCATTTTTGGTCTGAGAGGCATTGGGCATTTTAATGGGAACTGGGAATACCCCTGCTCCCAGGTATTACTGGGTACCTCAGCTAGTTCTTGAATAAAACATACAATACCGATCAAACAATAACACCACTTTTCATGAGCATTGGCAGTAGAGGGTTGGACGCCATGCTTTCTAGCATAGTTACGTCCCTTTACGGTTTGAGTTCAAATCCCATCGAGGTTAACTTTGCCTTTCATCCTTACGGGGTCGATAAAATAAAGTACCAGTAATGTACTGGGATAATTGCTGGTCTTGTGCCAAAAGTAGAAACAATTATTTTGTATAAGCATAGTTATTTACAGCGTAGAGTTATGTCCCTTTACATTCTGAGTTCAAATCCTGCCACGGTTAACTTTGCCTTTCATCCTTACGGGGTCGATAAAATAAAGTACCAGTAATGCACTGGAATAATTGCTGGCCTCGTGCCAAAGTAGAAACAATTATTTTGTATAAGCTCTATGAAATTTAGAAAAAGTTAAATTTATAATTATTATATCATCATCAACATCATCATCATCATCATCATTTTACGTCCGCTTTTCCCTGCTTGCAAGGGTGGGACAGGTCTTATTCAGCACAGCATCTCTCCACTTGTCACGGTCCTTCGTCATCTCCACCATGAGCTTCAGCGATCTGAGGTCTGTTCTCACCACCTCCGCCCATGTTTTTCGTTTGTCTACCTCTACCACGTCTTCCTTCAACTGGCAATTCCTGGCACTTCTTCACCCATCGGTCATCCTCCATGTGCATCAGATGTCCATACCACCTCAGTCTCCTCTCTCGCACACTACATTCTATCCCTCTCAGACACAGTTTCTCTCTCAACACATTCATGCTGGGTCGTTCACGCACATTGACATTGCATATCCAACAGAGCATGCTTGCCTCATTTCTCTCCAGCCATACATGTATGTCATAACACCTGATATTACTCACAGTTGCAAAAGTATGTTTCCAAAATGACCTGCCATATGACAGGTAACACACTAGTATATAGTATATTAACATAATTAACACTAATATAAAATGAATAAGATATGGTTTTAATATAAATGTGATATGTATGTGTGTGTATCAGGAACACATATTCGTGTTATACATATATGAGTATATGTATGTATATGTATCCACACTCACACGCTCACAATTCACAAATCTATAAAATAAGTAAAAAAATCACATGAGTATGCATGTGCAAATAACTATGTGTATGTTTGTGTATGTACACACACACACACACACACACACACACACACATATATATATATAATCGTCATCATTTAATGTTCACTTTCAAGGGTTGGATTGGTCTACATAGACCAAGTCAGTACTGAAGCAGGGTTATTGACCTCCCAGACAGGCCAAGGGGTCTGTATCATTCTTACATATGGTCATATCAAGTGTAGGGAAGAAGTTGTTGTGTCGTTTGACACAAACTGAAGGGTCCTCCTAACCCCTAGTTTGGTAAGCTTTTCTACAGCTGGATGCCCGTCCTAACACCAACCACTTATCTACACCCCCTGGTGTGTTTACTGTGTAAATCCCCAACACAAGAGAGGTTGTTGAGTCTTTGACACAACTAAAGGGTCCTCACAACCCTTTTAGGCATGATTTCTACACCAAGGTTCCCTTCCTGTTGCCAACCATCCTTACAGAGTGCACCAGGTGCATTTTCATGGTACTATCATTAGAGAGGTTGTTGGTTATAGATCTAACAATCGAGCCCTCTCAGCTCTGAGGAGGGGGCAATAGGAGAGGGAGAAAGGTATGAAGTTAGAGGTGTATGTGGGGATTTAGCAGGGCAATGAGTAAAGGGTAGGGTTGTCTCATTAGTGTATGGGGATGTCATCAATATGGTGGGGTAGGGGCAGGATGGAGAGATAGGTAGGGGGTAAGGGATGAGTAAGTGGTAGGGGTATCTGATTAGTGTATTGGGTGAGGGGATGTAGTGATGTGGGGTTGTGCTTGATAGAGAGGAGGTCCATGGTGGAGAGGTAGGATAGAGGGTAGTTGGGGTGAGCAAGGGGTAGAGAGAGTAGCTACTAGGGTGCAATGGTGAGGATATCTAAGGTCTGTAGAGAGGTGGGTGCAGTGGTGGTGATGATAAATGGTGGGGAGTGTTAGTGGAGGGAGGGGTAGCTGGTTAGTGTATGGGGAGAGGGGATGTGCTCAATAGAGAGGGGGTTATGGTGGAGAGATAGGTATGGGGATAGTGAAGGGGTAAGGGGTGGTAGTGGGTGTAGACAAGGGGTAGAGAGAGTAGGGTGCAATGGTAAGGATATCTAAAGTTTTTAAAGGAGAGTTAAGGATTGGTTCTGGAGGAGGCATGGGTGATGAGTGCAGTAGGGATGATGATAGTTAGTGCAGAGTGCTAGTGGGAGGGAGGCAGAAAGGGACCATGAATGGGTTAGGTAATATTGTTAGGTAATATTATGCTTCTGGCCAGGTCTTTATCATCACAGCATAGCGCCAACCCTCTTGATCCTTTGAAATCTGAGTTGTGATGTTTAGTTTCCTAAGGTCACATACCACTACCTCATCCCATGTCTTCCTGGCTCTGCCTCTTCCGTGAGTTCCAGCCATTGGGATTGCTCTGCATTTCTTTATGCAGCTGCTATCCTTCATACGCATCACATATCCATACCAACACAATCATCTCTCTTGCACATTACATCCAATTCCTTTTATACTAAGTTTTCCTCTCAGTTCACTTATGGTACGTAGTTCATGCACACTAATATTACACATCCATTGGAGCATACTCACTTCATTTCTCTCCAGCCTTTTCAGGTGTTCTGCAGTTAAGGCCCATATTTCATTGCCATGTAGCATTGCGGTTTGCATGCAGGCAACATACAGTCACCATTCCCTCTGAGCGAGAAGCCCTTTGTTGTCAGCAGAGCTATCAGCTCTCTAAACTTCTTCCAGCCTATTCTGGCTATCATACATTCAATGCATCCTCCCCCACTGCTAATTTAATCTCCTAATTAATAGAAGTTGTTGACAACTTCTAAGGAGCCTCCCTGGCAACTGAAGGAATTCACTTCATATGAGTTCTTAGTACATACTTTTACTGTGCATCTACCACATACAAAGTCTATATTTTCTGTTAACCTGCTTGCAATTGCACTACATCGCTTGTATGTTCATACATTGCACTGTGTGCACCTTATAGAATTTCTGCCCTCCTTATTAACATGTATGTGTATGCCTGTATGAATAAACACACAACTCCCCACCTCACACACACAAGAAATCAAAGCAAATGCAGCTTTGACTGACTGTCCAGACATTCAGCATTAAATTAGAATTGACAAAGAACACAACAATAACAAAAAGAAGAAAGTTGTTGGGAGAGGAGGAATAAGGTTATAATGTCTGATGGATGTCATTACATGTCATGGTGGATTGACAATAGTATCATTCGTCCTAGTCATAACAAAACAAATGCATAGAAGTCATTGAAATTCAGTTGTTTGTGTTATCAAAAGACTCAAAAGTCATGCTGTTGTTGTTTAACCCTAGGTTTGTCCTGATCCAGCAAAACTTATGATAGCACAACCAGGTCGATTTTAATTTATGAATCTTTTTCTTTTTTTTCTAATACAATAAAGTATGATTTTGAGGGAGATTTAGTTGCTTTTTATAGCAAATGCAGCAACTGTATGGTACTTTCTTCCTTCATTGGCATCTGTAGAAGGAAGAGAGGGTTTAGGAGCTAGATTTCTAATGAAAGATACTGGCTATGATTTTCAAATAATTTTGAAAATGAACAAGAATTTGGAATTTAAATCATACAGACAACTTCAGTTATGGATGTCAGAGACCTCACCATTTTAACAGGTAATTTCAATGTACACGAGATAGGTGAGTTACGTTTTGCTCCCTTGTACCACAAAAAATAGCAGCCAAATCTCACTCAAAGTCACATACTACCTTCTTAAAAAGAAGATACATAACACGTAAGAACTAGTTGTTCTATGTAAAGCATTAGTTTCTATGAATTTACACAGAAGATAATTGAACAAAAACTTTTTACTTCTCAGAGTTTTAGCACGTGACTTCAGTGGACACGTTGGGCAACACCAGGATGACTATACAGGAGTACATGGTTGATATGGCTATGGCTTAAGAAATTAAGATGAGCAAGACTCCTAGAATTCTGTGATACAAATGAACTAAACAATTACAACACTAGCTTCAGGAAACTGGCTAGTTACCTGATCACCTACCAATTACACCTACCAATACACAAGCCAGATTGACATTTTACTTGTTAGAAAACAAGATAGACAGATGGTTATGAATATTAATCCCTTCTTCAAAGAGAGAAGAATGCACCACACAACATAAGTTAGTTATTAGTGATATGAGAATAAATACAAGACAACAAAAAAAGGTAGGAGAATCTGGAGAAGGAGAGTATGAAAACTAAAGGACCGCTCTATAAAATGTAGGTTTAGAAAAACTCTACATGATATGTATGGTAAGAGGGAGGTAGAGTTTGAGACATATGACATAGAAGACAATTGAAAATTCCTACATAACCTTCTGCAGGCTACTGAAAATATTTGTGACTATAGCAAAGCATCAGCCAGACAGAGGGTGACTTATTGATGGAATAGCATTATGGACTAAGGGGTTAAATCCAAGAGACAGGCATGGAAAAACTGAAAAAAAAGTCACAGCAGGAGTCTTGGGCACTTGGATGGATTGTGGACTTTCACAGGGAGTTATGGGGTAATCTTTGAGATCAGAGAAGCATGTGGGGCTGGGTGCCTTGCTGGAACTATAAGGGCTAGCGATGTTGTGGGGCTGGAAGGCCTTGCTGGAAGTAGCTGGGCCTAGTGAAGTCATGGAACAGGAGGTTGAAACAGCAGCTGCGTTGTGGGCTTTCTCACTCTCTTGGTCAATAATTGTTTGGTGAAGGAGGTTGTGGTTCTTTTGCTCCATGTGTAAGGGACAAGTGGTGATATTTTCTGGCCATAGGGTAGAGTTGCGTTGGGTGCTTATGGATCACAGATATACCTCATTCTGGAGCAGATTAACCAGTGAGATGTCCCATGAGATAGGTGAGTTACGTTTCGCCCCCTTGTACCACAAAAAATAGCAGCCAAATCTCACTCAAAGTCACATACTACCATCTTAAAAAGAAGATATATTACATGTAAGAACTATTAGCTTCTATGAATTTACACAGAAGATAGATGAACAAAAACTTTCTACTTCTCAGATTCGCACACTCACCTAGTAAGCTGAGTCTTGTTTGTTGTTTGAAGCAAGGATCTGGTTCAAACTTTATAATCCACTGTTTGCACATTTCTTCAGTGACATTCTTCTCCTATAATGAAAGGTATAAATGTATAATTAGTTGGGTCAATGAAATGAAAACTATAACATGTAGCAGATATGTATGTATGGTCCCATAACTCCTGATAGAGTTAAAGGGATGCTGTATTGACATAGTGCTTTTGGCGGAGCCCGTCCCTTTCCTGGCCTCAGTACAGCAGATTTCTTCCAAAGAAAGATAGAAAGTGATAGAGAAGAAATGAGAAAGAGATATAGAGGAAGAATCGACCCCATTACTAGACTGGTACTTTTTTATTGACCTTGAAAGGATGAAAGGCAAAGTTGACCTTGGCGGGATTTAAACTCTGAGAGCAGAGAGCCGGGATGAATACCATAAAGCATTCTATCCGACGTTCTAATGACTCATAGCAGATATAGACAAAACTAAATACATATCTGACAGTCATCAACTTTGATTAAGTACTGACTTTGTCCATGACAATCCATCTAACCCATGCCAGCATGGAAAAATGTATGTTAAATGATGATGATGATGATGATGATGTTATTTCTTCATTCCACCAAATTTTATAAACCCTCAACACACTACTTGTTGTTTAGCAACGGTAAGCTCTGAATGAAAAACATCTGAGCAAAGCCATTTCAGTCATAATGATCCAATATTTTTTCAGGAAATGTATCTAAGACTATTTTATCTATTGTGACCTTCCATTTATAATATACTAATAATAATAGGTATAAATCAAAGTTGTAGCTGCAGTATAGCAAATACCAATCAAATTATTTGAGGTAGTCACAAAGCCCTTAATGGTACAAAAAGTCAATACATTTTTGTCCAGAGTAAACAGAAAGTTAAGAAATAAAACGACCAGGTGTATGTGGCCATAATTTATACCACAGCAATGATAAATACAAACAGGTAGGAGACTAGTCTGTATTTATTGTTGTGGTTATAAACTATGGCCACTAACACTTGGTCATTTTATTCTTGGAGTCACACTTTCTTAACTTTATATATATATATTGTTATATTTAGGGATGGTCATGTGCCCAATATTGCCAATAGAAAGAAACACATGCACCCACCATCTGATTTTCACTTTATCTTTATTGTTCGTTATTCATTTGTTTAACAAATATATATATATATATATCATCATCATCATCATTTTCCCTGCTTGCCAGGGTGGGATGGGTCCTCTTCAACACAGCATCTCTCCATTTGTCACGGTCCTTCATCATCTCCTCTGTGAGCTTCAGCTATCTGAGGTCAGCTCTCACCACCTCCGTCCATGTTTTTCGTGGTTTTCCTCTACTGTGTCTTCCTTCCACTGGGATTACTTGGCACTTCTACAGACAACGGTCATCTTCCATGCACATCACATGACCATACCAACGCGGTCTTCTCTCCTGCACACTACAGTTTATTCCTCTTATACAGTTTCACTTTCAACTTGTCCATGCTTGGTTGTTCATGCACATTGACATTGCATATCCATTGGAGCATGCTTGCTTCATTTCTCTCCAGCCTTTGCATATTCTCTGCAGTTGCTGCTCAGGTCTCACTACCATGCAGCATCGCGCATCTCACACAGGCATCATACAACCGACCGTTCGTTCGTAGGGAGAAACCCTTCATTGTCAACAGAGGAAACAGTTCCCTAAACTTCTTCCATCCTGTCCTTATTTTAGATACTATGGCCTTAGAGCATCCTCCTTCCTTGCTAATTTGGCCACCTAGATATTGGAGGTTATCAACCACCTCTATAGATCCTACCTGTGTTTAAAAATGTGCCTATCACTGACACTTCTACTATCAATTTTCCATGAACATCTACTACATATGAAGCTTTCCTTTCATTTTAGTTTGCCTGCTATCCCACTACGCCTCCTGTGCACCCAAGATCTGCATTGTGTACATTCTATAAAGTTTATGCCAACTCCTTTTCTACATATCGAGCATAGCTATTTCCCAGATGGAATCAGAGTGTTGTCCTCTTTCTTACTTATCAATACTTTAGTCTTTGCTAGGTTCACTCTCAGTCCCCTTGATTTCAACAGCCAGAATTTATTCTCTAGCTCCTCTACTGATTCTGCTATAAGTACCAGATCATCAGCATAGAGAAGTTATCATGGGCAGCCGGTCTTAAACTCCTCTGTTATGGCTTGAAGTATAATGAATAAAAGTGGGCTGATGACTGAACCCTGATGAACTCCTACTTGTATCTTGAATTCCTCACTAAACTCCATTCCTACTCTCACTTTACTGACAGCCCCTCTGTACATAGCTTGCACTGTCCCCACAAGCCATTCCTCTACACCTAATTTCCTTAGGGACCACTGGATGACAGATCGGGGTACTCTATCAAAGGCCTTTTCTAGGTCAATAAAAACTAAATATAGTGGCTTATTCTTCTCTAAGAACCTCTCTTGTAGTTGTCTCACTAAGAAGAGAGCATCTGTTGTACTTTTCCCAGGCACAAAATCAAACTGCATCTCATCTAATTTGACTCCTTAATTAGTTGTGCTAGCACTCTTTCTGTCACTTTCATAACCTGATCCACCAGTTTTATGCCCCTATAATTGCTCCTCTTCAGTGCATCCCCTTTACCTTTGTAACAATTAACAAGAATACTGCTGCACCACTCTTTGGGTATGACTTTGCCATATATATATAAGGAATGTAGAGAAGTAACACACGAGTTGATATATATAAACAAATAGTAAATAGGAAAAGAATACAGTAGAAAATGGTAGAGGGATTTTTTCAGTATAACATTAAAACATTTATTTATAAAGTAGGGATTTCTGCATTTAATTGTGTATCGATTTCAGCTTTATATGCTTTTTCAATGATGGAAGTGTACAGTGCAGTTAAATTGTATATTTATACAAATAATAATAAAATGGAGAAAATAATTTTTAGTTTTTACATACATATTTAGAGTCACTACTACCAGTCGAAGCCAATAATTTAAATTGCTATCACCTCTGTTGGTCAACACTAACAGAGAACGAAAGAAAACTACAGACAAAAATATGAACTTTCCCCTCTAAATATATGTGTAAAAACTAAACATTTTTTTTCTCCATTTTATTATTATTCGTATAAATATGCAATTTAACTGTAGTATACACTTGCGTCGTTGAAAAAGCATATAAAGGAAAAGAAATTGAAAATGCAACTGAAGTCTTTTAAGAATATTTATTTATTTACTTTACTGGTTTCACAGTTCTTATGATTTTCAAAAGTAAAATTGAGATGGAGGGTTTGTGTTTCTGTTGTGGTTTGTCTTGCATATATATATATCATCATCATTTTACGTCCGCTTTTCCCTGCTTGCAAGGGTGGGACGGGTCTTATTCAGCACAGCATCTCTCCACTCGTCACGGTCCTTCGTCATCTCCACCGTGAGCTTCAACGATCTGAGGTCTGTTCTCACCACCTCAGCCCATGTTTTTCGTGGTCTACCTCTACCACGTCTTCCTTCAACTGGCATTTCCTGGCACTTCTTCACCCATCGGTGATCCTCCATGCACATCACATGTCCATATATATATATATATAAATGCTCCCTTGTTCAAATCTTGCTACAGTCAACATAGAGTCAATAGAATATAGTACCAGTAGAGACTACTGGGTTCAATTTAACTTTCCCCTCCACCAAATTGCTGGCCATGTGCCTTAATTAGATACAATTATTATTATCATTATTATTTTGTTGTAGAGCCATGCATGAAAGAATTATAATATAAGTTGAGGAATCTAATTTTACCTTTTGCTGTTGCTTTAGAAATTTCAGTAGATCTCCTGGAGTCAGATAGGATTTGCCACGAACATACCTTTGATTTTAAAATGATTAATTAGCTTATTCAATTAATAACATCACCAAAAATAAACAAAATGAAAAATGAAATTTCAAATATACTTTCTAAATCCAAATGTAATTTTAGTAAAAAAAAAAAACCAAACAAACAAACAAAAAACAAAAACAAAAACAAAAAAGATAGTTTGAGGAAACTAAAATTTGTGAGTTTCATTAACTTCCTACTTTGTAAGAAAATTTGATGTTTTAGCACTGCAAAAACCATGCCTAACTGGAATGTTCACACATGTAATTTGTCAAGTCTCAGAATGTGACAACTTATCAAATCTGTACTAGGGTGGAACAGACAAAACAGTTATGATAATGATAATAGAGGTTCACAATCTTTTATCCGAAAATCCGAAACCTGAAAAGCTCCGAAAACGAAACATTTTTTCAGGATGTCGTCTGCACACCAAAGGTTGCGTTTGGCACCAAACTTGACCCAAAACTTGACCCATAGTTATCCCAAGTAACGCAGTTGTGTCTCAGTACTCCTACCAGTCAGATGCACATTGCCTCTGCTGCTCACTGACATTTTGTTTATTTTTTTGTTGATTTTCTTTTTACTTTAAAGACTGAAAATGTCAAAAAGAGCTGCAGATTCCCGTATGGTTAACAGTGAGAAGCAGAAAAGGAAGTGTTTGTCATTATCGATAGGCTCAAACTCACGACCTTGCGGCCAAAAGCCAAGCAGTCTACCACTGAGCCACCCTGTCCCCTGTAATGTTTTATCTAAAAACTTTAAAATTTACGCTAAAATCTTCCAATCTGAAAAGAGTCTGGGCCCAAGGTTTTCGGGTAAGAGATTGTGAAACTGTATAAATATTTGTAAGGCCTGAAATGCTCTATATAATATGTGTGCAGTGCCTAGTAGTGATATTTTATTTATGTTGTGTATATATGTATATATGTAATTACTGAAGTATTGGTTGTGAATTGCTCTGTATATTTTTTTATTATTCCAAGACACATTTTATTATAGAGACTGTTTTATTTTCAGTCATCACATTTTGGTTATCTCTATTTTCAGATCTTTATATTTGGATAATTTCGTTATCATCATAAACATGGTGGATTAGCAGAATTGGTAGTATCATATAAAATAACTTGCAGTACTTTGTAATGTCCCTCTACATTCTGAGTTGAAATACTGACTTTACCTTTCATCATAGGGTGGGTGAGGGGATAAAATAAAGTACCAGTTAAATACTGGGGGTTAAATTTAATAGCTTTTGCCTCCCCCACAAAATTGCTTGCCTTGTGCTTATATAAGAAACAATTGTTGTTGTTGTTAATATTATCAATGTGTTTAATGAAATTTATTTTTGGAAACATTTATTTTTTTAAAAGATATAAATAAAGAATTTGCTAATTAAAAGAGGTGGCCACTGTTGTTTAACCTTTTTGACACCAAACCACCTGAAACCTCTCCTGTTTCTACAATACAAAGACATTTATTTTAAAGTGTTTATATTTATCTAAAAGCCTTACATCATAACTTTATGTAGAACCTTTATTAAGTTATGTTCCATACACCAACTTAATAATAGCAAAGTTTGTTATATTACTAAATTCTTGATTATTTTCAAAATTACTTGAAAAATATACACAATGTCTTTTAGTAGAAATATGGTAACAAAATGGTTAATATTAAACATTTAGTGATAAAATGTTATTATAAAGTTAATAACTAAATAGAAATCCAAGAAAAAAATATAGAAAAATTACAGTTTATATTGACTCTGGAGAAACTGGTAAGATATTTGGCAAGACATATTTCAGACAGGAATGTAAAAAAAGAGAGAAAGAGAGAGAGAGAACAATGAAATAACTATCCAAGCATATAACTTAAACATTTTGATACCAACTCATCTGAACCCTAGTTTTATGATATGAAACTAGTCATTTTAAAGTGTTCATAACTAAATTAAAACTTTCCACCATAACTTTAAATAAGAACTTTTTAGTGTGCTAATTGTCAGTTTACTAATGAGATAGTTAAGTTATATTACTAAATTCTTTCGAATTCTTGATCTTCTTCTTCGCCCACTTATTCCTGAGAGGGTCGTGGGAGCAGAGTCCTCAAAACACTCCTTCTAGCAGGTCCTGTCAGAAGAAACTGTCTCCAACTGATCCAGCTAGATCCCCAAGCAAGACCAACCAAGCTCATGCTCCGGGTCTACCCCTCGGTCTCTTGCCGGTTGGTTTTGCCCGTAAAATCTGTCCAGTGATTCTTTCATGAGACATTCTAACCACATGCCCATAATACCAGAGATGTGATCTCTCAATTCAGAGAAGAAGTGGCTCTACCTTGAGTGACTCTCTGATCTCTGAGTGACACTCTTTATTTTGAAAATAATCAAGAAATCGAGTAACGTTCTTCCGAAGGGTCTTTGGAGTAATGCTACTCAATTTCTTGATTATTTTCAAAATATTGAGAGTACTCTCCATAATGCGTGCAGTGCCTAGTAGTGTTATTTTATGTATGCTGTATATATTTGTAAGTCCTGGGGTTTTGCTTATGTATCTGTGTGTTTTTTTATCATTTCCAGAGCACCTATTATTATTATTATTATTATTATTATTACAGTTGCATTTATCTTGCTTTATTATTATATTATTGTTATTATTATTGTTATTATTATTATTATTAATTAATTAATTAATTAATTTATTTATTATTTTTTAAGCTCGATGGTAAATGCAAAATGGAGAACGTACTTCCTGATCTGGTTGAGGCAACTGAATTTTTGAACATCTGGGGGAATACCTTCTTCTCATAATGATGAGACAGAGTGGCTTCAAAGAATAAGACATTAACTAAACCAGAATATGAAACAAGATAACATCAGCATTTACGCCAGTGATGTCAAACATTTTGTTACAGGAATGGCAAGCCGGAAGGCACCTGGTTCTAACGGCATCAAAGGATTCTGGTACAAGAAAATGAGCAATATGCATGATAGGATAGCCAAACACTTGAACAAGTGCTTGCAGCTAAGAGAAGTCCCAAATTGGATGACCAAGAGTCAAACTGTCTTTATAGTGAAGGACAAAGCAAAAGGAAATGTGGCTGCCAATTACTGACCAATAGCATGCCTTCCAATCATTTGGAAACTGTTGATTGGGTTTATTGGGAACAAGATATACACACATCTCAAAGAGGTGAATCTCTTCCCAAATGAGCAGAAAGGGTGTCGTAGATCGCCCAGGGGAACATAGAACCAGTTGTTAATTGATAAGGTGATTCTAAGGAACTGCAAGAGAAAGAAAAAAAACTTGACAATGGCTTTCATAGATTACAAGAAAGGCTACGACATGGTTCACCATTGTTGGTTAAATGACACTCTCAACCTTGTAAGCATTCAGATAATATCAAGGAAATACTGTTCAACAGCATGGAGTAGTAGAGAACAGAATTGTCATCTAGTAATGAAGTTCTAGGAGAAGATCGCATCAGACAAGATATTTTCCAAGAGGACTCATTATCACCTTTGTTGTTTATCATTGTACTGTGTCTCCTTACTCTTGTAAGATATTGTGGATATTTCACGTCGAAAGAGTCCATAAACTATCTATTGTTCATGGCCAATTTAAAGTTGTAGGGCCGCCATGAAAGAGAACATCATTCACTTGTCCACACAGTGAGGATTGTATCTGATGTCCTAGGCATGAAGTTTGGTTTCAACAAGAATAAAACATTTTCAATGAAAAAGAACAAATTAGTTGAGATCAATGATATTGAAATGCCTGATGGTGAAAGAATTTCATAAATTCAAGAAACAGGTTACCGATACTTGGGCATGTTGCAGCGTGCAAGGATTAGAACAGGCAAAATGAAGGAAAAGATTGAAAAGGAGTATATCAGGAGAGTGAAAAATTGTCCAAGTCAAAACTGTTTGCAGGAACTTTAACATCTGGAATAAAACAATGGGCTTGGGAGTAGTGAGGTATAGTACTGGAATAGTTGATTGGATGAAACAAGACCTTGAAAGAAATGATAGATGCACACATAAGATCTTAACATGTAATGGGTGCTTACACCCAAGGGCAAATATTGTATGGCTGTACCTTAAGATAAAGGAGAAGGTGGGAGAGGTTTAATTTTGATTGAGCAATGCATACGTAGTGAGTGCAACAGCTTGTGGGACTATCTGATTTTAACTTAGAGGTTCTGAAGGAAGACTTTATAACAGAAAGTCAAGCTAAGGAAACATACAACAACGACTTTAGAGAGACACAAGAACAGTCATGGAAAGAAAGGGCTCTTCATGGTAAATTTCCAGCTGCCATTAAAGACATTGTTGATCTTAAGTCATGGCTTTGGATTAGGTCAGGTTGGGTTAAAAAGAGCACTGAGGGTATTATAACTGCCACACAAGACCAGGCACTCAAAACCAATAGGATGAAAGCTAATATCAATGGGCACAATAGCTCCCCACTTTGCAGAGTATGACATAAAGCAGACAAATCTGTGGTACATATTAATGGTTTTTGATTTAGGCTGTAACTCTATGCCGCAAAACATGTTGTCCTATGCTTTACCAATAGTTCCAATCCACTGTCCTTAAAAATAATAACAGCAACAGCAACAACAATAATAATAATTTGATTAACTCCCCCATTACATAACTTAAGAGATCCACAGAGGGAATGATACTGGCTGTACAGGAGCAAGCCCTTAGAATGAAGTGGATAAAACACCATATTGACAAGGAGGAGACTAGCCCACCCTGTCGGATCTGTGGAGAGAAAGAGAAAACTGTGGTTCACATTGTATCTGAGTGTTAACACCTAGCCCAGACTCACTATAATGGATGGAGGCATGACACCATAGGAAAAGTGGTTCACTGGCATTTATGCAAACTGAACAAATTACCTCATTCTGAGAAATGGTATGAGCATAAGCCAGAGTTGATGGTAGAAAATGACTGGGTGAAGGTGTTGTGGGATTTCAGGATACAAATGGACAAAGAATTAGAACACAATAGGCCTGACCTGGTGGTTTTTGACAAGGAAAAACGATTTTGCTTGATTATAGATATAGTTTGCCCCTTTGACACAAAAGTGCAAGAAAAGAAAGCGAAAATTAACCGGTACCAGGATTTAAAATGATAACTGAAAATGATTTGGAATTGTCATGAGATTAAGGTCATCCCCATCATCATAGGAGCACTGGTACTATTTCAAAGAGCTTCCAAGGTGGGTTAAAGAACATTAATCCAGCCCTCTTTGTTGGAAAACTCCAGAAAGCATGCCTACTGGGACAGCAAAGACCCTCTGATATGTCCTGAATATCTGAGGCTGCAGGTAGTGGCTCGATGTTCATCAGGGCAAAATGTTCTGGTTAAATAACAACAATGACTGAGATATCAAAGTAATAATAATGAAAATAATAATAATGATAATAATAATAAAGCTGTTAGTAATATCAATTATCCTACTTTTAGTAGCTTCAGATATAACAAGCAACACTAAATGTTTTAGGTTAGAAGTTTTCTAAATACATATATATATATATATAACGACGGCCTATGCCTCCGTTAATTTATCGTGATATATATATATATATATATATGTATATATATGTATGATATATATGTATGATATATATGTATGATATATATGTATGTATATATATATGTATATATATGTATATGTATGTATATATATGTATGTATATATATATGTATATATATGTATATGTATGTATATATATGTATATATATGTATGCATATGTATGTATTTATATATGTATGTATATATATGTATATATATATATATATATGTGTGTGGACTGTTAACTCCTGATGGAGTTGTAGGAGGGAGCATAAAGGAACACAGCATCTAGGGCATTTAAACTTGGCAAAGCCTATCTCTAGGCCTGAACATAGATGATTTCTTCCAGAGAAAATAGGGGTTAGAAAGAGAGAAAGGAAATGAGAAAGAAATATAAAGGCAAAATCGACCCCAGTATTAAACTAGTACTTTATTTATGAACATCGAAAGGATGAAAGGCAAAGTTGACCTTGATGGGATTTGAACTGAGTGCAGATAGCATGGAATGAATGCTACAAAGCATTCTATCCAATGTTCTAATGGCACTGCCAATTTACTGCCTCTCTATATATTTAGGCAGTGGGTGAATTGGCAGAGTCATTAAAACGTCAGATAGAATGTTTTGCAGTGTTTGCTGCCAAGGTCAACTTTGCCGTTCATCCTTTTAAGGTCAATAAAAAATGTAGCGGTCTAGCACTGGGGTTGATTCTTCCTCTATACTTCCTTCTCACTTTCCCTCTATCACTCTATCTCTTTCTCTGGAAGAAATTGTTTGTGTTCAGACATGGAGAGGAGATGGGTTCTACTAGGTTTAAAAAAATAAGGCCCAAGAAACACTTTTTGTCATTTCGGTGCCCCTATGACTCCATCAAGAGTTCCGGGTACATATATACATATGTATATCTACATACACACACCACTTACACCATACACACACATATATATAAATAAATAAATATACTAACATACATATATATATATATATATATATATTATATATAATATATACATATATATATAAAGCAGAAGAAGAGTACAGTTAACAAGGTGTGTACATTAAATAGCCACCTCACACATATATACATAGGTGCAGTACACAAACCCATTAGTGCATTGTTCGAAAATACAATCAGTGTATTGAAAAAGAGAGAAAGAGAATAAAAACAACCCCATCCCAAAATAGAAAAAAAAAAATTTTTTTTTCAGAAATTGTATTGAATTCAGAAATCGCTCCACAACCCCCACCAAAGACCATAAAACAAAAACATTTTGTTGGGGTGGGTATATTTATATAACAGATTTTAGCATGAAATCATATTTAAATGAAAAGAAATACAAAAATGAATTTAATGGATTTGGGGGTGGGAGTAATGGTGGGGATCATGAGAAAGAAAATGGGGGAGAAAACAAAGTAGGAAAGACAGAATAAGAGAATGTATAAAGAGAGCAAGTAAAATGGGAAAGAGAGTGAATGAGTTGCAATTAGAGAGAGAGAGAGAGAGAGAGAGAGAGGGGGTAGAGGGGAGAGAAATTCATGCAAAAGAGAGTGATAGTGTTACTGGTAAAACTTGTTATATGACTTTTCTTGGGCTCATGCATGTATTTATGTGTGTACGAGGGGAGGAGGTGCATGTGTGCGTGCATGTATGTGTATGAGTGTATGTGTGTGTGTGTGTGTCTATGCATGTGTGTGCGTGTATGCATGTGTATGTGTATGCATGTGTGTGTGTGTGTGTATGCATGTGTGTGTGTGTCTATGCATGTATGTGTGGGTGTGCATGTGTATGAGTGTATGTGTGTGCATGTATGTATGTGTATGAGTGTATGTGTGTGTGTCTATGCATGTGTATGTGTGTGTGTATGCATGTTTATGAGTTTATGTGTGTGTGTGTGAGTGTGTGCATGCATGTATATGAGTGTGTGTGTATCATTATGATGTTCACATCTATTGTTCCAAGCTTATATGGACTGGACAAGTCACTACTTGTTGCATTTTTTTGCCTGGAATTTCTTCTCTAAATGTTTGAGATTCAAATATAATATTGAACTCCTCTATTATTACTTAAGGTGTGAGTTCAAATCCTGCCGAGGTTAACTTTGCCTTTCATCCTTCCGGGGTCGATAGAATAAAGTACTAGTAATGCATTGGGTAATTTCTGGCCTTGTGCCAAAAGTAGAAACAATTATTACTTAAGGTGGATTGGTAGCATCGGTAGAGTGTCAGACACCATGCCTTGCAGCATAGAGTTATGGCCCTTTACGTTCTGAGTTCAAATCCCGTCGAGGTTAGCTTTGCAGCATAAAGTTATGGCCCTTTACGTTCTGAGTTCAAAACCCGCCGATGTTAACTTTGCCTTTCATCCTTACAGGGTCAATAAAATAAAGTACCAGTAATGCACTGGGGAAATTGCTGGCCTTGTGCGAAAAAGTAGAAACAATTATTACTTAAAGGACTATAATAAATAGCAGGAGGCTAAGAACTGAGCCCTAATAGGTCCCTATCTACGTGTTAAATTTGTTGACAACTCTTATCTTGTTGACTATATCTCTGTACATAGCTTGCATTGCCCTCACAAATCATTCATCGTCTACTTCTAGTTTTCTTAGCTTCTATCAGAGTAGAGGATGCATAAGTTTGCTAAGGGCCTTCTCCATGTTGACAAAGTTTAATCCAAGCTAAAACCTTCTGTACTTGTGTCACCTAAAAGAAAGCATTAGCAGTACTTCATCCTAGCACAAACCTAAATTGCATTTCATCTAGGTTAAATCTGTTTCTAATCACTTGAGCTTTAACTATTTTCATAAATTTCATACTTCTATAGTTCCCTCTCTCATACATAACATTTGGCTTTGAAGAAGTCGGAGATAATATGGTGAGGTCAGGCATAAAGTATAATTCCTCCTTGTACTACCTGATTGATTATGTGTGAGACTAGTGCATGACCTAATTCACCAGATATTTTAAGTATATCATTGACAATTACTGATGGTCACCATATCCATAAATCCTGGTGACCATCAGTAATTGTCAATGATATACTTAAAATATCTGGTGAATTAGGTCATGCACTAGTCTCACACATAATCAATCAGGTAGTACAAGGAGGAATTATACTTTATGCCTGACCTCACCATATTATCTCCGACTTCTTCAAAGCCAAATGTTATGTATGAGAGAGGGAACTATAGAAGTATGAAATTTATGGAAATAGTTAAAGCTCAAGTGTATGTATGTTTATATAAACATACATACACACACACATCATCATAATCACTATTTTACGTCTATTCCTCTACGCTAGCATGGGTTAGACAGGTTGTCCTGTTCTAGGCAAGGTCACTCGACCTGGCATTGCCCACAACAGGACAACGCTATATATATATATATATGGAGAGATACTGTGCTAACAAACTCGGAATTCTACAGTGAGTGAGTGAGTGAGTGAGTGAGTGAGTGAGTGAGTGAGTGCGCATATATGCATATCTTCCTATTTCCTCTTTTATCTAGCATCCGAAACATATGCATATATTGACCCACAGTGGGATGACATCCATCAAAATGATATAGCATGGCAATTTACATATAAAGGATAAAAATAAAAATAAAAATGAAACATTGGCAGTTTATGAAGATAAAGCAAGAGGAAAGTTTAGAGTAGTCAGTGTATGAAACAATCTCATGTGTAGCATGCACGCGTGTCTTATTTATACAGGATTAGAGTGCGGCAGATTGTTACTTGTAGGATCAGGCAGTTAAAGCAGGCAATCAATAGTATTATGTGGGCTGTATTGTTAAATCATTTTTTCGCATACACCTGTATGATATACAATCCTGAATGTAGAGAGACACCAAAATATCAAACATATTATAAAACATATTATAACATAGGCAAAACAGTACCACTGTCTTCGCGCACACCACCACTCACATAATCCATGAAACGCAATATATAGACTACAGGTCTATCACACAATCCACGATGATTCAGCATAGAACCAAGTTATAAACCATATCTTGTCGATTCTTAATTAATAGATCATGTTGTTTAGTTTTGTGAGATGATATTATATTCCGGAAGTGTGTGTGTGACCAAGGGGAGTTAATGTGTAAGGGGAGTTAATGCGTAAGGGGAGGTAACTAGCTGATTTTCATAGTTAAATTTATTATCTTAAATTACATTAATGGTGTTTCAAATAAGTGCTTATCATATGATGTTATAGCTAATTTCTAGATTATGTTACTTATCTATAGGTTACAGTGTTGTCTATTAAGAAGTACTAAAGGTGTTCATATCAGGATGATTACCTTCTATTAAGGAGTGTCATACCTGAACATTCTATAAGAAGAGTCAGACCTCCAAATCAATGTTCTTTGTAAGTGTAGTTCCACCCGCAGAACCTGGCAGGGTCTTATTATTATATATGACTCCCGGTAAGCTCTGGGTCATTGTATGTCTGAATCCTTGGCAAATTTAAATATCACCAGGGTGGTCCGGAGATCAATTCTCCCATATAAAGACACTAGTCTGGCCATCAAGCAATACATAAACTCCCATCTCTTATATAAATTAAATTAGGTATCTTATCTATAAATTAGAGTGCAGTCTATTAAGAAGTACTAAAGGAGTTCATATCATGATGATTACAATCCAATATGGAGTGCCACACCTGAACAATCTATAAGAAGAGTCAGACTTCAAAATCAATTATATGTATAAGGGTCTTATTACCATATAAGACTCCCGGTAAGTTCCGGGTCATTGTATGACTGAATCCCTGGTAAATTCAAATATCACCAGGGTGGTCCGGGACCAGTTCTCCCATCAAAAGACACTAATCTGGCCATCAAGCAATACAGCAACTCCTAACTCATATATCACCTGTGCATAATTCATTGTACTCATCGTATAGAATATATAGTCACTTTAATAATAAATTAATTACTTAATCATCTATCTATCCCATGGTGGCACTCCATGCACAGGACTATGTTAGCACAACCAATACAGTGCCTACAGTTTATATTAATCATATATTTGTGCAATGCAGTCCAAGTAATCCAAGACCAACATATCAGAATTAGAAGTACATGGGTGTATCTCCAGGGTAGATGGTACTATAAGGTTGCCACTATTTGCGTTAGAGTGTATAAATGGGTGTGGAGATGAGGTGTAAGGTGTGCCACTGATGCTAATTGCTAGAGGTGGTGACGGGTTCAAGTCTGACATTGTTATATATAGGGTTTAAAGTTTTGGAAAGAGTGTCGGAAGCGGTGTTGGCAAGATGCGAACACTTCTGATTTTTTATTAAGGAGATTATGGTTAGAGAAGATGATAGTATATATAACAATGTCAGACTTGAACCCGTCACCACCTCTAGCAATTAGCATCAGTGGCACACCTTACACCTCATCTCCACACCCATTTATATACTCTAAAGCTAATAGTGGCAACCTTATAGTACCATCTACCCTGGAGATACCCCCCATGTACTTCTAATTCTGATATGTTGGTCTTGAATTACTTGGACTGCATTGCACAAATATATGATTAATATAAACTGTAGACACTGTATTGGTTGTGCTAACATAGTCCTGTGCATGGAGTGCCACCATGGGATAGATAGATGATTAAGTAATTAATTTATTATTAAAGTGACTATATATTCTATACGATGAGTACAATGAATTATGCACAGGTGATATATGAGTTAGGAGTTGCTGTATTGCTTGATGGCCAGATTAGTGTCTTTTGATGGGAGAACTGGTCCCGGACCACCCTGGTGATATTTGAATTTACCAGGGATTCAGTCATACAATGACCCGGAACTTACCGGGAGTCTTATATGGTAATAAGACCCTTATACATATAATTGATTTTGAAGTCTGACTCTTCTTATAGATTGTTCAGGTGTGGCACTCCATATTGGATTGTAATCATCATGATATGAACTCCTTTAGTACTTCTTAATAGACTGCACTCTAATTTATAGATAAGATACCTAATTTAATTTATATAAGAGATGGGAGTTTATGTATTGCTTGATGGCCAGACTAGTGTCTTTATATGGGAGAATTGATCTCCAGACCACCCTGGAGATATTTAAATTTGCCAAGGATTCAGACATACAATGACCCAGAGCTTACCGGGAGTCATATATAATAATAAGACCCTGCCAGGTTCTGCGGGTGGAACTACACTTACAAAGAACATTGATTTGGAGGTCTGACTCTTCTTATAGAATGTTCAGGTATGACACTCCTTAATAGAAGGTAATCATCCTGATATATACATCTTTAGTACTTCTTAATAGACAACACTGTAACCTATAGATAAGTAACATAATCTAGAAATTAGTTATAACATCATATGATAGGCACTTATTTGAAACACCATTAATGTAATTTAAGATAATAAATTTAACTATGAAAATCAGCTAGTTACCTCCCCTTACGCATTAACTCCCCTTACACATTAACTCCCCTTGGTCACACACACACTTTCGGAATATAATATCATCTCACAAAACTAAACAACATGATCTATTAATTAAGAATCGACAAGATATGGTTTATAACTTGGTTCTATGCTGAATCATCGTGGATTGTGTGATAGACCTGTAGTCTATATATTGCGTTTCATGGATTATGTGAGTGGTGGTGTGCGCGAAGACAGTGGTACTGTTTTGCCTATGTTATAATATGTTTTATAATATGTTTGATATTTTGGTGTCTCTCTACATTCGGGATTGTATATCATACAGGTGTATGCAAAAAAATGATTTAACAATACAGCCCACATAATACTATTGATTGCCTGCTTTAACTGCCTGATCCTACAAGTAACAATCTGCCGCACTCTAATCCTGTATAAATAAGACACGCGTGCATGCTACACATGAGATTGTTTCATACACTGACTACTCTAAACTTTCCTCTTGCTTTATCTTCATAAACTGCCAATGTTTCATTTTTATTTTTATTTTTATCCTTTATATGTAAATTGCCATGCTATATCATTTTGATGGATGTCATCCCACTGTGGGTCAATATATGCATATGTTTTTATATATCTCTTGTGTTGAAAAGGAGGTCAAGTATGTTATAGATCACTAAATAGTTGCTCCGAAGAATCCAAACCTCGGTTTGGAGGAAACAATTGTAAGCAAATAAATGATTTAAACTGAACTTTGATTATTGTAATCTCTCTCTCTCTCTCTCTCTATATATATATATATTCATTAGTTAAGCAAAACAAGGCCACAAATTTCATAAGGAAGACATTATTAAAAGATTGTCAGCATATTTTAGTTTGATGTAAGGAATGTAGAGAATAATAATAATAACATTAATAATAATAATGTCTGTTTACAATTGTTTCGCTACTCCATATAATATTTCTGGATCAGATGACTATATATCATTATTGATCTGGTTCAGTTGAAAATAATTAACATATTTAAAAACAGAGCGGCTCATCGGAACTTCAAAGGAATATAAATTAAAATAAGGAGAGAATGTTACATAATGTAATGTTCCATATATTGGTATTTCACTATGGTGTCCTGGTTGTATCAGTTGTCAGCCATAATCAAGCAGTATTCATCTGTCAAGGTTTCATTGTGTGAGATCTGCCTATGGGTAACAAGATGGCGGCCAAAGGACATATTTACCAGATCAATAATGATATATAGTCATCTGATCCAGAAATATTATATGGAGTAGTGAAACAATTGTAAACGGACATTATTATTATTAATATTATTATGGTGGATTGGCAGTATCGGTAGAGGGTCGGGCGTCATGCTTTTTGATCTGAGTTCAAATCCCGCCGAGGTTAACTTTGGCTTTCATCCTTACGGGGTCGATAAAATAAAGTACCAGTAATGCACTGGGATAATTGCTGGCCTTGTGCCAAAAGTAGAAACAATTATTATTATTATTATTATTCTCTACATTCCTTACATCAAACTAAAATATGCTAACAATCTTTTAATAATGTCTACCTTATTAAATTTGTGGCCTTGTTTTGCTTAACTAATGAATATTTCCAGCTCTGCGCACCTAACTTCTGCATGAACCCAGCCACCTAGCTGCTTCCTACTGCATATTGCACATTGAGCACATGCCTTTACGCTTTGGCTTCTAACTAATTCACCAATCTCTCCTCTCCTATCTCCATCTCTCTCTTTAAGATTGGTTACTCTTGAACTGTGTATATATATATATATATATATATATAACATTAAAAAAGATGCTGATGTTACATAAATCATTTATTCATAAAAATTATTTCAACGGTTCTCCCATGCAGTCCAAGATGTAATTCATGCATTTGTTGTTGTTATGAGAATGGTATCTTCAGATGAAATTTGATTTTGTGGTATCCCGCCGGCAGAAAAAACATGTCCTTCTGTTCGTGCGCCTGGCAGACATATGTTGGCATACGAACAGAAGAACGTGTTTTTTTCTGTTGGCAGCATATCACAAAATCAAATTTGAAATAATTATTATGAATAAATGACTTATGTAACATCAGCATCTTTCTTAATGTAATTGGCAGTATCGGTAGAGGGTCGGACGCCATGCTTTGACGCATAGAGTTACGGCCCTTGCCATTCTGAGTTCAAATCCAGCCGAGGTTAACTTTGCCTTTCATCCTTATGGGGTCGATAAAATAAAGTACCAGTAATGCACTGGCCTTGTGCCAAAAAGTAGAAACAATTATTATACTGAATCTTATATATATCAGGACTTTCTTGATGATTTCTTAAGAAGGAAACAGTTTGAGTCCTGTAGAAGTCATTTCTATAATAAAATAAATATACCTATACTCTACTAATGTATTGAGTACCTTTGACAGTAGTCATTTCCAGATTTACATTGGGATCCTACACACACACACTCACACATATATATATATATGTATTCATCATCATCATCACTGTTTAACATCTATTTTCCATGCTATTATTTATATATGTACGTTTGGCATTTTAAAGTAATTTTGTTGTTGACAAAATTTTAAATGTTACTCTCTGCAAAAGTGTCCAATATATCTAATGGAGATTTTATAGTACTAGTCAAAAGTAAATGGTACAGGAGGATGTATATTGCCCTTTCAAAAAATATGTGTGTGAGTGTTTGTGTGCATGTATTGGGCTGATAATTCCTCAATTGAAACTGGCATCAGGAGTGATTACAGCATTTAACATAATCAGTATATATGGAAGTAGAAAGAATGAGAGTCAGAAAAGCCTTTAGACACGTTTGAAATTATTGTATCATTTCAATAGATGAAAATACTATGTGAAATAGTGCCATCAGTAATATGGTAAGAAGAAAAGTTCTTTAAATGTCAGAAACGAGGGGAAAATACGTACAAGGAGATAGATCTATTGTACATATCAAATTAAGGATATGGATGGCTGCCTTTATATTCGTGGTTCAAATCTTACTATTCTCTGTGGTTTAGATAACTCTTAAATATTTATTTAATATATATATATCTCTAACTTCACTAAATTGGCCAACCACTTGATCACATTCCAACCAGGTTAGTTTGCAAGCCAGATTGACTTCATGCTCACTAGAGAATGGGATAGACAGATTGTCATGAATACTAAGTATTTTCCCAAGGAAGAATGCACCACCCAACACAAATTAATTATTAATGACATCAGATGGAATCAGAAATGCATGACAATCTGGTGAAGGATATTATGGAAGCTAAAGAACTATTCTGTTAAATATACGTTTTGAAAAGCTCTATGCAGTACATATAATGAGAGGGAAAGGAGGAGATAGATATGTAAGGTATAGAGTACATAGAGATATTTCGTCTTGTTTTCCTATCCAATGAATTGGATCCAATCTGTACAATCGTTGTCTTGTCCAGTATCTAATTTGTTTTCATCATGAATCGCTTTCTTACTTTAGAGACTATTGATGCACTTAGAAGAATAGTCCCGTCTTTAAAGCATTCAAAACTATAGAGACTCCCAGAAGGCAGCTGATATGTCCATATTTTCTGAGTTATCTGTGTCGTATAGATGTCCCATGTGTTATCTTTTGCTTATATTATCATTGTAACTGACACCGCCTAATTTTGAAATCCAAATTATATATATATATATATATATATATATAAATATATATATATAAATATATATATATACATATATATATGTGTGTTTACATACATACAGTTTCTGTGAATTTATTTTCACTCACGAGGCATTAGTGAGCCTGAATCTATAGTAGAAGATATTTGCTAAGGTACCACACAAAGGGATTGAACCCCAAAGCATGTGGTTGAAAAGTGTATATGCATGTGTATGTGTGTGTGCATGCATGTGTGTGTTTGTGCATGCATGTGTGTGTGTGGGGGGAGTCTGTGTGTGTTTGTATGTTTGTGGTGTGTAGCTAAACACACAGTACAGTTTTATTTTTTATTTTACATGAAGAATAAAAATAGACAAACAGATAAACCAAAACCATAAAGAATCAGGAATTAAAATATCAAACACCATGCTTTTCAAAAAAAAAAAAAAACGAACGCCAAACCACACCACAAAACACAAGACAAAAAAGAATGCAAGAATTCAAAATTACAATTTCAATAGAAGGAAGGTCTTGTTAGTATTGTAATTTTTATATCAATCCTACCAGGTTCCTTTAATATGTACACATATAGACAGATAAAGAAAGAAATATACCAAGATCTACAAAATTACACACATGAACACATTACACAAACCACAAACACACGCAGTGCTGGTCCGCCATCGGTTCCAACTATGAGTGTTCTAGTTATTCAAAGGAGCAACTTGCTTGTGAAATAACATGTGAGTGGCTGAGCATTCCACAAACATGTGTATCCTGAATATAGTTCTCAGGGAGATTCAACATGATACATATGAGAGGCTGAGTATTCCACAAATATGTGCATCCTTAATATAGTCCTCAGAGAGATTCAACATGACACATATGAGTGGCTGAGTATTCCACAAATATGTGCATCCTTCATATCATCATCATCTGGCGTCCTTGGCCGAAATGGACTCAACAATTGATCTCCATGTGGGTCTGTCGTTCATTGCTGTTGCCAAATCCTGGATTTCAATACGAGAATCTCTGGAGATGACAGCGGGATAGGAGAGCTTGTGCCCCCTGTTATTAGTGACAGCTTGTGGTTTCCAAAGCAATAATAGGGACACAGCCTCATAGGTGGCACAATGGCAGTGGCCAGAAAATATTACTCTGCTTTTATGTACATCCTTCATATAGTTCTCAGGGAGATTCAACGTGACACAGTGTGCGACAATAGCTGGCCCTTTGAATGACAAGCACAACTCATTTTTGTCACCTGAGTTGATTAGAACAATGTGAAATATAGTGTCGTGCTCAAGGACACAACATGCCATTGGAAATCCAATTCACAACCATATGGTTATGAGTCAAATACATTCACACATACAAACTAACATATATATGGACATACACATACAAACTAACATATACATGGACATACACACACAAACTAACATATATATGGACATACACACACAAACTAACATATATATGGACATACACACACAAACTAACATATATATGGACATACACATACAAACTAACATATATATGGACATACACACACAAACTAACATATATATGGACATACACACACAAACTAACATATATATGGACATACACATACAAACTAACATATATATGGACATACACACACAAACTAACATATATATATGGACATACACATACAAACTAACATATACATGGACATACACACACAAACTAACATATATATGGACATACACACACAAACTAACATATATATGGACATACACACACAAACTAACATATATATGGACATACACATACAAACTAACATATATATGGACATACACACACAAACTAACATATATATATGGACATACACATACAAACTAACATATATATGGACATACACATACAAACTAACATATACATGGACATACACATACACACTAACATATATATGGACATACACATACAAACTAACATATACATGGACATACACACACAGACTAACATATATATGGACATACACACACAAACTAACATATATATGGACATACACACACAAACTAACATATATATGGACATACACATACAAACTAACATATATATGGACATACACACACAAACTAACATATATATGGACATACACATACAAACTAACATATATGGACATACACATACAAACTAACATATATGGACATACACACACAAACTAACATATATATGGACATACACGTACAAACTAACATATATATGGACATACACACACAAACTAACATATATATGGACATACACATACAAACTAACATATATGGACATACACACACAAACTAACATATACGGACATACACACACAAACTAACATATACATGGACATACACACACAAACTAACATATACATGGACATACACACACAAACTAACATATACATGGACATACAAACTAACATATATATGGACATACACACACAAACTAACATATATATGGACATACACACACAAACTAACATATATATGGACATACACACACAAACTAACATATATATGGACATACACACACAAACTAACATATATATGGACATACACACACAAACTAACATATACATGGACATACACACACAAACTAACATATACATGGACATACACACACAAACTAACATATACATGGACATACACACACAAACTAACATATACATGGACATACACATACAAACTAACATATATATGGACATACACACACAAATTAACATATATATTGACATACACACACAAACTAACATATACATGGACATACACACACAAACTAACATATACATGGACATACACACACAAACTAACATATACATGGACATACACATACAAACTAACATATATATGGACATACACACACAAACTAACATATATATGGACATACACATACAAACTAACATATACATGGACATACACATACAAACTAACATATACATGGACATACACACACAAACTAACATATATATGGACATACACACACAAACTGACATATATATGGACATACACACACAAACTAACATATATATGGACATACACACACAAACTAACATATATATGGACATACACACACACAAACTAACATATATATGGACATACACACACAAACTAACATATATATGGACATACACACACAAACTAACATATACATGGACATACACATACAAACTAACATATATATGAACATGCACACACAAACTAACATATATGGACATACACACACAAACTAACATATACATGGACATACACATACAAACTAACATATATATGGACATACACATACAAACTAACATATATATGGACATACACACACAAACTAACATATACATGGACATACACACACAAACTAACATATATATGGACATACACATACAAACTAACATATACATGGACATACACATACAAACTAACATATACATGGACATACACACACAAACTGACATATATATGGACATACACACACAAACTAACATATACATGGACATACACACACAAACTAACATATATATGGACATACACACACAAACTAACATATATATGGACATACACACACAAACTAACATATACATGGACATACACACACAAACTAACATATATATGGACATACACATACAAACTAACATATACATGGACATACACATACAAACTAACATATACATGGACATACACACACAAACTGACATATATATGGACATACACACACAAACTAACATATACATGGACATACACACACAAACTAACATATATATGGACATACACACACAAACTAACATATATATGGACATACACACACAAACTAACATATACATGGACATACACATTACAAACTAACATATACATGGACATACACACACAAACTAACATATACATGGACATACACACACACAAACTAACATATATATGGACATACACATACAAACTAACATATATATGGACATACACACACAAACTAACATATATATGGACATACACACACAAACTAACATATATATGGACATACACACACAAACTAACATATATATGGACATACACACACAAACTAACATATATATGGACATACACATACAAACTAACATATACATGGACATACACACACAAACTAACATATACATGGACATACACACACAAACTAACATATATATGGACATACACACACAAACTAACATATATATATGGACATACACATACAAACTAACATATATATATGGACATACACATACAAACTAACATATATATATGGACATACACACACAAACTAACATATATATATGGACATACACACACAAACTAACATATATATGGACATACATACACACAAACTAACATATATATGGACATACACACACAAACTAACATATATATATGGACATACACACACAAACTAACATATATATATGGACATACACACACAAACTAACATATATATGGACATACATACACACATTTGTTAACTCCCAAATTTCTTTTTATAGGATCACAATAAATAAAAATAAGACGGATTATATTAATATTTATGAAAAGCAATAAATAACTAACAAGTGTGTGTGTTAGTGTGTGTGTGAATGTGTATGTATGCATGTGTGTATGTGTGTGTTTGTTTGTGTGTGTTTGTGTGTGTTTGTGTGTGCATGTGTTTGTGTGTATTTGTGCGTGCATGTGTGTATGTGTTTGTTTGTGTGTATTTGTGTGTATGTGCATGTGTGTGCATGTGTGAATGCGTGTGTGTGTGCATATGTGTGTGTGTTTGTGTGCGTTTGTGTGTGCATGTATGTGCATGTGTGTATGTGTTTGTTTGTTTATGTGTATTTGTGTGTGTTTGTGTGCATGTGTAAATGTGTGCATATGCATATGTGTGTGTGTGTGTATGTATGAGTGTGTGTGTGCATATGCATATATGTGTGTGTGTGTGTGAGTGTGTGTATGTGTGTATGTGTGTGGATGTGTGTATATGTTTGTTTGTGTGTATTTGTGTGTGAGTGTGTGTATGTGTGTATGTGTGTGGATGTGTGTATATGTTTGTTTGTGTGTATTTGTGTGTGCGTGTGCATATGTGTGTGCATGTGTGAGTGCGTGTGTGTGCATATGTGTGTGTGTGTTTGTTTGTTAGCGTGCATGTGTGTGTATGTGTTTGTATGTTTGTTTCTGTGTGCATATGCATGTGTGTGTGTTTGTTTGTGTGTGTGTGTGCATGTGTTTGTTTGTTTGTGTGTATTTGTGTGTGTGTGTGTGTGTGCATATGCATGTGTGCATATGCATATACGTGTGTCTGTGTGTGTGTGTGCATGTGTGTATGTGTTTGTTTGTTTGTGTGTGTGTACATGTGCATATGTGTGTGCATTTGTGTGTGTGTACATGTGCATATGTGTGCATATGCATATGTGTGTGTGCATTTGTGTGTGTGTGTTTGCATATTTGTACTAGTTTTTGTGTTTGATAAGATATGTCACTTTCCTCTGATTTATCAAAATATCTTTCTTCACAGAATTATTTAAAAAGTAAGTTCCTTTGACAACTTAATATAAATAATTTTATAAATAATTGTGTGTGTCAAATAATTAGGGAGAGGAGTGAAACTGACAGCTAAAAGAGGGATTGATAGCTTAATGGACAGACGGCTCAGTAGATTGACAGGCAGATAGATGGACAGGTAGACAGGTGGATAGATAGATTGACAGGTAGACAGGTGGATAGATAGATTGACAGGCAGATAGATGGACAGGTAGACAGGTGGATAGATAGATTGACAGGCAGATAGATGGACAGGTAGACAGGTGGATAGATGGACAGGTAGACAGGTAGATAGATGGACTGACAGGCAGGTAGATGGACAGGTAGACAGGTGGATAGATGGACAGATAGACAGGTGGATAGATAGATTGACAGGCAGATAGATGGACAGGTAGACAGGCAGATAGATGGACAGGTAGACAGGTAGATAGATGGACTGACAGGCAGGTGGATAGATGGACTGATAGACAGGTAGATTGACAGTAGGTAGATGGACAGGCAGACAGGTGGATAGATGGACTGATAGACAGGTAGATTGACAATAGGTAGATGGACAGGTAAGTTTCTTTTATTTGCCACTAGGGCATCAAAAGTGGGACAAGTACAAAGGGGGGAGTTTACACAAAAAGGCGTCCTCAATAAGGAGGAGGCAATAACAAAATATAAAAATAAAATAAGATATAACAAAAAATAAAATTTTTAACAAAATCCTCAATAGAGAGGAGGCGCCTTGGGGGGTCGCACACACCCCCGAAAAAAGTGTGCAACCCTTTTCCTCAGGAGCACAGAGAGGGGGTGCTCCCTCGTTCCTTCCTCTTTTCCACCTACAGGCTTATGTAAAGAGAAGGCCCATTCACACGGGCCATTCTCGCCACTTTCACCCACCTTTCATAAAAACGACTGGGGTGCAGCACCTCTCTCTCCATCCTGATCCTTCTTCCGAAATGATATCGGAAGAAACGGACCAGTTGTTGGCCAGAGAGAAAGGTGCCTGACCTCAGTCCTTTCAGACGCGTCCACCATACAACCTCTTTCGCCATGGCTATTACGCACAGAAACACCGCCTCTGCTTCATCTTTGAAGGGGGGAGGCGGCTTGATCATTACAATAGACTCGGTGGTCAACCGGATCGGTCCCACCCTTGACAGCAGTTGTTCGACATAGCCCCACAGATCGGCTACGCCCGAGCAGTGTACCAATGCGTGTGCAACGGTTTCCTCGTCGCACACGCATCTGGGACAGATCTTTTTGGCGGGGTCCCTACCCGGGCGCCCGTGTCTGTAGAGCCTTTCTCGAACGGGTAAAGCCCCTCGGTAGCACTGCCAGGCCAGGGACTTCTGGAAGTTGTCCATAGGTCCCGGGCTGAATGTCCTACCGAACAGGCTGGCCAGTTCGTCCTCCTCCATGTCTAGGGCTTCTCCGAGGGCGTCGTCGCACCTGCTGCGTACCAGCCCTCTATAGAATGTTGCGGTGGAGTCTCCACTGATAACCGGATCCGCCTGCCAGAGGGCGGTGAGCGCCTGGGCACACTCAGTGTGCCAGGCGCCCAGTTTTCTCGGTCTTTGCTTGACCCAGGATTGCAGCTCGGTGAGTGAGACGAGTCTGGGAAAGGTTCGTCTCACAAACGAGGCCCACACCGGTTGTCCGGTGAGGAATACGTAGAGGTGCCGTAGCCTTAATGCGTGTTTACGCATCATTAGCCACGGCATCCCCAGCCCTCCTTTCGAAGGGTGTTGACAGCAGATGGATCTCCTCACCATAGGAGCCCGCCTCTTCCAAAGGAATTGGAAGAGCGCGCGCTCCATCTTGGTGAGGGTTTCCCTTGGGCAGGGCACTACGGTCAGGCGGTAGTAGATGACGGACGCTATATAAGTGTTCGCCACCTCCGCCCGACCTTTCAGGGATAGTTTGCAACTGGCCCACTTCTGGGTCAGTGCAAACACCCTGTTCGTAACCTCCGCCCAGTTTTTCTCCACCTGGAGGTCCGGTCCGAACCAGACCCCGAGCAACTTCACCGGGCCCTCCGTCCAGCGTCCGACGACGCCATCAGAGGGCATCGGTCTGCCCCTCCACGTGCCGAGTTGCAAACCGATCGACTTGTCCCGGTTCAGCTTAGCCCCTGTGAACTTTTCGTACTCCTCCAGTAAGGTGCCGACCGCCTCGATTTCGGAGGCCGTCGACACCATTACTGTCACATCATCGGCGTAGGCTGACACCGCTTTCCGCAATCCCGGTTCCAAAGGGATGCCCTGCAACAACTCCAACTTCCACAGTAGTGGCTCGAGAGTCAACACATACAGAAGGGAGGAGAGAGGGCACCCTTGTCGGATGGACCGCGCGATTTTGAACGGCTCCGAGAGGTAGCCGTTCACCTTGACCCTAGAGCAGATGCGGCTGCTGTGCATAGCAGTGATCCAGCCCCTGAAAACGGGTCCGAAGCCTGCCGCCGCTAGCACCGCATCCAGGTAACCATGGTCGACCCTATCGAACGCCTTAGATTGATCCAAGTTGATCAGAGCCCCACCAAAGCCGGGTTCGTTCCCAACCCTCTCTATGATGTATCGCATGAGGTGGAGGTTGTCATGGATGGACCTGGACGGGATAGCGCATGTCTGCGCATCTCCCACCAGGTTGCCCACGACAAGCGCCAACCTCTTTGCTAGCACCTTGGCCAAAATCTGTAACTCTGTATTTAGCAGAGTTATGGGCCTGAAGTTACTTATTTCGTCCCCCTTGTTCTCGTCCTTCCTCACTAGCGTGACTACGCCCTTGGTCACAGTACAGGGAATTCTCCCGTTCTGTTGCCAGTTGCAGTAGACCGCCTCGAGGAGATCGGGGAACAAGTCCGGCATAGCTAGATATAATTCGTAAGGAAGACCATCGAGACCCGGGGATTTGCATTTGCCGCATTGGCTCAGCACGTCCTCTATCTCAGCGGCCGAAATCGGCTCCTCGCAGGACTTCGCCTCCCTGTCCGAGAGGCGCGGCAGGCCGTCGAGGTATGGACCGAAGTCCACGTTCCCAACCGGCTCCCCGCCCCTCCCGAACAGTCGGGCAAAGTGCCTTTGAAAGGCCTCACACATCTGCTTAGGCTCAAGAATCGCCCGTCCATCCAGGTCTCGCAAAGACCGGATGGTGGATTTAGTTCCACTGTTGGCCTCTGTCACGCGGGCCCAGCTAACAGCTTTGGCCCCCTCGTTCCCTAGAGCACGTATTTTACTTCGGACAACGCAGCCTTCGTGCTTCGCGTCGAAAAACTGGCTCAAAGCCGTTCTCGACGCTAGCACTCTGGCCACGTCGCCGCTTCTAATTGCCTCTTCTACTCTATCTATTAGCTCCCTTTCCTTCCTATTCCTATCCGCAGCTAGAACCTTACTAAATTCAATCGAGACTACTCTAATCTCTCTCTTTAGAGATACCCACCACCTGCTGTTGACGATCGCTCCAGTCAGCCGTTCCTTAACTAACATACTAATCCGATTCCTGTAGGCTCTACTTGCTGGCAAGGACAAGTTGAGCTTCCAGTAACCGGGGCCCTGTCTATGCGTTCTATCAAGGTTGACCATGCAGGTCACCAACTTGTGGTCTGAATAGCCAACCATGAGCATTTCTGGACAACTTAAAAAGTCCCTGTCCTTATTTCTAACTAAAAATCTATCTAGGTACGATCTAGATGATCCGCTGCGATTTGACCAAGACCAGGTTGGCACCGTCGGAAAATCTAGTCGAAATCTATCGGCCAGGTCAAATCGGCCGAGTAACCCCTTGAGGCTGTTGCACCCCTCTCTATCGGGACATGCCCCTGCATAGTCCCAACGTGCATCCAGGATACCATTCCAATCCCCCACTAAAAGCAGGGAACGGGACGTCCCTAGAAAAGACTCCAGACGCTGGAAAAGTCGGGCCGCTCTGTCCCAAAAGGAGCATATGCGGCTATCAGCCTAAAGGCTCTACCTTCACCACTGCCAAGGTCCAGCACCACCAGTCGACCCCCTGGGTCCAAGTGAACTATCTGTGTTGCAAGGCCCATTTGTTTTTGCAGCAGAACGACAACCCCACCCCCACCTCCGGGCTGACAGAGAGATGCGTGCATCTCAAAGTCGTCAAAGGTGGGGGCTAGCTGCCGCATGTTGCTGATCCGGGCCTCGCAGATAACCATCACATTTATAGATTGTGACCCGAGGTCATTTAGAAGCATTGCTTGCTTCCAAGACGAGCCCAGGCCACGCGCATTTAGACACCCTACTCTTAGCACAGCCATGTTGGTGGTAAAGAGAAAAGGCACTTACCTCTCTGCGTCCCGGGAAACGGGCCGCTCAATTTCCATGCTGGTTGGGGATGGGTTGTTGGGTGGGGTGGTGGTTTGTGGAAGTGAAGGGGCATCGGTGTGTTGTGGGGTTGGGGTGTTTGTCGTTGAGTGGGTGTCTGGGTGGGGTGGGGGGTGAAAATTTTTAGGAGGACGCGGTTGATTGGTTTGGCGCAGGGGGGGGCCCACGTCCTCCGTGAAATTTATTTTCAGTGTTTTGTACAACTGCATTGGGACTTTTATCATTTTCAAATGAGGTAGTCCCACAGCAGTTATAAAGTTTGGCCCTTCAGTTTGGACCGAAGGGTTTGCTGAAATTGTTTTCCGTAATTCTTTGTTGTCTGTGTTCATGTATGTGTATTAAATATAGCTAGATAGACAGATAGCTAGCTAAAGAGATAGATAGAAAGATATCTAGATAGACAGATAGATAGCTAAAGAGAGAGATTGGGAGCTAAAGAGAGAGACATATAGCTAAAGAGAGATAGGGAGAAGAGAGAGAGCAAGACAGCTAGCCAGACATATAGCTACATAGCTAGACTGATAGTTAAATAGATAGATGGACATTAACTGATATAGATAGGTAGATAGACAGATAGACAGGCATGTACATAGATAAACAAATAGGTAGGTAGATAGATAGATAGACAGATAGATAGACAGATAGATAAATAAATAGACCAATACATGGAGAAACAGAGAGGGAAGAATTTCATAACATTTTTTTGCAATGAAAGAAATATACGTAAAAAAGTAAAAAGACACAGATCCAATATTCAAGATCAGCAGTTATGTGTGTTTTAGGGACAAAAAGTAATGACAGTAAGAGATAGAAATATGAAAATGTTTCCATAGGATTTTGGAAAGCTTAGTGAAAGGTGAAGCAAAAAATATAAATGTAAATATAAATAAAAAACCCCATAAAACAAAAGCAATGCCTAATCTCACCTGGAATCTTCAATTAAGCTAGATTGTCAAATAAAATGAAAGTAGCAAAAAGAAGTTATTATTTGAGTAATAATGATATAGCGTTCAGGTACTGGTCAACTTATAACTAAGAGACACAGGTAGATTAATGAAGAGATTAGACATACAAATACTTGTATATGCATATTTGCATGTTTTAACCCTTTAGCATTTAAACTGGCCACATCCGACTAGAATTCTCTCACCTCTTTCTGTTCAAACCGGCTAAAACTGGTTGCTCATACTAACGTTAAGATATTGTTCTCAAAATAAATAATATCAAAATCTCAGATTTGCTATTATGTGAAATAATTATGTAAGATAAAGCCTTTTTTGTGAAAATACAATAGTAAATGTAGAATAATATGAATGCTAAAGGATTAAATAAAATGTTAGTGTACTAATTTATAAACACTCACACACACACACACACACACACACACACACACACACACATCATTCTATGTCCACTTTCCATGCTGGCATAAATTGTCCTTACAGCCAGTTGTCATTCCTGACACCAACTCTCTCAGTCACCTTTTACAACACTTAAAGCTATGAAGTACTGTATATATATATATTTCCTCATTGACTACATCATGTACAGAGAGAAGTTGGACTTATTTATAGCAGTTATAAAGTAATGTATCACAAAGTACACTGAACATCCAAAATACAAAATAATCTCGAAATTCTGACTACAAAAAAAAAAAGAAGATTTTTGTATATATCAACATCAGAATACTCTAGAGCTTTGTTGGACAAGGATTTTACAGATTTTGAACTCTGGCACCAGAGTTTACAAATTTTGAACTCTAATGTACCAGAGTTTACAAATTGACTGGTCATTTAAACATCAGCTTTTGTGAGAAACTCACATTTATGATACTACAAAGCCTTAGCTTTCAGATATAGTAATTCACACAAAGAAACATTGTGGTTGTAGTTTTGCTCTAAGTCAGCCCTGATCTTGGAGACCTATGATTATAGAGTTTCTAGCTGTGACCATACTATTTTTGGGGTATCATGGACAATATATAGTTCAATCTATCTTTTTTTAAGATAGTAGCATGTGATTTGCAGGGAATTTGACTGCTATTTCTGGTAGGTTGAGCAACCATAAAAAAGTTCTGTTTGACTTGTACACATATGAAATTTCATACTGAGATGTAATGCCTCACACATATCATCACTATCATCACCATCATCATCATCATCATCATCATTTAACATACATTTTCCCTGCTAGCAAGGGTTAGACATATATAGAATAAAAATTGGAAGAGGTGGCAGCCCTTCTCTTTTCTTAAAGGGCATTAGCAAATGAGGTAAAGTGGTTTTGACAGGAAATCAACAATAGGTTAGCCCTTTAGCATTTAAACTGGCCGTATCCAGCCAGAATTCTCTCAGCTCAATTCTGTTCAAACTGACTGTAACCATACTGATGTTAAGGTATAGTTCTCAAAATAAATAACATCAAAATCTCATAGATTCGAGATTATGTGAGATAATTATGCGAGGTAAGGCCTTTGACACGAAAATATAGTATATATATAGAGTAATGTAAATGCTAAGGTTAAACATAGTCAGCTGTTATTTTAACTGATGTATCACAGAATACAAAGCATTCAATTAGCAGAATCATTTGAGCATCAGCCTTACAATAATTATTTAACCTCTTTGTATTCTGAGTTTAAATATCCTGCCAAGGTTAACTATCTTTGCCATCTCCCTGGGGTTCATAAATAAAGTACCTGTCAAGTAATCAGGCCAATTCTTCCTTCCTTCTTTCTCTCTCAGCTATGCTGCATTGTTAGAGGGACATGGGGCACCACAAGAAATAGAGGAAGGCTAAGTTAGGGGACAGTAACCCTTTCTCATCTAGTGTGCTACAAAAACTATCCAAAGAAACAATAGGAACCATGGCAAGTGTGAAGAGACCCATGTATTGTACAACTCAGCAAGGTTAAATAAAAATAAATGGAAGAATATTGCTCTGAAGATCCCAAACACAATTGTCTGAAAACAATGAGTGTTGGACCCTCTGTCAGTTCCAATGACAAGTGTTCCAGTTGCTGTACTCAACAGAACAGTCTGCTAATGAAATTAACATGCAAGTGACAGCATTCTACACACAAAAAGTGAAATCTCACACAAAAAGTAAATTCTCAGAGAATGGAAGCAAAGGAAAAGAAAAGTGTTTCATTCCATTTCTAGTCAATGCTATTCAAATCTCTTTGTCTCTTTGGTTGGATATCAAATACTCCAGCTAAGTTGGCTGATATAACAGAAATTGTTTGAGATAGACACAAAGTTTGAGATTTATGGAGGAAGGAAATGTTGGTTTTGAATAGTGTTTGGTCAGAACTGTTGGGTCAGACACATAGTACAAAGGAAAAGAGGGAGATTATTGAAAATATCAATCAATGCTCTAGCTCTGATTAGCTTGTTTCTATTATGGACATGTTCTCATAAGACCAAAAACATGTAGCTCCCTCCCTTTTGAAGATGGTAGGGAAGTTTATTTGGGGATATTTAGATGTTCAATTTAGAAAGTTGAGTAACAAATGATTTAAACTCTCCCATATTTACTTGGCTTATGTAGTGAGATGAGAACTATTGACCTGATAGATGTTTGCTCAAAGATAAAAAAAAAATTTGATAATGTTTTGGGGAAAAGGTAAAAAAGTATGAATATCAGATTTTTATTTCATCTTCCTCATAAATCAAAATCTCCCTGTCCATGTTAATTAACAATTAAAAGAAGGACAAAAAATGCTATTATTACAATAATGAAAAAAACACACACAAGAAAATTTGGTTAACAATAATGGTAAAAATGTTTTAGAAAGAACAGAAATATTCCTTTAGAAGAAATATTAAAACATGGAAAAGTAATTTATAGAATAAAGAGAAAAAAAAATGTATTTGTGAGTTTTATATCAAATAATAATAATAATAATAATAATATTCAAGTCATTTTCAAGCAAACAGCCTCATAACGCTATGTTTTTTTAGATGATCATTGCCATTCTTATGTTCTAGCGGTCTAGAAAAAAGGATGGGGATGGTCGTCTAAAAAAACATAGCATAATGAGGCTGTTTGCTTGCAAATGAATCGATTATTATTATTATTTGATATGAAACTCATGAATGCATTTATGTATCTGCTATGTTAGAGCAAAAAATCAAATTCTAATTTTGTTTTTAGAAAAAATAATATTTACCTCTTGAACAATTCTTCCAATTCACTCCTTCTTGTAAGAAGATGGTAGAATTTCACAAACTCTTCACTGTCCAAACTTTGCTTACCATGACGGTTCACTGTTTTGTTTGTGTTTGCTTCCTTTAAAAGAAACCAAAAAAACAACAATTATAACAATTCAGTAATTTATTATGACTATTATTTGTAGTAACAGTAAAATTGTAATCTCTATGTTAATTGATTATATGTGAAAGCCCTTGTGGCTAATAAAGAAATTATCATCATGATTATGATTAATAGTATTATATTTATTATGGTGATTGCCCAGCCCAGTCAAATCCAGTCAAGCCAAGATTAACCCAACTCAGTTTAACCCAACCCAACCCAGCCCAGCCCTGCATAACCTAACCCAGCCTAACCTAGCTCAGCCTAACCCAACCCAACCCAACCTAGTACAGCTCAGCCGAACCCAGCCCAGTCTAGTCTCATCCAGCCTTGCCTAATCCAGCCCAGCTCAGCCCAGTCCATCCAAACCCTATCCAACACATTGTTCTGTGTTTGATCTTGTTCTGCAGCACCTTGGGAAAGTCTCTTTTGCCATAGCCTCTAGCTGACTAATACCTTTGTAAGTGGAATTTAGTAGGCAAAGACTCTACAGAAACCTGTCATGTGTGTATGTGTGCATGTATATATTGGCAAAGGACATAAACACTTGTGAAAAACCAGTGCTCTTGGAACAAAGTTCATTGTGAGGACAAAATCCTTTATACTGAATCAGAGACTGTTCAGTTGGTTGGATAGCTGAAACAACCAATTGTGATATAAAATAAATAAATAAATGATATAAAAAGAAAGAAAAAAAAAAACAAAGGAAATCACATTGAAAATCTGTTCAATGTATTTTTTCTTCATTGAAGCATTCAGTTCTTTCAGTAATTTAATCACTTCCTCGAAATCTACTTCACCATCAGAGTTTTTGTCAGCATTTAAAAAAGCATCTTTAATCCATGTGAAAGTACTGGTTAAGGAGACTATGGTACTGGTTAATATTGCAATAATATGAACAGAGACTGAGTAAAAATAGATACATGAACAGGAACTACATGCATGGCTGCATAGCTAAGTAGTTTACTTCACAATAATGTAGTATTGGGATTGATATCACAGTGTGGCACAAGGAATTGTTTTTTGTGTCAACCCCAATTTTGTGAGTGAGAAACTGTGTGGAAACTTATCAGATGTGCTGTAATTTTTTTTTTTTAGTTTCACTCAGTTGTTTTAATTGTCCTAATAAATATTATTTAGTCAACTGATAACTAAACACAAACTAACTACTTTTTGATCATTAATTAACTAGATATGCCATTCTGAGTTCAAATCCCGCCGAGGTTAACTTTGCCTTTCATCCTTATGGGGCCGATAAAATACAGTACTAGTAATGCACTGGGTAATTACTGGCCTTGTGCCAAAAAGTAGAAGCAATTAATTAACTAGATATAAAAACCTCCTCACAATTTTATATATGAACCTTTGTTAAGTACAATTCAACATTATTACTCCAGCGATGCTAGCCCAAATGGGTGTGGGGGAGCATTTTCTGGTGTGTAGGAACCCATGTGCAGGCTGCCTCATGGACCCAGTGGATAGAATGGACTATAATTGTAATTCAAACAGCCAGCTTTGTCTCACAATGTATTATGCTGATTCTACCTGAAGATTACATTAAGGGTATATTTATCTGTGGAATTGTAAGCCATTTACATGCTAATACAATGATTTAGTTTATGAAACAACTGGAATACTCATCGCTGAAACTGGCAGAGATTCTATTCATTTTTACGTTCTACGTAATGCAAACACAGCCAGACAATAGCAGCATTTGCCAACTGGTGGTCTGAGAGAAAATGTTGGTGGTCCACAGAAAAATTTGGACATTATTTGCAATTTTTATGTTTTATTAATAATAAAACAAGAATAATATTTGGTTAAAATATATTTTATAACCCTCCTAAAATATGTTTTAATAGGTCTATTTCATATTAATAAAATGGAAATTCTTTGATCATAAAAAAAAAAAAAAATAAATAAAAAACCAAATAAAGAAACCATTATTTTACAAATGTATTTATCTTTTTAAAAACATTCATATTAATGGTTTGCCGGATTAAAAATTATGAATTTAGTGGTCCGTAAGGTCTGAAAGGTTGGCAACCACTGGACAATAGGATAAATCTGAACATCAATTTACAAAATAAATGTCGCATTTAAAATGTCTGCTATTGTAGTTATTTAGCTTCAAGTCAACCTTAATCAAGTAGCTCTATTCTAGCCATGATGTCCTTGTTTGTTTGCATATCCAGTATTACATCATTCTATGTATCTTCCATTTTTAAGATACCTGCACACTTGTTTTTGTTTAACACCTGGTTAGCACTGAAGCAGCAGACATTCCAGCCAGGACCATCCTGTCATTTTATAACCATGTTATCCAATGTGTTGCTTTTTAGAATATGAGGAAAAATTGGCTGCTATTTCTGGCAGGTCAAGTAAGTGTGTGTGTGTGTGTGTGTGTGTGTGTGTGTGTGTGTGTGTGTGTGTGTGTGTGTGTGTGTGTGTGTGTGTGCGTGCGCGCGTGCGTGTGTGTGTGTGTGTGTATGATTGCGACAAAAGATTTGGTTGGTTATTACATTGCTAAAAACAATTTGGTTGGTTATTACATTGCTAAAAACAATTTGGTTGGTTATTACATTGCTAAAAACAATTTGGTTGGTTATTACATTGCTAAAAAAAACAATTTGAAATAATATTTCATAAAACAATTTAAGAAAAATCAAACAAAAGGATATCTATCATATTCTAGCTCTTGTAGGGCAGTTTTTTCAGAGTCGATCACATGACGAAGTCCCCGTACCCATACATCCCTGAGACCTTCAGTGGGACTCAACAGAGTGACAAGGTTATGACGGGCACCAACCACAATGCTGAAACATTGTTCTTTCTGGGGGAAAAAAAGGATAAAAGGAAAAACAAAGAATTAACATCAAATCTCCAAACAAAAACAAAACAAAAAGAAAAATGAAAAACATATAGAACAAAATCAAATTTCAATAGTATCCAGATATACTCACACAGAGACATACAGGCATACACCCAGATATAGAGACAGACATCCACACACAGGGATAGAAAAATAGGCATGTAACCACATAGAGACAGACACATACACACAGATGTCCATCCAGTAGTGAAGTGGTTTGAACTACTTCCCTACTGGATGGACGTGCATGGCCACCGGCATATCACAATTATTGCATAAATGCACCAATGATTGTGTAAGCATCTGATGAAGACACATGAATAACCATGTAACAGAAATATATATAATGCAATAAACAATTATAGTGATTTAATCCTGTCTTAACTACCTTTATTTGATAAATGAATACTCCGTCACTCAATATCACCTACCTGAGATAAACTACTGATGTGTAGTGCTTTGGATCCCTAGGACCGGCTTATCAGGAAGTTACTATGTAACAACTAAGATGAACAACACTCTTGTGCAACACACACACATACACATATATACCCCATCCCACACCCCCTACTCCATCCTCTATCTTCCCATTCCTGTCCACTGTAAAGTGGTCATGTAGGTGACACGACAAAAAGCACGACAAAAAGTCCACACTGTAAATGTGGTTGGTGTTAGGAAGGACGTCCAGCCATAGAAAACCTGCCAGAAACAGTTCTGTATGAGCGAGACACGGTCTTCTGGCCAATCTCACCTCAAGTGGAACAAAACTGTCCAACCCATGCTAGCATAGAAGATCGACATTAGATGATGATGATGATGATATATAGAAAATTACAAAAATGTTTAAAAACACCATAATCCAGATGAATGGGAATAGCTTTCATTGTGTAACACTTAGATGTGTTTCATCATATACGTTATATATGGAATATGGTGTTTTTAAACATTTTTGTAATTTTCTATATACACTCCATAAATTACACTTGGAAGCTATATAACTACCACAGGAATAATTTGGAATAATTTGTATGTTGAGTAAACACTACTGTAAGTGGTCTTTGATTCTTGTTGAACAATCAATTTAATTGATTACACAAATGGAATTTGAATGATTCTATATATATATATATATATAAGTAAAAATTAGCGAGAATCGAATTTCAGCCTATGAAATAACAAAAAAACACTTTTGAATTGTGAGGCAAGCGCTCAATAATTCAAAAGAATTAGAGCTTACAACTTACGTTAAAGGCCAAACACACTGAGATGGTGGTTAAACTAATTATCCACACAGCGAAGATTCGATCTCCTATTTCGGGTCAAACAGATATACAGATATAAAAAAATTTGAAAGCATAAATAGAGAGACAGATAAAATTAAAAGAGTTGATGTCAGCTCAGGGTACAATCAAGGTGATGGGACCTGTCTCTTTTTGAACATTAATTGTACCGTGAGCTGATCGATATCAAAACAATTGTAATATGCAAATAAAGTTTGTACATGTGCTGCAACATTATCTTTGACTCTTTTAAATATATCTACACTCTGCACACTACAGCCATAACTCTGGAATACAACCCAAATGAAATGAAACTTAACAGCATCGAGAGCTTCGGATGGCGTGTCACCTATAACTATTGTTACACACTTAACTAATACACACACACACACTAATATATCATCATCATCATCAGCATCATTTTTACGTCTGCTTTTCCCTGCTTGCAAGGGAGGGACAGGTCCTATTCAGCACAGTATCTCTCCATTCGTCATGGTCCTTTGTCATCTCTTCTGTGAGATTCAGTGATCTGAGGTCAGCTCTCACCACCTCTGCCCATGAATTTCGTGGTCTACCTCTACTACGTCTTCCTTCAACTGGCATTTCTTAATACTTCTTTACCCAGTGGTCATCCTCCATGCACATCACATATTTATATATATATAGAGAACTAAAACTTTAATCTGTTCTTATAATAAATAATTGCTCTACGGGTTTTTATATTTATATATATATATATATATATATTATAACTGAACAAAAAAGAAAAACAAACACAGACATTTACATATATGTGTTCAAATCATAATGGACCAGAATTGCTAAGGTGAAAAAAATACTAACTACAGACAATAGGGTTTGGCAAATATATATATATATATATATATATATATATATAAGAATGAGTAGGACCCCGACGGCTAATTCTGGACAGAATTAGCCATCGAAACGGCTTGAGCTCAGCCGTCGGGGTCCTACTCGTTCCTATTACCCACTCTACTACCCTAAGTATTGAGTAATTTGGTGCGTTATGGTCCACCTGGTTCCTTACCACATTTCCTTCATTATATATATATATATATATATATTATATATTTTAGTCTTCACATTTATTATTACTATATACATACATATATATATATATATGTAGGAGGTGAGTTTTATTGTAGTACAATAAAGCAATGCAGATATCGGATAAGAAGCACTCTACAGTTTGTGGGACTGGAGTATGCATAATATAAGATCAAAAGATGGTTAAAGGAGTTCCATATATTTTATTATGCGCATTTCAAAAACAAACATCATCAAACAATAATATTTGCGTTTTCATCAGATAAAACAGGAGAACATGATATGAAGGCTAAAAAACACTTGTTGATAGTGCAGTTTTAAATCAACATATGAAAAGTGGTTTTAGATTGAGGTGTGATATTGGGAAAAATATTTTATTTAGAGAGGGGGGGGGGAGAAAAGGATGAAAAGGGAAGGAGATGAGAGGGAGAGATAGGTGATAGAGAGAAAGAGATAGTTTTTATAACTGAGAGGAGATATATTTTATATAGAGGGGTTGAAAACCGTTGGAAGATACTGTATAAATTAAAAATTTTGAAAATTAACGAAGGGAGGATATGTGCGAGGAAAAAATATTTTATTTAGGGAGGGGGGGAGTTGGAAAGGATGAAAAAAAGGGGAGGAGATGAGAGTGAAGGTGTAAAGGGAGAGATGGGTGATAGAGAGAAAGAGATAGTTTTTATAACTGAGAAAAAGATATAATGTTTTAATATAGAGAGGTTGGGAACCGTTGGAAGATAATGTATAAATTAAAGGAATTTGAAAATTAACGAAGGGAAATTATGTATGAAGATAGAGAGAAAAAAATAATAATTGCGGGTGAATATTCTAACGTCAATTTCAAAATTAGCAAAGAGAAAAAAAGTTTATGTGTAGAAGGATTTGAGAAAAATAATGTGAAGTTAAAGTTTGTATATTGAATTCATATGTATTAATAATGAGTTCGTTGATGGGGAGAAAAAAATAATAATAAATTAAGGATGAAATTGAGATTAAAAAGATTTATGATAGAGAGAAAATAATAATGATTGCGGATGAATACTCAAAATGTCAAAAACAAATGTTATTGTTTTACGAGAAGATAGAATGGGGGTAATGAGTAAACGAGTATTATAGAGTGTATAATGCCCTTTAAAGTAAGGTAGATGGGTATATTTTAAAGAATATATGAGTATATATTAAAAAAAATATAATAATAAATTAAGGATGAAATTGAAATTAAAAAGATTTATGATAGAGAGAAAAAATAATAATGATTGCGGATGAATATTCAAAATGTCAAAAACAAATGTTATTGTTTTACGAGAAGATAGAATGAGGGTAATGAGTAAACGAGTATTATAGAGTGTATAATGCCCTTTAAAGTAAGGTAGATGGGTATATTTTAAAGAGGTGTATGTATATGTGCCTTTGAGAAAAGATTCTAAATTGATAAAGAATTGAATATTAACTGTATACTTTGTGAAAAGTTCTATGGAATTTATGCAGGCAGATAGAAAACAAATCTGAGCGTCTATTTATTATGGATTCTAGGTTAGAGATAATGGTAAATTTTTCATTTAGGCAGAGATTACAGATTTTAGATAGAGAGCTGTTCAAGTATGAGGATGCAGAAGAAATCTTTTTCCAAAAGATGTTATATTTAATGTTTTTGTCTTTTAAGGACCATATGAGTTCTGAGAGAGCAGTGTTAGTTCTTTTAAGTTTGTATTTGAAAGATGAATGATGATTATAGAGACGAGCTTTAAAAGAGGTGGAAGTGGAGCCAAAATAGGTGAAGGAATTGGTGCTAGTTATAATTTTACATTCATAAATTAAGTTTTTATCGAGGCAATGGTTGTTGAGAGGACATTTATTTTTAATGCGGCAGTTGCAATTAGAGAGATTATTAATGAGTGATCTAGTGTTATCTATAGAAGGAATTGGATTGGAGAAGTTGTTTGCGATAGGAATAATAGTTTCTTGATTTAGAGTTGGATTATGAACATTTAGCGAAGTTGTGTTTGACGTTGCATTTGGGTTTACAGAAGTTAGCCTAGGGTTTACAATGACGTCAGGAGTACTATTACTGTTATTATGAAATTCAATATTGGAAGGAAGAGATTTAGTATTTAATATTTTGTTGTTGTGTTTAGAGATGATGTTGGAAATATTGGAGGATGTAGAATACGAAAATTTGATGGTGTGATAATACTCGTTTACTCATTACCCTCATTCTATCTTCTCGTAAAACAATAACATTTGTTTTTGACATTTTGAGTATTCATCCGCAATCATTATTATTTTCTCTCTATCATAAATCTTTTTAATCTCAATTTCATCCTTAATTTATTATTATTTTTTTCTCCCCATCAACGAACTCATTATTAATACATATGAATTCAATATACAAACTTTAACTTCACATTATTTTTCTCAAATCCTTCTACACATAAACTTTTTTTCTCTTTGCTAATTTTGAAATTGACGTTAGAATATTCACCCGCAATTATTATTTTTTTCTCTCTATCTTCATACATAATTTCCCTTCGTTAATTTTCAAATTCCTTTAATTTATACATTATCTTCCAACGGTTCCCAACCTCTCTATATTAAAACATTATATCTTTTTCTCAGTTATAAAAACTATCTCTTTCTCTCTATCACCCATCTCTCCCTTTCCACCTTCACTCTCATCTCCTCCCCTTTTTTTCATCCTTTCCAACCCCCTCCTCCCTAAATAAAATATTTTTTCCTCGCACATATCCTCCCTTCGTTAATTTTCAAAATTTTTAATTTATACAGTATCTTCCAACGGTTTTCAACCCCTCTATATAAAATATATCTCCTCTCAGTTATAAAAACTATCTCTTTCTCTCTATCACCCATCTCTCCCTCTCATCTCCTTCCCTTTTCATCCTTTTCTCCCCCCCCTCTCTAAATAAAATATTTTTCCCAATATCACACATCAATCTAAAACCACTTTTCATATGTTGATTTAAAACTGCACTATCAACAAGTATCTTATATTATATATATATATATATATATATATATAAATGTATATATAGTGTATTTTGCAATACACTGTATGCTTAATTAAAAGCATTTCGAAGACCTTACGCTATTGTTTTAGAGTAGTGACAATCTCACTTACTTTAATTTTCAGTAAACAGGGGGGATAAAGCTGACAGAGCTCTGTTTCGCACTTTTTGGTGCTTATCAAAGCTAAGTACTCCACCTGTTTGCTGAAAATCATGAATGTTTGATTCTTATAGAATTCTAGTAATAATCAGGAACTGATTATACAGAGCGGTTGCCGGTCAAGCAGAAATTGAAAATTAGAATTGCGTAACAATAGCGTAAGGTCTTCGAAATGCTTTTAATTAAGCATACACTGTATTGCAAAATACACTATATATACATTCATATATATATCGCTATTTCAGAGCACAAATTCTAATTTTCAATTTCTGCTTGACTGGCAACCGCTCTGTATAATCAGTTCCTGATTATTACTAGAATTCTATAAGAATTAAACATTCATGATTTTCAGCAAACAGGTGGAGTACTTGGCTTTGATAAGCACCAAAAAGTGCGAAACAGAGCTCTGTCAGCTTTATCTCCCCTGTTTGATGAAAATTAAAGTAAGTGAGATTGTCACTACTCTAAAACAATAGCGTATTGTCTTCGAAATGCTTTTAATTAAGCATACAGTGTATTGCAAAATACACTATATATACATTCATATATATATCGCTATTTCAGAGCACCAATTCTAATATATATATATATATATATATATATATATAGATGATGATGTTGATGATGATATAGAGAGGGAGAGAGAGAAAATGACCCAATGAAAGAGAGTAAAAGTGATCAATAGAAAATATTAGCACAATGAATCAATACAGTTAATCAATAAGTAACAACATATTCATACATTGTTTGATAGAGCCGTTAAAGTACCAGATCAATATACCTTATGATATTTAGTTACTACCCTTTTTGTTCTAAGATCAACTTTGATTTATATCCTTCTGGCAGGAGGATCAATAAAATAAAGTAACAGTGAAGTAGTAATGGTTAATTTAATTGATTATAGTACTCCCATATTTTAATAATCAATATATGGATACACGTATATTGTGTGAAGTAAAAGAGAATTATTATAAAGAAAATTGGTGGATTGGCAGTATCGGTAGAGGGTCGGACACCATGCTTTGCAGCACAGTTACGTCCCTTTACGAAGAAAAAGAAAAAGAAAAAGAAAAAGAAGAAAAAGAAGAAGGAGGAGGAGGAGAAGAAGAAGAAGGAGGAAGAATAGGAAGAAGAAGAATAGGAAGAAGAAGAAGAAGAAGAAGAAGAACATCACCATCTTTGGGTGGGTGTGGTGATAGCTTAGCACACTCAGAATATATGAGTCAGCAAAATTTGCAAGCTATGAGCATACCAGGTGGATTCACAGCAGCTAGATAAAACATACAATGTGTATTAAATGATAAGGTGATAAATAGATTGTATATATTGTTATTACATTCTTACATTTAGGTTTCGAAATCGTTTTGTGTGAGAGGTCTCTCCTGGTCGAATTTCAACAATGTTATTTAGAGCAACTGTAAAAGACAGTAGAAAAATATTATTATTATTAGCATTGATCTGGTCATTGTAATTGTTTGAAAGGTTACTTTTTCTTTTAACCTTTTCGCATTTAAACTGGCTGTATCTGACCAGAATTCTCTCACCTGGTTCTGTTCAAACCGGCTGTAACCAGTTGCTCATACTGATGTTAAGGTATTGTTCTCAAAACAAATAACATCAAAATCTCGTAGGTTCGATATTATGTGAGAAAATTATGTAAGGTAAAGCCTTTGCCACAAAAATACAACAGTATATATAAAGTAATGTAAATGCTAAAGGGTTAATGACTATTATCATTTTTCTTTCATGGGTTTGATGAAGACTTTAATTATCATTTTTATCACTTCAACATCTGTTTTTGAAGGCTGGGATGAGATGGGTTAGATTGGATACATCTGCAGTACAGTGTATACTTTTTCTTTAAGATATTCCATCATGTTTTTAAGCTCCAGTAACCTTAACCCTTTAGCATTTACATTACTCTATATTTATTATTATATTTTCATGGTAAAAGCATTACCCTCACATAATTATCTCCATAATATCGAATCTATGAGATTTTGACATTATTTATTTTGAGAATAATATCTTAACATCAGTATGAGCGGCCAATTACAGCTGGTTTGAACAGAAGGAAGTGAGAGAAGATTAGAAACAAAGATTTGTGGGAGCGAGCGGGACAGGAGCCTGTAGCAAAGCAGATTCTGCAGAGGAAGTAGAGCTGGATTGTACATACCCTCATGAAATAGCATTCAACACCACAGGCCAAGACCTGACCTGGAATCTACAGGGTAAGAGGAAGAGAGGTTGGCCCTGTGACAGCTGGAGGTATGACACTGAGGCTGAATTGAGAAAACTAAAAGTCAACTGGAGTGGAATGGCAAGCAACCCAAGATCGTGTACAATGGCGAAGGGTTGTTGATGGGGCTGAATGAATGAACATAGCACACAAACTCAAGAGGATCTGATCATACAATGAGAGTAAATACATACAGATGTGATTCTATATTATTATTTGCTACATCATGGTGCTGTATTATTATTTGCTACATCAAGGACGGTGGATTGGCAGTACCGGTAGAGGGTCGGACGCCATGCTTTGACGCATTGAGTTACGACCCTTGCCATTCTGAATTCAAATCCCGCCGAGGTTAACTTTGCCTTTCATCCTTACGGGGTCGATAAAATAAAGTACCAGTAATACACTGGGTAATTGCTGGCCTTGTGCCAAAAGTAGAAACAATTATTTGCTACATCATTGCAAACCAATAGAATCATAGAACAGCAAAAAGGATGAAACTTACTCTATCTGTTAAATGTTGCACCATACACTATAAACCAATGTATGGCACTGTGATGAGTAAGCACAGAAACCAAACCAATATCATGCCAGCATCTGTTGATCTACTGGAAATAGCAGCCAAATCTCCTCCAATCACACTCAATCACTTTGAAAAAATACACTACATATAAAAAGCATTGATGGGATAGTGATGGCTTGAATACCTTTAATGATAAGTCTTCCTTGATCCAGGCTGGCCTAGGACTAAACATAATCATCTAATTGGCTATCTCTCTGTTGTAGGTTTATTCAAACAGAGATAACCAAGAGATACTCAACAGTTACCACCACCACCACCAGAACCACCATCAACACCAACACCGCCACCTCTAGTATCACAGAAGAATGGGGAGGGGGAGGATGATTGGGCTCTTGGCCTAGGGTGAAGCGGTAAACGGGCTGCACCCAACGTACAAGACTGCAAAAAAATTCCAGCGGACAATGGCCAGTAACACCTGCTGCACCAACCACCCCATCTCTCGGAGCTCCTTCCTCAGACGGGCTGGCAAAGTTCCGATCTTGTAGAGAAGCTCAACTGTATGGGGTCCAAGTACGCCTGGTAAGGTGGTATTTCAGGGAGATTTGGCTACAATTCCAAGCAAATTGAGCAACTTCAATGATAATTCCAAATTAACTCATTTTTCTTTTCTTTTCTTTTATTTTTCTGGAAACTAAGCAAGTTGAATAGCCACATTAAAAGCTTTCATGGCACTGCCACCACTACCACCACCACCAACACCACCACCACCACCACTGCAGCCATCACCCCACCACTACCACCACCACCACCACAATCACCCCACTAGCACCACCACTGCTACTGCTGCCATCACCATCACCCCCAACATCCTACTACTTCTGCCATCACCATCACCCCCACCCCCTACAACTTCTGCCATCACCCTCCTGTGATCGAGTGTGAATGGAGGAGATTTGGCTGCTATTTCCAGTGGATCAAGTGACCACCTAAAGGCTTTCACTTGAACCAGTTTTAATACTATAGCACATAGTAGCAATATTAACAGATACATGTATTACAGGTGTGTGGAACAGGCAGGTAGATATCTTATGTAAGTAATAAAAGTAGTGGGACTGGTATTGATATTGTAAAACATTCTTTTGAATTATCTCTAATATAATAAATGGTGCAATGGAAAAGTAATGTATCAGCCCAGTTCATTCTAAAAAAGTCTACCTCTAGACTGAAGTTATGAGTATGGACTATTTCTAGATAGAGAATGTATGAATATTTCAAAATATTTTTTAAAAGTGATAAAAATGATATGATTCTTAATTAAATAATTTATATACAGATTAAAAACAACAACAACAAAAAAAGTGGCAGGTGTTTTGTAATGTAACAAAGTAATAGGTATGCAAGTTGAATCCTATTTTCTTATCTTAACCCTTTAGTATTTACATTACTTCATATTTACTATTATATTTTCACATAATTATCTCACATAATATCGAATCTATGCGATTTTGATATTATTTATTTTGAGAACAATACCTTAACGTCAGTATGAGCAGCCAATTAAGGCCAGTTTGAAGAGGAAGAGATGAGAAAATTCTGGCTGGATATAGCCAGTTTAAATGCTAAAAGGTTAAATGACTGCTTATAATGTCTAATATCACTTTACATAGGAAATGTTAGTATGTAAATTAATTCAGTTTTTAAATTATGATCATTATTATTGGCAGAGCCATTAGGGCATCAGACAAAATGCTTTATGTTTTGAGTTCAACATTGCTTTTCATCAAATACTGGGGTCAATTCAATACATTTTTCTTGTTACTTTGTTACCTGATTTCTTCTGTTTAACTCTTTTATGTAAATCTCCACTACTCCTGTTTATTCATATTGTAGTTAATGTTTTCAGCCTCAATGGTCAATAAATAAACCACCACCACCACCACCATCACTATTATTATTATTATCATTATTATCACAGTGGTGGATTTGCAGTAGAAGTAGAGCATTGGACACTACACTATGCTTTGCAGCATAGTGTTATGGCCCTTTACGTTCTGTGTTCAAATCCCGCCGAGGTTAGCTTTGCCTTTCATCCTTACGGGTGTCAATAAAATAAAGTACCAGTAATGCACTGGGGTTGATTTAATCGACTTTCCTCTCTCCCAAAATTGCTGGCCTTGTGCCTATAGTAGAAATCATTATCATTATTGATGTTTATGTTCATTCATCCAGTAATTATTTATAAAGAATAGCCAAAAAATGATTTTCATTTTTTGCATTTATCTTGTGTTTACTCTTTCATACTTGAAAGCTCTCATTGTATTATTTATCAGACTTTGTAACAAACTGCCACAGCATGACTCAATGTTTCTTTGGTGAAAAGCTCCACCCACAAGAGTTTCCATATCATACTACTAACACACCAACATTCTAATTTAGTCTCAGGTCAACCTTGATCAAGTATATCTATGATCAAAGTCATTCTAACCATGATAATCCTATCTTTTCATATATTTTGTTGTTTTTATTATCACATAGTGAGGGAAAGAAAGTGTCTTCAAACTAAAGACCTAGTTCAAATACTTGCAACAGAGCCCACACCAGGGGTCTTTATTTAACTCATTGTAGAGTCATTGGGGCACTGTTGTAACATACAGTATTTATTGGGTCTTTAAACCTGGTGAAGTCCAATTCTCTCCATGTCAGAACACTGCTGATTTCTTCTAGAGAAAGAGAGAACAACCTGGAGAGGCAAAGCCATGCCATTCAAATGCATTGTGGAGGGGGGGGGGGGTTAGTAAAATGAATAATTTTCTCATTACTTAGCTGGTGTTTGGAACATAACTTAAAAGTTCTTATATAAAATCTTTTTGATGATGATGATTATGATAAACACTTTAAATCAAACAGTTTTGTATCATAGAACTAGGAACACTTTGATGTGGTTTTTTATCAAAAAGATCAACTACATTTGAACCTCATTTCATTGTTTTGAATCCAGAATTTGAAGAATTTTTGCAGGTGAAAGGTGTCAATTGGCTCAAACTAACCAGGGTGAATGAAATGGGCTTGATATGAGAAGAAACACAAAGGCAATGAGTTGTGTGTTATCAGGTTGGAAGAGCATATGAATATTAGGCTATTTATAGCTGCCGCAGCCTAAATCTATGGGAAGGATTGTGGACTTGTCAGTTTATCTCAAATAACCTATTTGTGAGAAAGAGAGAAAGAAAAGGAGGAGTCAGAGAAAGGAGTAGGGGAGTTAGAAGAGAGCAAGGAAGAGAGAAGGGCAAGTGAGAGTAGTGAGAGGAAGAGAAAGGGAGAAAGAGAAGAGAGAAAAGAGGAGATGAGAGAAGAGAGAGGAGAGATGAAAGGGTGGGAAATGAGGGGAGAGAAGAGAGAGATGAGAATAGGAGGAAAGAGAGAGGGAGTGGAGAGAAGAGAGAGAGAAGAGAAAGGAGAGTGGAGAAGAGTGATCAGGGAGAAAAAAATGAGGAGTGATAAAAGAGAGTGAGAGGAGAGAGAATAGAGAGGAGGAGAATGGTGTAGGGGGAGAGAATGAGAGTGTGAGAAAAAAAGAGAGAGAGGGAGAAAAGAGTGAGGTGAGAGATGTACCCGTTTCATTCCTAATTCCTACTTGAGAATCTATTTAGAGAATATATACTCTTCTGTCTAGAGAGATTGTGATTATAGTCACTAATAATAAGGACTTTATTAAACCAGAATTAAATTCCTCAGTATTTGTTCCGGCTTATTGCGCTCTGAGTTCCAATCCAGCTGATATCAACTTTGCTTTTCATCCTTTTGAGGTTGATAACCAAAATATCAATCCATAGTCGGTGAACTGGCAGATCTATTAAAGACTTCAATAGGATATTTGTGGTATCTGATCCATCATTGAGCTTACTGAGTTCAAATACCACCTCCTATCAGGAGTTGTGTTTGGCACATAGTAATGGAAAGACTAGTTGAAACATTGTTTCCTTAGTCTGATCTGATGATTGGCTCCTATCCTTTCCATTAAACCAGAAAATCTGATTTGTATAATTATCACTCTACTAGCAGCTAAGTCATCTAATTAATTATTAATGTGCTACATTATGTGTTTTGGATAATGTAAAATATACAATAGAATATATTTTACTCTAGTAATACAAGTTTTAAGTATTGGGGAACAGGTTAAGAGATTTGTTTATAATTAATTGTCTAGAGTGTTCCATCACACTTCACAGGAACAGCTAAAACTTATACACTACACATCAAGCTGTTCCAAGTAGTCCATGTCATGCAATAAAAAGCAATTAAATAAACTTATAAACAAATGAAAGATATATAGATAATAAGAACTCAATGCAAGGAAGCTGTTAAAACAGCAAAATGCCATCAATGATGAGAGTATTTAAATGTTTGTGTGACCTCTCATCCATTTTTCTTCCTTTTCTCCTTTCTTTGTATCACTTCTGTGGGTCAATACACTTCTAGCCACTGATTTCTATTATTTGAGGTAAATTTTACCTGATGCCGTCATTGACAACATTTTGCTGTTTTAACAGCTTCCTTGCATTGAGGTTTTCCCATTGAAACTCAATATTCGAGATAACTTTCTTGATATATAGATAAAAATAAAACATGGAAAAGAAAAATTTCAAACATATGGATAGGATATTTCCTTACTTTCAGGTTTTGCTTTGCGAAATATTTTTGTAGACCCTTCATAACGGAGCACCATCTTGTCTCGATCGAGGATGTAGATACGCTCATATTGGTTACCATGTTTCACCTTATTCATTATGATACCTTTCTCAAGTTGTTTGAGGTCAACCTCCACTAAAACAAATGAGAGAAAAAAGAAAGAAACCAAAGCTAATTAGATTCAGCCAGAAAATCAATTAGATTAGATTGTACTAAAATTCTTCTTTTGAATATAATACTGTAAACTAGAAAAATTGTGTTAACCTCAAGTAAAATTCCTGATATCATTATAAACATCATCAAGAAATGGATGCTAAACGATGATGATGATGATGATGAATATATATATATAAATATATATATATATATCAATAATATTAATAAATGGAAGCTATCTTTATAAAACCAGATTTATTTTATTATATATATTTCAAGGGTACCAACATTTTGGTACACTCTCATCAGATAAAATACAAAAAATTGGTTTACAGATAGTGACATATTCAGTCAAGAACTTAATGTTGTGAGTTCTATCTGAATAGGTATTGCTTATATATATATATATATATATATATATATATATATATAAAGTTGGAAGATCACTGATGAAGGACTAATTTTATTCATATGTAATCCATGTGCAACCACGCAGCACTCCATTTTTCTTATATATATATATATATACGGTCGTAAATACCTGGATAAAATCCTTCTCTTAATGCTTTCCTGTGTTTTCTCTTTTATACTATTATATATATACATATAGGCAGGTTGTACGATGCCTGCATACGAACAGCAATGCTGCATGGCAGTGAGACCTGGGCATTGTGTGCAGAGGATATACGCAGACTAGAGAGGAACGAAGCTTGCATGCTCCGCTGGATGTGTAACAGTAATATACGTGAACGGCAAAGCATAAACGAACTAAGGAAAAAATTAGAGATAAGAGAGATCAGATGTTGTTTACTCGAGAGAAGGCTACGTTGGTATGGACACGTGATGCGCATGAAAGTCGATAGCTGTATAACAAAGTGCAGGGCAATAAAGATAGACGGTAGTCACGGAATAGGCAGACCTAGAAAAACCTGGGACGAGCTGATAAACTCCGACATCACACACTTACACCTCTCCAAGACAATGTCACTGGACCGAGACCTTTGGCGGTACTCAGTAACAGAGAAGACCCGCCTTACCTAAATATATAGTAAAACCTACTCCAGCCAGTAGGCATCCCTAACAAAATACACCCCGTCCCACCACCCCCACCCCTACCCCATCCACACCACCCCGTTCTACGTAAAGTTATGTTGGTGCCGCGCCATCGAGGCCGAAACAAATGAGATCGTGTAGGTGTCACGACAAAAAAACACACAGTCCACGCTGTAATGTGGCCGTGTAGGCAACACGGTAAAAACCTCCCAGACCCACACTGTAAATGTGGTTGGTGTTAGGAAGGGCATCCAACTGTAGAAAACCTGCCAGACAGTCCTATGCGAGCAAGACAATCACTCTTGCCTCAAGTGGGACTACCCCCGTCCAAACCCATGCAAGCGTGGAACACGGACGTTAAACGTTGATGATGATGATGATGATGATGATATACATATATATATATATATATATATATATATATGTATATATATATATAGTATAAAAGAGAAAACACAGGAAAGCATTAAGAGAAGGATTTTATCCAGGTATTTACGACCGTATATATATATATATAAGAAAAATGGAGTGCTGCGTGGTTGCACATGGGTTACATATGAATAAAATTAGTCCTGCATGAGTGATCTTCCAACTTTCATTGGTATTTCATCGCTTTAAAAATCATATACCTCTGGTTGGTGCGAGCAATGACTAAATAAAGTTATTGGGACAAGTGAAATAGACGAGCGAGACATTTGGAAGATCACTGATGAAGAACTAATTTTATTCATATGTAACCCATGTGCAACCACGCAGCACTCCATTTTTCTTATATTTATATTTTTTCCTCAGCTGCGATTGTCTGTTTCTTTCTTACTGCTTCTCCTCTCTCTCTGTATCTCTCACCTTCTTTTTACCCCCTCTGCCAGTCACACTCTCTCTCTCTCGGCTGGCCTCTTCCTCACACTTCCACTCACCCACTCTCTGCTTCTTCCCCTCACTCACTTCCTCCCGGTTGACCTGTGTGGAATCCTTTTCTCGCTCACATCTCACCCATGTCGGATGGTCTGTATCTCTCGTCCATGAATTCACCAAGCTTAAGCTT
>OZ024743.1:223582171-223594671 GCA_964016885.1 Eledone cirrhosa
AAGCCCAGCTATGACTGTCATTTGGGGCCTGGGGCAACTGCCTCCTTTACCCCCCATTAAATCAGGCCCTGGCAGAACTCCATGATCTAGTGTGTCCTTTTCTATGATGGCTAGGTGCGATATAAAGGAGATATGGGTGTTATTTCTAGCAGGCTAAGTAACACATATGGCTTGCATTTGTTTTTAGTCTTATTCCTATGAAATTGTAAATTTGCTAAGAATATAGTTTTATCCTCTTCCACATTTTACTTCTATATGGTGCTCTGACACCTCTTCACTCATGATTATCATCCATATGTATCACGTGTCTATCTACACCAGTGCACACTCCATATTCCTCTTATGCCCCTTTTTCCTTCTTACTGTCTATGCTTTGCTGTTCATCATCATCATCATCATCATTGTTTAACATCTATCTTACACATCCAGCTGAGCATGCCCACATCATTTCACACATCCTCTGTAGCAAGCAATATTGCATTTCATACACATGTGTCACACAGTCTATCATACAACCAACTTGAATTGCAGCTAAGTCACTTCATTGTCAATAGTGGTAGTAGCTCCCTGAACTTATATAATTTTGATTTTATTCGCCACTATACTTTCAGAGCATCTCTTCCACTACTAATTAGGCTGCCTAGGTAACAAAAGCTATCAACTGCATCTATGGAGCTTTCCTTGGATTGGAAAAAATTTATTTCACTGGTGTTTTGACTATTAAATACCCTTGTGTATCTGCCACATGCAAACTATTTTTCTTTGTTTAGCCTGCCTGTGATTCTACTAAATCATTTATGCATCCAAATTTTACACTGGGTGTACAGTATGGAATTTCTACATGCTCCTTTTTTGTAAATTGAGCACAGCCATTTCCCTGATGGTAGCATGATCCAGTATTCTTTACTACTTTCTAAGCAACAATTTTATTTTGAGGTCTTTCAATTCTAGGATTTGTTTGCAAGTTTAAGTTTAGAATTTCTTCTCTAATGTATTTTGATATCAATCAGAGAGAATTGTGATGATGATAAAGTTTTAGTATTCAAAGTATAGCAATTGCTGTATATACTCATATATAAGCTGAGAAATATGTGACAAAAAAAAAAAAAAAAAAAAAAAAAAAAAAAAAAATCGATGGTAAAAGTGGGGTGGTTATATTCAATGTCAATAGTTGGCCAATTTTCATCAACTTTAAAATTCTACGTAAGTGAGATGCTAAAATATTTTCATTTTGGAGATGAATATTGCACCAGTTTCACTTTCAACAAAAAATTCGTATTTCCTATTATTTTGATATATTTTGAATGACTATGGCCTTCAAAATGGTCAGAAATAGGTAAAAAAATCATTGTGTAATGAAGTTGTGAAACAAAAACTATACTCTAAATGACACTTAAAACATTTTAAATATTAAAATATCAAAACTTCATAAATATATTGTCCACTCATAAGAACTTCAAAATTGCTCCATTTTAACATAATGTGTTGGTTACCTGCCTCAGCTTATAAACTGGGTTTGGATTTTTGCTTATTTATTAGGGGGATCGGCTTATGTTCAGATAGACTTATATTCAAGTATATATGGGCATCTAGCTATAGAAATCAAGCCAGCATCAGTTCCCGTCCCACCCTTGCAAGCAGGGAAAAAGCGGATGTAAAATGAAATGAAATTAAATTAAATGAAATATGGTAAGTGTAATTATAATGGACATAAAAAAACAGGATGCCCCTAGGAATTCCTGTATGCTGATGATCTAACTTTCATAGCTGAATCTATGGCAGAACTAGAGAAAAAATTCCTGACTGGGAAGCATAATCTGCAATCAAAAGGTCTTAAAGTCCTTGGCAAAGACAAAAGTTCTAGTAAGTAGAAAGGAAAACAAGGCCCTGATTCCTTCTGGGAAATGGCCCTGGTCAGTGTGCATGAGAGAGGAGGGTAGAAATTCCATTGTCTGTCATAAATGCAAACTATGGGTACACAACAGATGTAGTGAGATCTCAGGTAGGCTAACAAAGAATGTAGGTTTTACATGTAGGCATTGCACAGGAGCAGTAAGCAGCAAACACATTCACAGGAAATAAACTTTATCAGTTGACAGTTTCTGTTACCTGGGTGACAAAATTAGCAGTGGAGGTGGGAGTTCTGAAAGTACACTAGTGAGAGTGAGAATGAGATGGAAAAGGTTCAGGGAGCTACTACAAAAGCTTTTTCCCTTAAAATAAAGGAAAGATTGTAATATACACCACTTCTTCCACCGCTCCTCTATATAGTACTGCAGAAGACCCATGTGCAAGAGATGAAGCAGCCATGATGATGATGATCTAGTAATTTCTAGTATGCACCACTTATCCTCTTCTCCCTTCCATACACCTTCCACATCTTAACACTCCACCCCTCACTAGCTAAGTACCCCACCCTAGACCTACCTCTTCAACCCCTATCTTCCATCTCGCCACTTCCACTTTCCACATCTGACCCTCTCTCTTGACCAACAAGCTTGGAAAGATGAACATGCTCTCCCATAATACTGTTGAAGTGGCAAATGGCTAATAGCTCTCAGTCCACCCTGTAAGGTGGTCATGCTGATGACACAACAAAAGCCTCTGGTTCACCTTGTAAGGTGATCATATGGGTGACACAACAAAAGCCTCTAGCCCACCCTGTAAGGTGTAGACAAGTTGGTGACACGACAAAAGCGCCAAGTCCACCCTGTAGTGTGGTCGTGCTAGCAATATGACAATAAATGCTCAGTCCACCCTGTAATTGGAGTCATAACAAAAAGTGCCCAATCCACACAGTAAAGTGGTTGTTTTTGGTGCCATGATAAAAAGCACCCAACACACATTATAAATGAGACTGGCATTAGGAAGGGTATCCAACCGTAGAAACCAAGCCCAAATCAGTTCTGTATGAGCAAGATAGTCATTTGATTGGCTTGTCTCACAATGGGCAACTCATCTAATCCACCCTAGTGTGGAAAAATGGATGTTATACGATGATAATGATGAAACTACATAAACTAGTTTCATTAACAGATACATTTGGTTGCATGTTTGAGTATATGTCTGTATTTGTTTATTATATGACACAACTGTCATAAAGCTGTTAGTTATAAATATCCTCTATAAAGGGTGTGGTTGAGTCAATGATTGGTGTTACTAGGAATTCGTTATTTAACCCACTTCTTCTCGTGTTCTAAAAATGCTTTCAATTCTATGAAGTTAAAAGTTAATAAGGACAGCACATGTAAGGTGCCTGTGACTCAGATTTGAACTTGAAGACATGAAAGTTTTAAGCTTTATCTTCTGCTCCTACGAATTTGCTAACTTATTGCCTCTCCTGTCCGACTAAACATATTTGCCAATGAAATATTTTCTACATGGTCATTATACCTGCTAGAAACAGCAGTCAAATAACCTTGAAATTACACCCTATTGCTTTAAGAAAAGGAAAAATACACTGGATAATATAATTCTAGATATACTTCATTTGAAAATAATGCCATCTTCCGCCATTACTTCCAGTGTCTTATTCTTTACTGTTTCTGAAATCCTGTACTATATACCTTCATCAATATTACCCCAACTTCATGATGTATCCTTCTAAAACCTAGTCTTGCTTACACCCCACCTCTCTTTCTCTAACAACACATAAGAATACCATCCTCTTTAATCCCACCCAGTTGTCATTATCTTTTAATGTAGAGTGATGGACCCTTCACTCTTTCCTCCTCTGAATTTAGTGAAGAATTTAGCGTAAAAGTTGGTGTTCATCAGGGCTCTGTCCTTAGCCCCTCCTATTTATTATTGCCCTTCAGGCTATAACAGAGGAGTTCAAGACCAACTGCCCATGGGAACTTCTATATGCAGATGATCTAACGCTCATAGCTGAATCGATGGCTGAACTAGAGAAGACATTCCAAACATGGAAGCATAGCCTAGAATCAAAAGCCTTAAAGTTAACTTGTCTAAGACTAAAGTTCTAGTATGTAGGAAGGAAAATAGGGCACAGGTCCCCTCTGGGAAATGGCCATGCTCAGTGTGTAGGAAAGGAGTAGGCAGAAATTCCATTTTATGGGTGCATAAAAGATGTAGTGGGATCACAGGTAAGCTATCTAAGAACGTAGATTTTATATGTGGCCGGTGCTCAGGTGCAATAAGTAGCAAGTGCCCACAGGATACTAGCTCCTTCTATTGCCCAGATGGCTCTATAGAAATAGTGGACACCTTCCGTTACCTGGGTGACAAAATCAGCAGTGGTGGAGGGTGCTCTGAAGTATAGCAGCCAGAGTCAGAACGGGATGGAAAAAGTTCAGAGAGCTTATACCACTATTGGCCACTAAAGGTTTCTCTCTAAAAATGAAAAGCAGACTGTGTGATGCCTGCATACGAACAGCTATGTTACATGGCAGTGAGACATGGGCATTGTGTGCAGAGGATCTGTGCAGACTGGAGAGGAATGAAGCATGCATGCTCTGCTGGATGTGTAATAGTAATATACGTGAACAGCAAAGCATAAATGAACTAAGTGAGAAATTAGGTATAAGAGGGATCAGATGCTGTTTACTCGAGAGAAGACTACGTTGGTACGGTCATGTGATGCGCTTGAAACACGACAGCTGTATAAAAAAGTGCAGGGCGATCAAAATTGACGGAAGTTACGGAGTAGGCAGACCCAGAAAAAACCTGGGACGACTTGATAAATTCCGACCTTACACACTTACACCTCTCTAAGACAATGTCACTGGACCGAGATCTTTGGCGCTACGCAGTAATACAGAAGACCCGCCTTGCCTAAGTACAAGGCGAAACCTACAGGCAGTAGGCACCTCTTAATCAATACACTCCCATCCCACTCCCCCAACCCCACCGCATCAACACCACACCTTTTTCTGTAAAGTTATGTTGGTACCACAACATTCAGTCCTAAATAAACGATGTCGTGTAGGTGTCACGACAAAAAAAACACACAGTCCACGCTGTAATGTGGCCGTGTAGGTAACACGGTAAAAACCTCCCAGTCCACACTGTAAACGTGGTTAGTGCTAGGAAGGGCATCCAGCCATAGAAAACCTGCCAGACAGTCCTATACGAGCGAGACGACCAATCTTGCCTCACGTGGGACAATTTCCGTCTAAACCCATGCTAGCGTGGAAGATAGACGTTAAACGATGATGATGATGATTATATTTACTAGAGGACAGTCGTTGCGAAAATTTGCAGCATTATAGCAAAGACTTTCATTTTTAAAGAAACGAATTTTAAAATAAGCAATCATTATATATAAGAATATTTATGTTTAATCAATAGCTACGAAATTTAGTACAAAAATTGTGTAATATTCATTCATTATTTATTCTGACTTTGCCTTTCATCCTTACGGGGTCGATAAAATAAAGTACCAGTAATGCACTGGGTAATTTGCTGGCCTTGTGCCTAAAGTAGAAACAATTATTTATTCAAAGTAATCTAACTTATTTTACTAACGGGATAAAAAAAAATATATTCAGGATGCAGTCCCACACTCCTCCCTTTATTATATTATGTTACAAAAGAAAAGGACCAAGGAATAAATATTAAACCAAAAAGGGTGCTACTAGATCTTTGCTTGATTAGCTAGAAATAGCAGCCAAGTTTCCCTTAATTTCACAACTACCATCTTTAAAAAAGGATGAATATCTTGGATAATATAATCCTAGATACATTATGTCTGAAAAAACCCCCAAAATGACATGATCAATGAAATACTTTAGGTTATAGGACTTGTTAAACTCTAACAACAATAACAGGCATGTGAATGTATGTGAATATGTGTGTTTGTATGTGTGTATGTGTGTAAATGTATACTTAAGCATGTGTGTGTGTGTAAATGTATACTTAAGCATGTGTGTGTGTGTGTGTAAATGATTGCTTAAGCATGTGTGTGTATACATGTATACTTAAGCATGCGTTTGTGTAAATGAGTGCTTAAGTATGTGTGTAAATGTGTGCTTAAGCATGTGTGTGTATAAATGTATACTTAAGCATGTGTGTGTGTAAATGAGTGCTTAAGTATCTGTGTGTGTAAATGTGTGCTTAAGCATGTGTGTGTAAATGTGTGCTTAAGCATATGTGTGTGTAAATGTGTGCTTAAGCATGTGTGTGTGTAAATGTGTGCTTAAGCATGTGTGTGTGTAAATGTGTGCTTAAGCATGTGTGTGTGTAAATGTATGTAAGTGTATGAGTGTAAATATGTGCTTAAGCATGTGTGTGTATATAAGTGTGTAAATGTATGTAAGTGTATGAGTGTGTGTAATTTTCCAGCAGAAGTCAATTTGTTTTCATTGGGGAAGAATACTTTGCAATCAAGAATAATTAAAGTAATTAAGTTTAATGTATAATAATTGTTTCTGTTGGTACAAGGCCACTGATTTGCAGAGGCAGGTTTATATATATATATATATATATATATATATATATATATATATATATATATGGAAAAAATGTAACAAAATTTCATTTCTCACTCTTAGTACGGCTGTTACTTAAATATAAGTATGTATACGTACATACATATATGTATACAGACGTACAGTAGTATGTATATATATACATACATGCACACATATATATATATGCACGTATGGATTTACCGAACATTTATTATAATGCTCGGGTTGTTTGTAAACAAACATCCCGAATTAAGCCGTACAGTTTTTAGCAGCCATCATTGCCCTTTTGTTCAACACTGACAAAGGAACGATGTACTAGTTTCAAGCTTATTAGCTATCGTCAGCACCGTATACCTTCCTGCCAGATGATTAAACGTCTGAAAGCATATACTTTCCTTATGCATATTAACGGATGAGCAGCCTAATTTGCATATCGAGTGAGTTGCATATGTGTGCATGTATGTATATATATAGTAAAGGCTTTACCTCACATAACATTCACATTACTCTATATATACTATTATATTCTCATAGTAAAGGCTTTACCTCACATAACATTCACATTACTCTATATATACTATTATATTCTCATAGTAAAGGCTTTATCTCACATAACATTCACATTACTCTATATATACTATTATGTATGTATGTATGAAAATGGCAACAAGGAAGGTCGCTTGACCACGTCTTGACCGAACAAAATATAATATTTTCACCAAAAACTGCCCTTTAAACACATGTCAGATGGATTACAATATTCATTATTACAACTACTTTCACTGTTCCCTGACAACTAGTACCAGTTTCAAGATAGAATTATTTTAACGAAGTATATATAATTTGACTTGATTTTCGCCAACAAACCACGTGTGGACATGGACGGGGAAAAAAGGGAAAAAAAAACAAAACAAATCACTACATCCCTTAAGGATCGCAGTAAGTACTCCACAAAACATATAAACAACAATATATTCCCTTCTCTGCTCTGAGAAGGGAAGTTGCAGGAATAGAGGCAAGCATTCGGGTAGGACCCCACAATGAGGGGTTTTATCGGAATGCCTTGCTAAAGAATCTCCCTGTACCTCTTGCTGAAAAGACTGCGGAATCTGCTACCTATGAAGTGATTGCCATCGGGGTACCAGAGGACAAGGCTGATTTTCAGGCATTTGCTGCCAGCTCAGCCAAAGACCTAGGCTGTGTTCCCCCAAAGGGTGCCCTCCGCCTTGGTCGACCTGGTCCAAAACCCAGACTCATCAGGCTGTCTTTCTCGGACCCCGCAGAGGCAACCTCATATCATCTGGCCTCTGCTAAAGCTGGGCGTGAAAATCGGATTACCTTCCGAACACGCCCAGGCCTACCATCCCATGTACGTCCAAAGCTACGTGCTGCAGCTTCCTTGAATCGGAACTCAGCACAAGATGAAAGTTTCAGTCTGCGTGATGATGGGCAGATCTGGAGGTTTGTCAAGGCTGGTGAAACGTGGAAGAGAGATACCAGCTGGTCTGAGTGTGAGCTACCCACAATAACTGGCAATGTAAAAACTGCTACAACTCTGGGAAACTAAACCAGAACAACCTGCCACCCTCTACACACCATCATAAACTGCGAGCAGGGTACAAATTGTTGTCCTTAAATGCTCGCAGTTTATGCAAAAAGATACATCTATTCGAATCCTACGTCAGAAGCATCGACCCTGACTTCATCACAGTCACGGAAACATGGGCACATTCCTTACTCTGTGATGGGGTTTTCACCATTACTGGGTACAACCTTTTCCGCAAGGACCGCATTAACCGCCGTGGTGGTGTGATGGTCTACGTTCGTTCAAACTTTTCGGTAATTCCTTGCGTTGATTTGAACGAATCACAGGAAGAAGTTTTTTTCTGTGACATACGTATGACCATGTCAACACTTCTGCTTGGTGTTGTTTATCGCCCCCCAAACTACCATCAGGACACACAGCTTTGCGATATCCTCAGAGTTGCTGCCAAGAAAACAGCCACTTATGTGTTTATTGCAGGTGACTTCAATCATCCTGAGATCGATTGGGAAACCTTTCGTTGGCCACAGGGTGCAAACGATTTCCTTGAACTAGTGCTGGACTCAAACTGGTCACAAGTAGTCACCTCTCCAACAAGAGGTGACAACACTTTGGACCTGATCTTCACCACTACTCCTGAAGTGGTTATCAGTTGTACTACTGAGGAACCTCTAGGCGACTCTGATCATGCTATGATCATTGCCAATCTGGCACTTGAGGGCAGCAACAAAAACCAGAGCCATCTCCAATCTGCTTGCTTTGATTGGAAGAGGGCGGATTGGAACTTGTACTGCACTGAGCTACAGCGCCCAAACTGGCATGAGATGTATAACTCTGGAGATGTGAACTCTATACTCCAGAGCATCCTGGACTCAATATGGATAGCGTGTGCAGCATCAGTGCCACGGAAGCGGAAAAATAACCAAAAGTGCAATCTGGGAAACTTCAGCGGTCCGACTTGCCAGGAAAGAACGTCGGAACGCTGAACAGGAATATAAACTGCATAGATCAGATGCCAACAGAAAAAAGCGGAATAAATCTTCTAACCATCTCAAGCAAGTGACAAAGAAGGCAGTGCTTGAATTTGAACAGTGCATCGCAACCAATCCTGACAGTAAGGTGTTCTGGAAATATGTTCATTCAAAGCAGAGACCTCACTCTCCAGTTGGTCCTCTTTGCAATCCCCACACAAGCCAGATCACTGACGATCCCAAGGAATGCGCAGAACTCATTGCTGAGTGCTATGCAAGTATTTTTACGGTTGAAAACCAGAATGTACCATCTCCACCATCTCTAACATCAAATTCCATAACAACTATGGAATTTACACCTGCAATGTTGCGACGTCACCTTAAGAATAAGTGCAACTATGCCTCCCCTGGTCTTGATGGTGTGACATACCTGCTTCTCAAACGTGGCGGGGATTTCCTTTTGCGCCAGCTTTCTTTTTTCTTTCAATACTGTCTCAGCAATGGTGCTACTCCGGAGCAGTGGAAAACTGCCAGTGTCATTCCCCTGTTCAAAAAGGGCAACCGCATGTCACCTGTCAACTATCGTCCAGTCAGTCTTACTAGCTGTATGGCCAAACTGATGGAATCCTGTGTCAGAGAAACACTTTGGAACTTCTGGAGCTCTCACAGCCTCATCCGGCCCTCACAGTTTGGATTTATCCCTAACTCCAGCTGCTGTGATCAGCTTATCGAGTTCCTTGAGGACATCACCCGGATCACTGACAGCGGCTCATGGGTGGATGTTGTTTACCTTGACTTTGCTAAGGCTTTTAATTCTGTGCCACACAAAAGACTTATGGCAAAACTCTCTGCAATGGGTGTGAGGGATGATCTTTTCGACTGGCTGAAATCCTTCATTCTCAGCCGAAAGGAAGTAGTCACGGTTCTAGGACAGCATTCTTCACCATATGAGATGTCATCTGGTGTACCACAGGGATCTGTTCTTGGTCCTCTTTTGTTTGTGGCATATATTAATGACATAGATGCCAACTTACAGAATGCCACGGTACTAAAATATGCAGATGACATCAAGCTGTACCTTGAAATCAAAAGGACTGATCCTGAAATTTACAACTCTTTCCTACAGTCAGACCTGGACACAATGCAGCAATGGATCACAGACTGGCAACTGAAGCTGGCTGTGGACAAGTGTACCACCATGCATTTTGGAAGGGAAAAATCCAGCGTCCACATACTCCCTCCACAACACTGACATCAAAAAGTCCTCTTGTGAACGTGACCTGGGCATTACTGTCAGCAACGATTTGCGTTGGACAAAGCATGTCAAGAAGGCCGAGGGTGTCTTGGCATCACTCAGCAAGACCTTTGTTAGCCGCTCTCCAGCCATCTATTTAAAACTGTATACAGCTATGGTGCGACCACACTTGGAATTCGCATCATCAGTCTGGAACCCCTATCTTGCTCGGAACATTGACCTCCTGGAAACTGTTCAGAGACGTGCAACCAAGCGCATACCCTCCATCAGACACCTACCATACTCTGAACGCCTTGCTTCCCTGGGCATGGATACATTGAAGCTCCGACGTCTGGCAATGGACTTGGTGAATACCCACAAAGTTTTTAACCATCTCGCCAACTGCAACCCTGAGCGCCTCTTTGATCTCCATGTGTCTAACACACGTGGACATGCCTACAAGATAAGAAAACAGCACAGCTCCCATGACTTTCGCAGACATTTTTTCATGCTCAGAGTTGCTGAAGCATGGAACAAACTGCCTGCGTCAATTGTTAGCTGCCGAGACACTGCATCCTTTAAGACACTCATGCTTCCCGAAATACGCCAAAACTACACCTGATGTACCCCTTCCATACACATGCACACATGTGTGTATCATGACTCGTGCACTGTTCATTTTACTGATGTTTGTGCATTGCCCTATGTACTGTACATGCACTTTTTTGATGAGTTGTGGTGCACCTGGGCACTGTACACAATATTTCATGATTGTTATTGTATCATGACTCATACACTGTTCATTTTCCTGACATTTGTACATTATTCTATGTACTATACATGCACCTTTGATGAGTTGTAGTGCACCTGAGCACTGTACACAATAATTTCATTATTATATATATATATACATGGAGGCACATGGCTTAGTGGTTAGAGCATTGGCCTTGCAATCGAAAGGTTGTGAGTTCAATTCTCAGACTGGGTGATGTGTTGTTTCCTTGAGCAAGACACTTTATTTCACATTGCTCCAGTTTACTCAGCTGTAGAAATGAGATGATAGGGACTGGGGTCCCTATCATTCCACTGTAAAGTGGTCGTGTAGGCGCCACGGAAAAAAAGCACCCAGCACTCACTGTAAATGAGGTTGGTGTTAGGAAGGGCATCCAGCTGTAGAAATCAAGCCAGAATCAGTTCCCGTCCCACCCTTGCAAGCAGGGAAAAAGCGGATATAAAATGGAATGATGATGATGATGATACATACTACTGTACGTCTGTATACATTTATGTATGTACGTATACATACTTTTATATATATATACATATATATATAGATATATACATATATATACATATATACATATATATACATATATACATATATATAGAGATATATAGATATATACATATATATATATATAGATATATACATATATATATTAGTGAAAAAGAACAAAGGAACTATTATGACATTATAACAAGTTTATTGCCGACAGCCGTTTCGTCCGACCCCATGGTGGGACTTATCAAGGCATATAACATGTGATTGCAAGATCATTGTTTACATCAACGTATCACTCAAGGCTAGCAGTTTGAAATTGTTGTATACATCAGCAACTCCGCTTGTATAGTTGGGGTGAATATTCTAAGGGGGGCTCTTTTATATTAGTTGTCAGGGTCAGGGATTGAAGTTTAAAAATTAGACAAAAATATATAATTTACGCATCAACATTAAACTAAAAGACTTGGGGTCCCGTAGAAGCACCTTAGAAAATCCCTCAATGAGTGCATAAAGCTTACAGGCTCCATAAACCTATTAGACTAGAAGAAAATTAAGAGGCTAATAAAATAAGAAAATAAAAATATAAAGTTTCCCTAAAAAATATATAAAGTTCCTATGAAATTTCTTCTAGAGAAAAAAAATTTTTTCCGAAAGAAAAAAACCTTCTTCCCCCGAGATCACGTTTACAAAATTCAGAAAACTGAATTGAAAACTAATCAATTAGAAGTTAATTCAGAGAGCCTTCCATAAATCTCTCAGAAAAGGCCCCTTTAATATTTCCAATAGGAACTTCTTCCGAGAGACACTTCGAAGAATTAAAATTTTAGAGAGCCTTTAAGGATAAATATAAAAACGAATTGAGGAAAATTATACATTAAAAGTTAAAAATTAAAAATTACGGTATTTGGGATATCCAAGGAATTTTCAAAAGGCTGCTTCAACAGATACAACTTAGGCATAATAGATACAATAATTTAAGTAATTTAATTAGGGAGCAATTCAAGGAGTTTATCAAGTTGGGCAAGATTAAAGAAAGTCA
>OZ024743.1:223599671-223614671 GCA_964016885.1 Eledone cirrhosa
ACGAAATTAAATTTCGTTTCATTTGTAACTCACTTTTGTATGACTGACGCTTAAACAATTAAGTTAAAGATGTACATCCATATATGTATACTGAAATACTAGTATGTATATGAATACACACACGTATACATATGTAGATGTACCAAGTTTTTTCACTGGTCACTTTACTGCGAGTGGCCAGCTATTCTGTATGTAAACACACAGACAAACCGGTTTTTAGAGTCATACTGGTTTTTGAGGAAACACCTTTCCTCTATTCTCTAGAAAGCCAGACAAGGAATATTGAACTAGTTTCGTTGTTGTTACAACTCATCAGCAATATTTACCTATCTTCCGGCCTCTCTAGAGAATCGTAAAAGCACATATCGCTATATGCTTTTTCTATGAAAATTAGTAGTGGGCATACTAATTTGCATAGAGTGTGAGTAAGTACCGGTTCAACGGAGACGATAAAAACAAATAACGAAACGAAATTAAATTTCGTTTCATTTGTAACTCACTTTTGTATGACTGACGCTTAAACAATTAAGTTAAAGATGTACATCCATATATGTATACTGAAATACTAGTATGTATATGAATACACACACGTATACATATGTAGATGTACCAAGTTTTTTCACTGGTCACTTTACTGCGAGTGGCCAGCTATTCTGTATGTAAACACACAGACAAACCGGTTTTTAGAGTCATACTGGTTTTTGAGGAAACACCTTTCCTCTATTCTCTAGAAAGCCAGACAAGGAATATTGAACTAGTTTCGTTGTTGTTACAACTCATCAGCAATATTTACCTATCTTCCGGCCTCTCTAGAGAATCGTAAAAGCACATATCGCTATATGCTTTTTCTATGAAAATTAGTAGTGGGCATACTAATTTGCATAGAGTGTGAGTAAGTACCGGTTCAACGGAGACGATAAAAACAAATAACGAAACGAAATTAAATTTCGTTTCATTTGTAACTCACTTTTGTATGACTGACGCTTAAACAATTAAGTTAAAGATGTACATCCATATATGTATACTGAAATACTAGTATGTATATGAATACACACACGTATACATATGTAGATGTACCAAGTTTTTTCACTGGTCACTTTACTGCGAGTGGCCAGCTATTCTGTATGTAAACACACAGACAAACCGGTTTTTAGAGTCATACTGGTTTTTGAGGAAACACCTTTCCTCTATTCTCTAGAAAGCCAGACAAGGAATATTGAACTAGTTTCGTTGTTGTTACAACTCATCAGCAATATTTACCTATCTTCCGGCCTCTCTAGAGAATCGTAAAAGCACATATCGCTATATGCTTTTTCTATGAAAATTAGTAGTGGGCATACTAATTTGCATAGAGTGTGAGTAAGTACCGGTTCAACGGAGACGATAAAAACAAATAACGAAACGAAATTAAATTTCGTTTCATTTGTAACTCACTTTTGTATGACTGACGCTTAAACAATTAAGTTAAAGATGTACATCCATATATGTATACTGAAATACTAGTATGTATATGAATACACACACGTATACATATGTAGATGTACCAAGTTTTTTCACTGGTCACTTTACTGCGAGTGGCCAGCTATTCTGTATGTAAACACACAGACAAACCGGTTTTTAGAGTCATACTGGTTTTTGAGGAAACACCTTTCCTCTATTCTCTAGAAAGCCAGACAAGGAATATTGAACTAGTTTCGTTGTTGTTACAACTCATCAGCAATATTTACCTATCTTCCGGCCTCTCTAGAGAATCGTAAAAGCACATATCGCTATATGCTTTTTCTATGAAAATTAGTAGTGGGCATACTAATTTGCATAGAGTGTGAGTAAGTACCGGTTCAACGGAGACGATAAAAACAAATAACGAAACGAAATTAAATTTCGTTTCATTTGTAACTCACTTTTGTATGACTGACGCTTAAACAATTAAGTTAAAGATGTACATCCATATATGTATACTGAAATACTAGTATGTATATGAATACACACACGTATACATATGTAGATGTACCAAGTTTTTTCACTGGTCACTTTACTGCGAGTGGCCAGCTATTCTGTATGTAAACACACAGACAAACCGGTTTTTAGAGTCATACTGGTTTTTGAGGAAACACCTTTCCTCTATTCTCTAGAAAGCCAGACAAGGAATATTGAACTAGTTTCGTTGTTGTTACAACTCATCAGCAATATTTACCTATCTTCCGGCCTCTCTAGAGAATCGTAAAAGCACATATCGCTATATGCTTTTTCTATGAAAATTAGTAGTGGGCATACTAATTTGCATAGAGTGTGAGTAAGTACCGGTTCAACGGAGACGATAAAAACAAATAACGAAACGAAATTAAATTTCGTTTCATTTGTAACTCACTTTTGTATGACTGACGCTTAAACAATTAAGTTAAAGATGTACATCCATATATGTATACTGAAATACTAGTATGTATATGAATACACACACGTATACATATGTAGATGTACCAAGTTTTTTCACTGGTCACTTTACTGCGAGTGGCCAGCTATTCTGTATGTAAACACACAGACAAACCGGTTTTTAGAGTCATACTGGTTTTTGAGGAAACACCTTTCCTCTATTCTCTAGAAAGCCAGACAAGGAATATTGAACTAGTTTCGTTGTTGTTACAACTCATCAGCAATATTTACCTATCTTCCGGCCTCTCTAGAGAATCGTAAAAGCACATATCGCTATATGCTTTTTCTATGAAAATTAGTAGTGGGCATACTAATTTGCATAGAGTGTGAGTAAGTACCGGTTCAACGGAGACGATAAAAACAAATAACGAAACGAAATTAAATTTCGTTTCATTTGTAACTCACTTTTGTATGACTGACGCTTAAACAATTAAGTTAAAGATGTACATCCATATATGTATACTGAAATACTAGTATGTATATGAATACACACACGTATACATATGTAGATGTACCAAGTTTTTTCACTGGTCACTTTACTGCGAGTGGCCAGCTATTCTGTATGTAAACACACAGACAAACCGGTTTTTAGAGTCATACTGGTTTTTGAGGAAACACCTTTCCTCTATTCTCTAGAAAGCCAGACAAGGAATATTGAACTAGTTTCGTTGTTGTTACAACTCATCAGCAATATTTACCTATCTTCCGGCCTCTCTAGAGAATCGTAAAAGCACATATCGCTATATGCTTTTTCTATGAAAATTAGTAGTGGGCATACTAATTTGCATAGAGTGTGAGTAAGTACCGGTTCAACGGAGACGATAAAAACAAATAACGAAACGAAATTAAATTTCGTTTCATTTGTAACTCACTTTTGTATGACTGACGCTTAAACAATTAAGTTAAAGATGTACATCCATATATGTATACTGAAATACTAGTATGTATATGAATACACACACGTATACATATGTAGATGTACCAAGTTTTTTCACTGGTCACTTTACTGCGAGTGGCCAGCTATTCTGTATGTAAACACACAGACAAACCGGTTTTTAGAGTCATACTGGTTTTTGAGGAAACACCTTTCCTCTATTCTCTAGAAAGCCAGACAAGGAATATTGAACTAGTTTCGTTGTTGTTACAACTCATCAGCAATATTTACCTATCTTCAGGCCTCTCTAGAGAATCGTAAAAGCACATATCGCTATATGCTTTTTCTATGAAAATTAGTAGTGGGCATACTAATTTGCATAGAGTGTGAGTAAGTACCGGTTCAACGGAGACGATAAAAACAAATAACGAAACGAAATTAAATTTCGTTTCATTTGTAACTCACTTTTGTATGACTGACGCTTAAACAATTAAGTTAAAGATGTACATCCATATATGTATACTGAAATACTAGTATGTATATGAATACACACACGTATACATATGTAGATGTACCAAGTTTTTTCACTGGTCACTTTACTGCGAGTGGCCAGCTATTCTGTATGTAAACACACAGACAAACCGGTTTTTAGAGTCATACTGGTTTTTGAGGAAACACCTTTCCTCTATTCTCTAGAAAGCCAGACAAGGAATATTGAACTAGTTTCGTTGTTGTTACAACTCATCAGCAATATTTACCTATCTTCCGGCCTCTCTAGAGAATCGTAAAAGCACATATCGCTATATGCTTTTTCTATGAAAATTAGTAGTGGGCATACTAATTTGCATAGAGTGTGAGTAAGTACCGGTTCAACGGAGACGATAAAAACAAATAACGAAACGAAATTAAATTTCGTTTCATTTGTAACTCACTTTTGTATGACTGACGCTTAAACAATTAAGTTAAAGATGTACATCCATATATGTATACTGAAATACTAGTATGTATATGAATACACACACGTATACATATGTAGATGTACCAAGTTTTTTCACTGGTCACTTTACTGCGAGTGGCCAGCTATTCTGTATGTAAACACACAGACAAACCGGTTTTTAGAGTCATACTGGTTTTTGAGGAAACACCTTTCCTCTATTCTCTAGAAAGCCAGACAAGGAATATTGAACTAGTTTCGTTGTTGTTACAACTCATCAGCAATATTTACCTATCTTCCGGCCTCTCTAGAGAATCGTAAAAGCACATATCGCTATATGCTTTTTCTATGAAAATTAGTAGTGGGCATACTAATTTGCATAGAGTGTGAGTAAGTACCGGTTCAACGGAGACGATAAAAACAAATAACGAAACGAAATTAAATTTCGTTTCATTTGTAACTCACTTTTGTATGACTGACGCTTAAACAATTAAGTTAAAGATGTACATCCATATATGTATACTGAAATACTAGTATGTATATGAATACACACACGTATACATATGTAGATGTACCAAGTTTTTTCACTGGTCACTTTACTGCGAGTGGCCAGCTATTCTGTATGTAAACACACAGACAAACCGGTTTTTAGAGTCATACTGGTTTTTGAGGAAACACCTTTCCTCTATTCTCTAGAAAGCCAGACAAGGAATATTGAACTAGTTTCGTTGTTGTTACAACTCATCAGCAATATTTACCTATCTTCCGGCCTCTCTAGAGAATCGTAAAAGCACATATCGCTATATGCTTTTTCTATGAAAATTAGTAGTGGGCATACTAATTTGCATAGAGTGTGAGTAAGTACCGGTTCAACGGAGACGATAAAAACAAATAACGAAACGAAATTAAATTTCGTTTCATTTGTAACTCACTTTTGTATGACTGACGCTTAAACAATTAAGTTAAAGATGTACATCCATATATGTATACTGAAATACTAGTATGTATATGAATACACACACGTATACATATGTAGATGTACCAAGTTTTTTCACTGGTCACTTTACTGCGAGTGGCCAGCTATTCTGTATGTAAACACACAGACAAACCGGTTTTTAGAGTCATACTGGTTTTTGAGGAAACACCTTTCCTCTATTCTCTAGAAAGCCAGACAAGGAATATTGAACTAGTTTCGTTGTTGTTACAACTCATCAGCAATATTTACCTATCTTCCGGCCTCTCTAGAGAATCGTAAAAGCACATATCGCTATATGCTTTTTCTATGAAAATTAGTAGTGGGCATACTAATTTGCATAGAGTGTGAGTAAGTACCGGTTCAACGGAGACGATAAAAACAAATAACGAAACGAAATTAAATTTCGTTTCATTTGTAACTCACTTTTGTATGACTGACGCTTAAACAATTAAGTTAAAGATGTACATCCATATATGTATACTGAAATACTAGTATGTATATGAATACACACACGTATACATATGTAGATGTACCAAGTTTTTTCACTGGTCACTTTACTGCGAGTGGCCAGCTATTCTGTATGTAAACACACAGACAAACCGGTTTTTAGAGTCATACTGGTTTTTGAGGAAACACCTTTCCTCTATTCTCTAGAAAGCCAGACAAGGAATATTGAACTAGTTTCGTTGTTGTTACAACTCATCAGCAATATTTACCTATCTTCCGGCCTCTCTAGAGAATCGTAAAAGCACATATCGCTATATGCTTTTTCTATGAAAATTAGTAGTGGGCATACTAATTTGCATAGAGTGTGAGTAAGTACCGGTTCAACGGAGACGATAAAAACAAATAACGAAACGAAATTAAATTTCGTTTCATTTGTAACTCACTTTTGTATGACTGACGCTTAAACAATTAAGTTAAAGATGTACATCCATATATGTATACTGAAATACTAGTATGTATATGAATACACACACGTATACATATGTAGATGTACCAAGTTTTTTCACTGGTCACTTTACTGCGAGTGGCCAGCTATTCTGTATGTAAACACACAGACAAACCGGTTTTTAGAGTCATACTGGTTTTTGAGGAAACACCTTTCCTCTATTCTCTAGAAAGCCAGACAAGGAATATTGAACTAGTTTCGTTGTTGTTACAACTCATCAGCAATATTTACCTATCTTCCGGCCTCTCTAGAGAATCGTAAAAGCACATATCGCTATATGCTTTTTCTATGAAAATTAGTAGTGGGCATACTAATTTGCATAGAGTGTGAGTAAGTACCGGTTCAACGGAGACGATAAAAACAAATAACGAAACGAAATTAAATTTCGTTTCATTTGTAACTCACTTTTGTATGACTGACGCTTAAACAATTAAGTTAAAGATGTACATCCATATATGTATACTGAAATACTAGTATGTATATGAATACACACACGTATACATATGTAGATGTACCAAGTTTTTTCACTGGTCACTTTACTGCGAGTGGCCAGCTATTCTGTATGTAAACACACAGACAAACCGGTTTTTAGAGTCATACTGGTTTTTGAGGAAACACCTTTCCTCTATTCTCTAGAAAGCCAGACAAGGAATATTGAACTAGTTTCGTTGTTGTTACAACTCATCAGCAATATTTACCTATCTTCCGGCCTCTCTAGAGAATCGTAAAAGCACATATCGCTATATGCTTTTTCTATGAAAATTAGTAGTGGGCATACTAATTTGCATAGAGTGTGAGTAAGTACCGGTTCAACGGAGACGATAAAAACAAATAACGAAACGAAATTAAATTTCGTTTCATTTGTAACTCACTTTTGTATGACTGACGCTTAAACAATTAAGTTAAAGATGTACATCCATATATGTATACTGAAATACTAGTATGTATATGAATACACACACGTATACATATGTAGATGTACCAAGTTTTTTCACTGGTCACTTTACTGCGAGTGGCCAGCTATTCTGTATGTAAACACACAGACAAACCGGTTTTTAGAGTCATACTGGTTTTTGAGGAAACACCTTTCCTCTATTCTCTAGAAAGCCAGACAAGGAATATTGAACTAGTTTCGTTGTTGTTACAACTCATCAGCAATATTTACCTATCTTCCGGCCTCTCTAGAGAATCGTAAAAGCACATATCGCTATATGTGCTTTTACGATTCTCTAGAGAGGCCTGAAGATAGGTAAATATTGCTGATGAGTTGTAACAACAACGAAACTAGTTCAATATTCCTTGTCTGGCTTTCTAGAGAATAGAGGAAAGGTGTTTCCTCAAAAACCAGTATGACTCTAAAAACCGGTTTGTCTGTGTGTTTACATACAGAATAGCTGGCCACTCGCAGTAAAGTGACCAGTGAAAAAACTTGGTACATCTACATATGTATACGTGTGTGTATTCATATACATACTAGTATTTCAGTATACATATATGGATGTACATCTTTAACTTAATTGTTTAAGCGTCAGTCATACAAAAGTGAGTTACAAATGAAACGAAATTTAATTTCGTTTCGTTATTTGTTTTTATCGTCTCCGTTGAACCGGTACTTACTCACACTCTATGCAAATTAGTATGCCCACTACTAATTTTCATAGAAAAAGCATATAGCGATATGTGCTTTTACGATTCTCTAGAGAGGCCGGAAGATAGGTAAATATTGCTGATGAGTTGTAACAACAACGAAACTAGTTCAATATTCCTTGTCTGGCTTTCTAGAGAATAGAGGAAAGGTGTTTCCTCAAAAACCAGTATGACTCTAAAAACCGGTTTGTCTGTGTGTTTACATACAGAATAGCTGGCCACTCGCAGTAAAGTGACCAGTGAAAAAACTTGGTACATCTACATATGTATACGTGTGTGTATTCATATACATACTAGTATTTCAGTATACATATATGGATGTACATCTTTAACTTAATTGTTTAAGCGTCAGTCATACAAAAGTGAGTTACAAATGAAACGAAATTTAATTTCGTTTCGTTATTTGTTTTTATCGTCTCCGTTGAACCGGTACTTACTCACACTCTATGCAAATTAGTATGCCCACTACTAATTTTCATAGAAAAAGCATATAGCGATATGTGCTTTTACGATTCTCTAGAGAGGCCGGAAGATAGGTAAATATTGCTGATGAGTTGTAACAACAACGAAACTAGTTCAATATTCCTTGTCTGGCTTTCTAGAGAATAGAGGAAAGGTGTTTCCTCAAAAACCAGTATGACTCTAAAAACCGGTTTGTCTGTGTGTTTACATACAGAATAGCTGGCCACTCGCAGTAAAGTGACCAGTGAAAAAACTTGGTACATCTACATATGTATACGTGTGTGTATTCATATACATACTAGTATTTCAGTATACATATATGGATGTACATCTTTAACTTAATTGTTTAAGCGTCAGTCATACAAAAGTGAGTTACAAATGAAACGAAATTTAATTTCGTTTCGTTATTTGTTTTTATCGTCTCCGTTGAACCGGTACTTACTCACACTCTATGCAAATTAGTATGCCCACTACTAATTTTCATAGAAAAAGCATATAGCGATATGTGCTTTTACGATTCTCTAGAGAGGCCGGAAGATAGGTAAATATTGCTGATGAGTTGTAACAACAACGAAACTAGTTCAATATTCCTTGTCTGGCTTTCTAGAGAATAGAGGAAAGGTGTTTCCTCAAAAACCAGTATGACTCTAAAAACCGGTTTGTCTGTGTGTTTACATACAGAATAGCTGGCCACTCGCAGTAAAGTGACCAGTGAAAAAACTTGGTACATCTACATATGTATACGTGTGTGTATTCATATACATACTAGTATTTCAGTATACATATATGGATGTACATCTTTAACTTAATTGTTTAAGCGTCAGTCATACAAAAGTGAGTTACAAATGAAACGAAATTTAATTTCGTTTCGTTATTTGTTTTTATCGTCTCCGTTGAACCGGTACTTACTCACACTCTATGCAAATTAGTATGCCCACTACTAATTTTCATAGAAAAAGCATATAGCGATATGTGCTTTTACGATTCTCTAGAGAGGCCGGAAGATAGGTAAATATTGCTGATGAGTTGTAACAACAACGAAACTAGTTCAATATTCCTTGTCTGGCTTTCTAGAGAATAGAGGAAAGGTGTTTCCTCAAAAACCAGTATGACTCTAAAAACCGGTTTGTCTGTGTGTTTACATACAGAATAGCTGGCCACTCGCAGTAAAGTGACCAGTGAAAAAACTTGGTACATCTACATATGTATACGTGTGTGTATTCATATACATACTAGTATTTCAGTATACATATATGGATGTACATCTTTAACTTAATTGTTTAAGCGTCAGTCATACAAAAGTGAGTTACAAATGAAACGAAATTTAATTTCGTTTCGTTATTTGTTTTTATCGTCTCCGTTGAACCGGTACTTACTCACACTCTATGCAAATTAGTATGCCCACTACTAATTTTCATAGAAAAAGCATATAGCGATATGTGCTTTTACGATTCTCTAGAGAGGCCGGAAGATAGGTAAATATTGCTGATGAGTTGTAACAACAACGAAACTAGTTCAATATTCCTTGTCTGGCTTTCTAGAGAATAGAGGAAAGGTGTTTCCTCAAAAACCAGTATGACTCTAAAAACCGGTTTGTCTGTGTGTTTACATACAGAATAGCTGGCCACTCGCAGTAAAGTGACCAGTGAAAAAACTTGGTACATCTACATATGTATACGTGTGTGTATTCATATACATACTAGTATTTCAGTATACATATATGGATGTACATCTTTAACTTAATTGTTTAAGCGTCAGTCATACAAAAGTGAGTTACAAATGAAACGAAATTTAATTTCGTTTCGTTATTTGTTTTTATCGTCTCCGTTGAACCGGTACTTACTCACACTCTATGCAAATTAGTATGCCCACTACTAATTTTCATAGAAAAAGCATATAGCGATATGTGCTTTTACGATTCTCTAGAGAGGCCGGAAGATAGGTAAATATTGCTGATGAGTTGTAACAACAACGAAACTAGTTCAATATTCCTTGTCTGGCTTTCTAGAGAATAGAGGAAAGGTGTTTCCTCAAAAACCAGTATGACTCTAAAAACCGGTTTGTCTGTGTGTTTACATACAGAATAGCTGGCCACTCGCAGTAAAGTGACCAGTGAAAAAACTTGGTACATCTACATATGTATACGTGTGTGTATTCATATACATACTAGTATTTCAGTATACATATATGGATGTACATCTTTAACTTAATTGTTTAAGCGTCAGTCATACAAAAGTGAGTTACAAATGAAACGAAATTTAATTTCGTTTCGTTATTTGTTTTTATCGTCTCCGTTGAACCGGTACTTACTCACACTCTATGCAAATTAGTATGCCCACTACTAATTTTCATAGAAAAAGCATATAGCGATATGTGCTTTTACGATTCTCTAGAGAGGCCGGAAGATAGGTAAATATTGCTGATGAGTTGTAACAACAACGAAACTAGTTCAATATTCCTTGTCTGGCTTTCTAGAGAATAGAGGAAAGGTGTTTCCTCAAAAACCAGTATGACTCTAAAAACCGGTTTGTCTGTGTGTTTACATACAGAATAGCTGGCCACTCGCAGTAAAGTGACCAGTGAAAAAACTTGGTACATCTACATATGTATACGTGTGTGTATTCATATACATACTAGTATTTCAGTATACATATATGGATGTACATCTTTAACTTAATTGTTTAAGCGTCAGTCATACAAAAGTGAGTTACAAATGAAACGAAATTTAATTTCGTTTCGTTATTTGTTTTTATCGTCTCCGTTGAACCGGTACTTACTCACACTCTATGCAAATTAGTATGCCCACTACTAATTTTCATAGAAAAAGCATATAGCGATATGTGCTTTTACGATTCTCTAGAGAGGCCGGAAGATAGGTAAATATTGCTGATGAGTTGTAACAACAACGAAACTAGTTCAATATTCCTTGTCTGGCTTTCTAGAGAATAGAGGAAAGGTGTTTCCTCAAAAACCAGTATGACTCTAAAAACCGGTTTGTCTGTGTGTTTACATACAGAATAGCTGGCCACTCGCAGTAAAGTGACCAGTGAAAAAACTTGGTACATCTACATATGTATACGTGTGTGTATTCATATACATACTAGTATTTCAGTATACATATATGGATGTACATCTTTAACTTAATTGTTTAAGCGTCAGTCATACAAAAGTGAGTTACAAATGAAACGAAATTTAATTTCGTTTCGTTATTTGTTTTTATCGTCTCCGTTGAACCGGTACTTACTCACACTCTATGCAAATTAGTATGCCCACTACTAATTTTCATAGAAAAAGCATATAGCGATATGTGCTTTTACGATTCTCTAGAGAGGCCGGAAGATAGGTAAATATTGCTGATGAGTTGTAACAACAACGAAACTAGTTCAATATTCCTTGTCTGGCTTTCTAGAGAATAGAGGAAAGGTGTTTCCTCAAAAACCAGTATGACTCTAAAAACCGGTTTGTCTGTGTGTTTACATACAGAATAGCTGGCCACTCGCAGTAAAGTGACCAGTGAAAAAACTTGGTACATCTACATATGTATACGTGTGTGTATTCATATACATACTAGTATTTCAGTATACATATATGGATGTACATCTTTAACTTAATTGTTTAAGCGTCAGTCATACAAAAGTGAGTTACAAATGAAACGAAATTTAATTTCGTTTCGTTATTTGTTTTTATCGTCTCCGTTGAACCGGTACTTACTCACACTCTATGCAAATTAGTATGCCCACTACTAATTTTCATAGAAAAAGCATATAGCGATATGTGCTTTTACGATTCTCTAGAGAGGCCGGAAGATAGGTAAATATTGCTGATGAGTTGTAACAACAACGAAACTAGTTCAATATTCCTTGTCTGGCTTTCTAGAGAATAGAGGAAAGGTGTTTCCTCAAAAACCAGTATGACTCTAAAAACCGGTTTGTCTGTGTGTTTACATACAGAATAGCTGGCCACTCGCAGTAAAGTGACCAGTGAAAAAACTTGGTACATCTACATATGTATACGTGTGTGTATTCATATACATACTAGTATTTCAGTATACATATATGGATGTACATCTTTAACTTAATTGTTTAAGCGTCAGTCATACAAAAGTGAGTTACAAATGAAACGAAATTTAATTTCGTTTCGTTATTTGTTTTTATCGTCTCCGTTGAACCGGTACTTACTCACACTCTATGCAAATTAGTATGCCCACTACTAATTTTCATAGAAAAAGCATATAGCGATATGTGCTTTTACGATTCTCTAGAGAGGCCGGAAGATAGGTAAATATTGCTGATGAGTTGTAACAACAACGAAACTAGTTCAATATTCCTTGTCTGGCTTTCTAGAGAATAGAGGAAAGGTGTTTCCTCAAAAACCAGTATGACTCTAAAAACCGGTTTGTCTGTGTGTTTACATACAGAATAGCTGGCCACTCGCAGTAAAGTGACCAGTGAAAAAACTTGGTACATCTACATATGTATACGTGTGTGTATTCATATACATACTAGTATTTCAGTATACATATATGGATGTACATCTTTAACTTAATTGTTTAAGCGTCAGTCATACAAAAGTGAGTTACAAATGAAACGAAATTTAATTTCGTTTCGTTATTTGTTTTTATCGTCTCCGTTGAACCGGTACTTACTCACACTCTATGCAAATTAGTATGCCCACTACTAATTTTCATAGAAAAAGCATATAGCGATATGTGCTTTTACGATTCTCTAGAGAGGCCGGAAGATAGGTAAATATTGCTGATGAGTTGTAACAACAACGAAACTAGTTCAATATTCCTTGTCTGGCTTTCTAGAGAATAGAGGAAAGGTGTTTCCTCAAAAACCAGTATGACTCTAAAAACCGGTTTGTCTGTGTGTTTACATACAGAATAGCTGGCCACTCGCAGTAAAGTGACCAGTGAAAAAACTTGGTACATCTACATATGTATACGTGTGTGTATTCATATACATACTAGTATTTCAGTATACATATATGGATGTACATCTTTAACTTAATCATATATATATAGATATATACATATATATATAGATATATACATATAGATATATACATATATATATAGATATATACATATATATATAGATATATACATATATAGATATATACATATATAGATATATACATATATATATAGATATATACATATATATATATAGATATATACATATATATATGTATATATCTATATATATAGATATATATATATATATATAACGTCGCCGTGAGCGTTATATTATCTGCATGATGTGGAAAATGTTCCATCATCACTGCCCAAATGATGTTGGCATCGCCTTCAAGATACACCCAAGGCTTGGGCCCCGTGCTATCCGTCCCATTCAAAAATCTAAATCGCAACTCATAACAACAATACGGCACAATTATTTCACCTCAATCGGCCCAGCTCTCTTCAACATCACACCAGGACACGTCAAAACAGAAACTGACCACACAAAATTCAAGAAGTCTTTGGACAAATTCCTCCAAGTAATCCCGGACAAACCACCCACACCCGGATATGTCTCCGCAAACAGTAATTCTCTTCTCGAATGGGCCATGGTGCCCAAATCCTGAATTGAAAGACTTCGCCAGGTGGTGCTATTAAGTTAGACATGGCCTGGGCCAATACTGGCCAAAACATTTCAAAGTTATTCAAAGTTAAGTTATATCATCATCATCAATGTTTAACGTCCGTGTTCCACGCTTGCATGGGTTTGGACGGGGGTAGTCCCACTTGAGGCAAGAGTGATTGTCTTGCTCGCATAGGACTGTCTGGCAGGTTTTCTACAGTTGGATGCCCTTCCTAACACCAACCACATTTACAGTGTGGGTCTGGGAGGTTTTTACCGTGTTGCCTACACGGCCACATTACAGCGTGGACTGTGTGTTGTTTTGTCGTGACACCTACACGATCTCATTTGTTTCGGCCTGGACGGTGTGGCACCAACATAACTTTACATAGAACAGGGGGGGGGGGGGGTATTTTGTTAGAGATGCCTACTGGCTGTAGTAGGTTTTACTATGTATTTAGGTAAGGCGGGTCTTCTCTGTTACTGAGTACCGCCAAAGGTCTCGGTCCAGTGACATTGTCTTGGAGAGGTGTAAGTGTGTGAGGTCGGAGTTTATCAGCTCGTCCCAGGTTTTTCTAGGTCTGCCTATTCCGTGGCTACCGTCTATCTTTATTGCCCTGCACTTTGTTATACAGCTATCGACTTTCATGCGCATCACATGTCCTTACCAGCGTAGCCTTCTCTCGAGTAAACAACAACTGATCCCTCTTATTTCTAATTTTGTCCTTAGTTCGTTTATGCTTTGCCGTTCACGTATATTACTGTTACACATCCAGCGGAGCATGCAAGCTTCATTCCTCTCTAGTCTGCATATATCCTCTGCACACAATGCCCAGGTCTCACTGCCATGCAACATTGCTGTTCGTATGCAGGCATCGTACAAGCTGCCTTTCATTTTTAGGGAGAACCCTTTAGCAGCTAATAGTGGTATAAGCTCTCTGAACTTTTTCCAACCAGTTCTGACTCTAGCTACTGTACTTTCAGTGCACCCTCCCCCACTGCTGATTTTATCACCCAGGTAACGGAAACTGTCCACTATTTCTATAGAACCCTCTGCGCAATTGAAAGAGCTAGTATTTTGTGGGCACTTGCTGCTACTTATTGCACCAGAGCACCGGCCACATGTAAAATCTATGTTCT
>OZ024743.1:223622171-223639671 GCA_964016885.1 Eledone cirrhosa
TGCTTATCTTTGATATTAACTGCCTGTCTTATCTATTATCTTTTTCATTTAACATTTGAGCTCTAGCAAGCCAAATTTCACATTATATAGATACCAGGCTTACTGTATAGTGCAATGACAAGACAAGCAGGGGTAGGGAAGATTTGATTTTATTCTGTAAAGATTGAATCTGGCACTTCAGTTATATCAGTTGCCAGCATTGGGCACATCTCTGGTGGTCTTACTAATCTAAAAATGGCACAGCAGCAGTTCAATCATTTCTCCAGTTCTTGTAGTTCCATTAAGACATATTTTGTTGCTTTACATTTAATAGAATATATAATTAGTTAATCTGAATAAGAGGTACTGTGCCTCCTACACATTGTTTTGTTAGTTCTAGTCCAGACTGATCTGGAAGAGAATAGCAATAACTGGATGGTGTACTGAGCTGTATTAACCTATGGCAAGCACCTAGTCCTTTGGGAGGAGGGGTTGGGGATAATTTCAGCCCAGTCAACCACATGGCCCTGGTGGAGTAACAACCATTAGCTAATAACAAGATAGAATCGGGATTACAAGTTGATGAAAGGGATATTGATAGACAGTAGAGATCAGTTTAGATTATTGAAAGATTGTTATTAGTGATGTTGTTTAGCCCTAAGTCAACCCTAATTGAGCAGGCATATCATGAAAGGCATTCAAACGCTGGGCATCTTTTTAGAGGTGTGCAGGATTGCATTATCCAATTTGTTCTTTCCTTATTTATGATGGGTATGGTTTAACTTGAGGGAGATTTGGTTGCTATTTCTAGTAGTTTTAGTGGTTATGTGGAGGCTCCTTCTTTGGCTGGTCAAGCAGACTTATGATCAAAGGTATTCCAATTGCAACCATCCCTTCATTTCTTAAAGAGGGTATGGTATGATTTGATGTAATGTGGTTGCTATCTCCAGCAGGGTATGATTTGATGTAATGTGGTTGCTATCTCCAGCAGGTTGAGCAACTACATAGAGGCCCCTTCATTAGTATATTAGTATATGTATTGGAAGGGAAAGTAAAATAGTGACTTAATTAAATTCATTTTGAACAGGATCTCTTCTTCTTCCACACACAATTTACAGTACACTATCTCTCCCTTTTGTATTATTTTCAAGTCAGTCTTTGACCTAAATTATAATGTTATATTTAGATATCTAACTCAATTCTTTAGTAACTGTTATGGCATGGTGTACAGACATGGTTTCTCAACTATGTGGTCAGCACCCCCTCACCTCCCTATTAAACCTTTAGCGTCCCTAAGCATTGAAAATATTATGTATTCCACATACTATATGGAAAAATCTCCCATATACTATACTGGGAAAAAAATCTTAAGCGGGGGTCCCTTTTTACAAGAGGTCCTAAGCATGTGTTTACTTTGTTTAATGGTTAATCCAGTACTCCATGTGATCTTGGGTTCTGTCCCACTTCAAGGCACCTTAAGCAAGTATCTTCTACTATAGCCTTGAGCTGATAAATGCTTTGTTTCATACAATCTGCCTAGTTCTGGTGTGTGCAGTACAGTAAAATTGACCAAATCAAGCTGGTTGCGCAAAATGTTTAGGTATAAGTTTAAATTCTAATTACCATATACATATGTACACAAACAAATATACACACACATAAACACATACGCGCACACCAACATATATATATGTAGTATATTTATTGACCAGTGAGACAGTCTCTATGTCATCATTTATCCAACTAGAAATACCAGCCCTACCTTCTTAAAATAGGAAAAAATACCTTACATTGTAGTAGGTGGTCAGGGTTAGGGGTTGAATAGAGGAGAAGAAGGGTGAGAGTGCACCAAGTGGAATGGGGAATCTCTGGTTAATTGTAAAGGATGGGGGGGGGGGGGGGATAAAGGTGAAGATTGTGGGGAAAGGGTTATTTTTTGTTGGGGAGGGGATGGGGCAATGTAAGAGTAGGAATATAAAAGGAAACAAAACATATGATGATGATGATGATGGTGATTATGATGACACCGAATTAGATGATGATAATTATGATGGGGAGTATGAACTAAGAGTTGTGACACAATCAGGCCACCAGATCAACCACTCAGTATCACCACCACATATCATCTGATGTTGACAGAAACTATAATTATAAGTCTTTATTTACATTCTCTTTCTATTTCATTTTCTTCCACGTTTGATAAACATACAAACGCGCGCACGCACACGCACACACACACACACACACACACACACATGTATACATAAAGCGACACAAACACACAGAGATGCATATGTGAATACATACCTTCTCTTGTTCACACACACACAGACAGACAGACACACACACGCACACAAACAAACACACAAATACACACACAAACACATAGATAATCATCTACAACAACCATCTACATGTGTGTGTAATCTTTCTCAGGATGTGGGCTGTCTGAACTTCCTGCGGTTCTGAGAATATTCCAGCAGTTTGGTCAACATAACAGTCTGCTTGTGAAATTAATGTGCAAGTGACTGAGTATTATATAGACATAAGCACACTTAATGTAGTTTTCAGTGAGACAGCCTAGATGGCAAGACTGGCCCTTTGATATTTAGGTACAGCTTTTATTTTTCCAGTTGAGTGGACTGGAGCAAGGTGAAATAAAGTGACTTGCTCAAGGAATCAATGTGTTGTCCAAGGGGGACTTATAACCTCATAATTACAAACCAACACACTAACCACAAAGTCATGAGCCTTTCCAACCCCTTACATAAAGATAGACAAACAACCATGATAAAAATAACAAATTCAATAGTCAATAATTTTGTAAAAAAACTGTTTGTTGTTCTATTATTTACCCTCAGTCGTTAACTCTTTCATTACCATATTTCTAATGAATGACACCACCTATGTCATTAACTCTTTCATTACCATATTTCTAATGTATGACACCACCTATGTCATTAACCCTTCCATTACCATATTTCTAATGAATGACACCACCTATGTCATTAACCCTTCCATTACCATATTTCTAATGAATGACACCACCTATGTCATTAACCCTTCCATTACCATATTTCTAATGAATGACACCACCTATGTCATTAACCCTTCCATTACCATATTTCTAATGAATGACACCACCTATGTCATTAACCCTTCCATTACCATATTTCTAATGTATGACACCACCTATGTCATTAACCCTTCCATTACCATATTTCTAATGAATGACACCACCTATGTCATTAACTCTTTCATTACCATATTTCTAATGAATGACACCACCTATGTCATTAACCCTTCCATTACCATATTTCTAATGAATGACACCACCTATGTCATTAACCCTTCCATTACCATATTTCTAATGAATGACACCACCTATGTCATTAACCCTTCCATTACCATATTTCTAATGAAAGACACTGTCTATGTCATTAACCCTTTCATTACCATATTTCTAATGAATGACACCACCTATGTCATTAACCCTTTCATTACCATATTTCTAATGTATGACACCACCTATGTCATTAACCCTTCCATTACCATATTTCTAATGAATGACACCACCTATGTCATTAACCCTTCCATTACCATATTTCTAATGAATGACACCACCTATGTCATTAACCCTTCCATTACCATATTTCTAATGAATGACACCACCTATGTCATTAACCCTTCCATTACCATATTTCTAATGTATGACACCACCTATGTCATTAACTCTTTCATTACCATATTTCTAATGAATGACACCACCTATGTCATTAACCCTTCCATTACCATATTTCTAATGAATGACACCACCTATGTCATTAACCCTTCCATTACCATATTTCTAATGAAAGACACTGTCTATGTCATTAACCCTTTCATTACCATATTTCTAATGAATGACACCACCTATGTCATTAACCCTTTCATTACCATATTTCTAATGTATGACACCACCTATGTCATTAACCCTTCCATTACCATATTTCTAATGAATGACACCACCTATGTCATTAACCCTTTCATTACCATATTTCTAATGTATGACACCACCTATGTCATTAACCCTTTCATTACCATACTTCTAATGAATGACACCACCTATGTCATTAACCCTTCCATTACCATATTTCTAATGAAAGACACTGTCTATGTCATTAACTCTTTCATTACCATACTTCTAATGAATGACACCACCTATGTCATTAACCCTTCCATTACCATATTTTTAATGAAAGACACTGTCTATGTCATTAACTCTTTCATTACCATATTTCTAATGAATGGCACCACCTATGTCATTAACCCTTCCATTACCATATTTCTAATGAAAGACACTGTCTATGTCATTAACTCTTTCATTACCATATTTCTAAAGAATGACACCACCTATGTCATTAACTCTTTCATTACCATATTTCTAATGAATGACACCACCTATGTCATTAACCGTTCCATTACCATATTTCTAATGAAAGATACTGTCTATGTCATTAACTCTTTCATTACCATATTTCTAATGAATGACACCACCTATGTCATTAACTCTTTCATTACCATATTTCTAATGAATGACACCACCTATGTCATTAACCCTTTCATTACCATATTTCTAATGAATGACACCACCTATGTCATTAACCCTTTCATTACCATATTTCTAATGAAAGACACTGTCTATGTCATTAACCCTTTCATTATCATATTTCTAATGAATGACACCACCTATGTCATTAACCCTTTCATTACCATATTTCTAATGAAAGACACTGTCTATGTCATTAACCCTTTCATTACCATATATTCCAATGAATGACACCACCTATGTCATTAACCCTTTCATTACCATATTTGTAATGAATGACACCACCTATGTCATTAACCCTTTCATTACCATATTTCTAATGAATGACACCACCTATGTTATTAACCCTTTCATTACCATATTTCTAATGAAAGACACTGTCTATGTCATTAACCCTTTCTTTACCATATATCCCAATGAATGACACTACCTATATCATTAACCCTTTCATTACCATATATCCCAATGAATGACACCACCTATATCATTAACCCTTTCATTACCATAATCCCAATGAATGACACCACCTATGTCATTAACCCTTTCATTACCATATATCCCAATGAATGACACCACCTATGTCATTAACCCTTTCTTTACCATATATCCCAATGAATGACACTACCTATATCATTAACCCTTTCATTACCATATATCCCAATGAATGACACCACCTATATCATTAACCCTTTCATTACCATAATCCCAATGAATGACACCACCTATGTCATTAACCCTTTCATTACCATAATCCCAATGAATGACACCACCTATATCATTAACCCTTTCATTACCATATATCCCAATGAATGACACTGTGACACTGTCTATGATGGTCAAATAGTTTTGAAAATAATCAAGAATTTTCCATTATTAAACTTGTATTAGCGCTATATATGGTGTGTTAAAAAGACAAGTGGGAGTACATACTTGGTAGTGGTGGTGGTGGTGGTGGTAGTAGTATGAGGAAGTATGTGGCAAAAGTCTTTGCAGGTGATGATAGAGTTAAGGTTGTTTTGACATTCTAGAAATATTAAAAAGTGATGGAAAGGAATTCATTGTGTGTGGGGATGGTAGAGGATATTGAATGTTAAACTGTGTGACACGAGCGGAAGAGGTATATATATGAACAAAGGAATATTGTGTTGCTGACCTGTCTGTAGGAGGGAGTTTAGAGAAGTTTCACCTTACATTTTGTACCACTTGGAACTGTGTAAAAGTTGAGATGAAGATCACCTTACTGGAAGAATGCCTGCTTGGCAGGTGTGTGTGTGTGAGGAGAGACTTAAATTCCTCTTTCAACTGATGGTAGAACATTACATGTCACTTGGCATTGATGTCGGAATTTAGTATAGGTGCTGAGTTTATAATTTTGATTATCTGGATGGTCTTATTTTGTGAATAACTTCAGGTTTGTTTCTAGATATATTTACATTTAGTTTAGGTATTTGTTGGTCTTATTAATGTTCACGCATGCACTATATTCTACACATATAAAAAAACTTGTACACACACAATATATTGTGTATATATTAACTATAACATGTACACACACAACAATACATTGTGTATATATAAACTATAACATGTATACACAAAGACATATACAAATTACTCTCCTTTCCCTGCAATTACTCTCGTTTATACAACAGAAATTAGTTACCACTATATGTAGCTCCATCAATGTAACTCCATCAATGCTAAATGAATCACTTCTACAATCAATAATCATCCAGATATTAAATATTTGTATATTTTGGTTGTTTTCTATCATTTCTAATAAATATAAGTATAATGGAGGCTGTTTATGAACTTTATTCACAGTTGTATAAATAACATTACAAATACATAAATAACATCACAAATTGCTCACAATTCTTTCAGAATAACATTGCAAATATGTCATTGATAAACACAAATATAAAAGTTTAAAAGAAAGAAAGAAAAGATTTAAAAAATAAATTAAAGGGGGAAGCAAAAACAAAACGACCATCAATTCACCACCAAGTGCAACAATTGGCCGCACATCACATCATAAGGGTTAACTAAACAGATTGAGGCAAGCCAATACACTCGCAGCATTACCATGGGTGCTGGTGAGGTTAAGGTGCTGAAACAACCAGGCACCCTCACGGGCAACACTTGATACCTCAGTAAGGCGAGGCTAAGGTGCTGAAATAACCAGGCACCCTCACGGGCAACACTTGATACCTCAGTAAGGCGAGGCTAAGGTGCTGAAATAACCAGGCACCCTCACGGGCAACACTTGATACCTCAGTAAGGCAAGGCTAAGGTGCTAAAATAACCAGGCACACTCACGGGCATCACTTGATACCTCAGTAAGGCAAGGCTAAGCTGCTGAAATAACCAGGCACACTCACGGGCATCACTTGATACCCCAGTAAGGCAAGGCTAAGCTGCTGAAATAACCAGGCACACTCACGGGCAACACTCAATACCTCAGTAAGGCAAGGCTAAGGTGCTGAAATAACCAGGCACACTCACGGGCATCATTTGATATCTCAGTAAGGCAAGGCTAAGGTGCCGAAACAACCAGGCACACTCACGGGCATCACTCAATACCTCAGTAAGTCAAGGCTAAGGTGCTGAAATAACCAGGCACCCTCACGAGCAACACTTGATACCTCAGTAAGGCGAGGCTAAGGTGCCGAAACAACCAGGCACCCTTACGGGCAACACTTGATACCTCAGTAAGGCGAGGCTAAGGTGCTGAAATAACCATTGCACCCTCACGGGCAACACTTGATACCTCAGTAAGGCAAGGCTAAGGTGCCGAAACAACCAGGCTCTCTCACAGGCATCCCTGACACCTCAGTAAGGCTAGCCACCAGCGATGACCATTATATCCCAACAATTCAACACAACTGCTAATGTCATTGTGGTTATTGTTGTTATCATCATTATCATTATATATGATAGTGAGTTAGTTGTTGTTGGTGTTTAACCCTAAGTTAACTCTGATCATGCAGATCTAGGATTAAAGGCAATCCAGCCATGGTGATCCTGTTGTTTTCATGGAGTGGAATACATTGTCTATGGTGCCCTCTTTTTTTAAAGATAGCATACAGCACTGTTGCTTTTAAGTTGTGTGTGCTCACTACTGTTCCTTTAAGCTTTGCATGTGTACCCTCTAAGCTGTGTATCTGTGCCCACCAATGTACCTTTTAAGCTTTGCATGTGTACCCACTAATGTATGCTCTAAGCTGTGTATGTGTCCCCACCAATGTACCTTCTAAGCTGTGTATGTGTACCCACCAATGTACCCTCTAAGCTGTGTATGTGTACCCACCAATGTACCCTCTAAGCTGTGTATGTGTACCCACCAATGTACCCTCTAAGCTGTGTATGTGTGCCCACCAATGTACCCTTTAAGATGTGTATGTGTACCCACCAATGTACTCTCTAAGCTGTGTATGTGTGCTCACCAATGTACCCTTTAAGCTGTGTATGTGTGCCCACCAATGTACCCTCTAAGCTGTACATGTGTACCCACTAATGTACGCTCTAAGCTGTACATGTGTACCCCCAATGTACCCTCTAAGCTCAGTACCAATGTCCTTAAGCTATGCATGTGTGCAGACAATGGTTCTCTTTTTGCTGTAGATATGCACACACATTTTGCAGCCAGTACAAAAATGAAATTGATGTGCACATAAGAAATTATATTTATGCTCAAAAGATTAGTTGCCTGGAATAACATATTTAATAATCATACTTATGTATTTTGTGTGTCTAAAGTCTAAAGTCTGTATCAAGCTAGAAGGCTCATTAGACCTGTGCTTATCTCGGTTTCTTGGGGTGAAGTGACTGAGAATATAAGACTTCTCCCCGGAAAGGATACCAGTCCATCACAGGGTTAAAACCCCAGGTATTGCTGATACTCATTTTCAGCTGAGTATACTGAAGCAAACCCATGCAAGCATGGAACACGGACGTTAAACGATGATGATGATGATGAATGTGAAATGAAGTATTTTACTCAAGATCACAACATGCAACCCAGCCCAGGACTTGAACCCATAACATTATGATCGTAAGTCCAACACCCTTACCACTGGGCTACGTTATGTGTACATAACTTTTTCTACAAGAAAACAAATTGTTAAAAGCTATTATGGATGTTGATTTGTTGGTTGTTCCAGAGGAAATGGCAACTTTTAGTAACCAATATGGTTCTTGCAGACATTGAATATAATATATGGAGGAATAGAACAGGATATATGAAGAATTACAATAGGATATATGAATAAAGAGACTAAATTACTGTTTTAAAAAGGGGTTATAAATAAACCCAAAACATATATAGATATGTAAAAATACAAAATTGCAAAAGTTCTACAACCGTGAACATGAATACAAGTAGATTAGCATCACCAAAATAGATGATTTGAATCTGAAATCAAAATAAGCCTGAGTAATATTATCAAGAATAACTCTGGTAATGTATTGGTTGCTAAATTCAGAATAATAGAAACATTGAAAGATACAAATGGGTTGGTACTAACAAAGATATGTTCAACTAGACACAGCTTGAGCAACCAATGAAGCATATCTTTACAACACACACATATACACACAAATATAGACAAACTCACACATATATACACACACACTCACTGACACACATATATACACATACACATACATACACACACATATACTTAGTATTAATTACACTTTCCAAAAATACCCCTACATTGCACAATAAACTGCACTACTTAATATAACATGTATATCATAGCACAACACATACACATCAGCCTAAAGACAGAGTGATGATGGCTTCTATTATATTAAACCTTAAATCATAGTATTGACCTGGGGTTAAACAACAGCAACAGCTCACTACATAGCACTCTACTTTCACCCTCCAATCACACACATTCACCCTCCTCTCTCTCACTCTCTTGTCTTCTTTTTGGACATCCATTGGTTCCAATGACAAGTGTTCCAGTTGATTTGATTAACTGAACAGCTTGCTCATGAAATTAACATGCAAATGGCAGAGCATCAGGGCCAGATTTAGACCACGGAGGGTGTGAGACAGTACAGGCTTAGTGCCCCACCCTTTACTAAAAAATTATACATAAAAATTATAATACACAGCAAACTCTCAAAATTACATATCATCCCTGCTTTTTTGCATGTAATTGGAATTGACAAGTTATACATACATACAAATGTTAAATGCAAAAAACTTGCAAGTAATGCATAAATGTAACTTGGAAATAGAGATACATACATAAATGTTAAATGAAAATATACAATAAGTAAATGTTAAATATTAAATATAAATGTACTGACATGTTAGTGTCAAGGCTGCCACAAAAATTTTAGCAAATAAAAGCTTATGCCAAAACGTATCAAATCCTCCATAATAAGTTTAAATGCATCTATCAATGCAAATTGTTACCTAAATTAAGTACAGTAAATTATACCTACTTATAGTGATATGTATCACTACAAAAGTTTTTCTTTTTACATCTGAAAAATCTTTAATTAACTCATCAAACACATTCAGAACACTGCTCTCTACATAATGTAGGCAGAGATCACTTAGTACTTTGTGTGTGTTCATGATTCTCAGTTAAATCTTTATAAATATTAATATGCTGAATGATCTCTCTCTCTCTCTTGAACACTTACTAACTATGAAGCTCAAATATATTATAAGAACTACTTGGAAAGGTATCAGCAAGCCATTCAGCATGGAGTAACACTGCCTGTTGAGATAGCCTAAGCCATGACCTGAGTTTGGGAAAGGCTGCAAAATGGACAAATTCTTCCATCACCACACAACTAAACTCACGGAGTAAAGTAGTCATAAGTTTCTCAACTTCAGTTCTTATCTCTGCATCAAGTAAACTACATAATTTCACTATGGCTTTGAACTTAAGCACTAATTCAGGCTAACCTGCATTTTTGTAAGGCAACAGACAACTGATCTAAAATGATATTAATGCATCTGAATTTGTCTGTCTCTTTTAAAAATTATAACGGAGAGATAGCTAGTACTTCAGCTTTGGAAGAACCAGCCTCCAGGAAAGTCAAATATTTTTCTACTGGCTTCCTAGAAACAACATATCACACAATAACTATTAACTAATCAACATGAGCCTTCCCATTTCAGCAGAGAATATTTTAAAAGATCATTAGCATACCAGATACTTAAACTTTGCACATAAGAGCCATGTTATTTTGCAAGTCATATTTTTTTTAGGGATATATATGCTACCAAATCTGGTACTTGTAAATTTTAATTACTTCCATATATCATTCTTAACATATTTTGCCATCAATAGAACAAAGTCAACAAAATTTAATGGACAGAGGTTTGATAATGATTACTGAAAATATAGAAGAAAATTTTTGTAATTGAACTGAATATGGGGACAGCCAATGTTACAAAAGGAAGCTTGAGAACTCCAGCATCTTTACATAGTATGTTTTAATCAAGGAATTAAACTGAATATATTTTAACCATAAACCCTGTAATTTTGACGGGCATTATTCTAGTATTTATATATTTCTAATCTGAAGAGAATGATGCATTATGCCTCAAATAGATGAGCCTTTTTACTCTAAACTTGTATAAGGAAGTAAAAAGAAAATATCTATTGTATATAAACTTTATTGAGCTTACAGACATTATACGTGTTTAAATCTTAGAATATAGGCCTAGTTTTTATCAGGGCATAAGACTTCTAAAAAAGATCCCAAAACTAAAAAAAAAAAAAAAATGTAAGCTAAAAGGTACAGTTCAAATACACCATCAAAGTTTCAAATCCTTTTGAGATAGGTGGGGAAAACAGAGAGGTGGTTAGATAGAGACACAGAGGAGAGAGAGAAATTTACCACAGAATTTCAGTAGTTTATTCTCACCTCTATCGTCACCTAGTTATATATACTTACTATTTTAAAAATTAAAAGCATTTATTAATCTTATGTTTGTTGATGTTATTTTAATAGGTTTTAAAATGCAACACTTACAATATACTATCATATCAGATGGCAGCAAAATAATAAGTTACTTATATTTTTTTAGCAACAATAACAAACTCAGACAGAGGTAGTAGAGAAAGCCAAGAAAGAAACAGATGAAAGAGAGCGAGAGAAAGAGAGATAGAGAGATGACCATTCCTTCAAAGAGCCTAGGTCATGTTCAGAATCATTAATCCTGTTGGCTTTATTGTTTGCTAAGAATGTATAACTGCAATGATTGTTCTGAAATATGTAGTAAAGACAAGCACACACACACATATAATATTCATATATATATATATATGTATGTGTGTGCATGCTTATGTGTGTGTATGTAGGTATACATTCTTTTTAGTAGACAATAAAGCCTATATATATATATATATATATATATATATATATATATATTAGAAAGTGAGGTTTATTTTACAAAATGAAAAATAACCGAGGTGTCCTACACAAGTGGAAGTATAAAGAAAAAGAGATGAAATCGAAAATGCAACTGAAGTCTTATTTTTTTAAAAAATATATATATTTATTTGGTTCCTTTACCGGTTTCGCAGTTCTTCTGCTTTTCAAAAGGTGAGTTGAGATGGAGGGTCTGTGGTTTTTCTCCCTCCATCTCAACTCACCTTTTGAAAAGCAGAAGAACTGCGAAACCGGTAAAGGAACCAAATAAATATATATATTTTTAAAAAAAATAAGACTTCAGTTGCATTTTCGATTTCATCTCTTTTTCTTTATATATATATATATATATATATATAATGGAAAATTTGAACAGGAACAAAACAGAGAGGCAGTACAACGAATGTTTATTAATTTCACGCTCTTGAGAGTGGGGTGAAAGACATTGAAACACCCACAAATATCTGGCATCTGTTGTCACTTTAGTGGAGAAGTTTTGCTGAATTTTGTGACAACACTGGTTCTATATACATTGTAAAAACATCTCTAATGTGTCTAAAATATAAAGTCAAATTATCATGAAAGATAGATCCACTGGCAGCTAGGGAGATTCCCATTAACAGTAGGAGTACCCCATTAGGATTATGTGGCACACTGACTTTCATGGGAGGGCCCATTTTCATTGGGGTGCCCAGGGGCAACAGCTCTTTCTACCCCCTTTAAATCTGGTCCTGCATGTTCCACACGCATGTGCCCTTATACAATTCTTAGGGAGATTCGGCATGTGATACGGTGACAAGATTGGCACTTTGAATTACAGGTATAACTATTTTTATTTCAGTATTGGAGTAATATGAAGTAAAGTTACTTGATCAAGGACACAACATGCTGCCTGCAATCCAAATATCCTAACCACTAAGTTACAGGCTCCTACACTATACATAGAAATCATATATAAATACACATACACCACCATGTATCTGTCAGACACTATATCTAGGACTACATTATGGATTGTCTCCATTAGACATAGTGTATCTAGGACTACATTATCCAATGTATCTGGCAGACACTATATCTAGGACTACATTATGGAATGTTTCCATTAGATATAGTGTATCTAGGGCTACATTATGGAATGCTTTCATCAGACACAGTGTATTTAGGACTGTTCTTGGGTCCCAAATAATAGATGGGGTAAAATAAGGTGGGGGTGGAAAATCGGTAATTTTTCTAGGTTGGCTCTTGATATTTTTAAATCTGAAAAAATTAATAAGTGATAGGGAGGGGGGGCATGATTTGAAACCCAAAAGTAAATTATCTAATGTATCTGCTAGACACTATCTAGGACCACATTATAGAATGTCTCTGTCAAACAGTGTATCTAAGACCACATTGTCCAATGTGTCCATCAGATACTAGATTATAGAATGTCTCCATTTGACATGGTGTATCTAGGATTACATTATCCAATGTACCAATCAGATACTACATTATAGAATGTCTTCATCTGACACAGTGTATTTAGGACTACATTATCCAATGTGTCCATCAGATACTAGATTATAAAATGTCTCCATTTGACACGGTGTGTGAAAGACTACATTATCCGATGTGTTCTGTCTTCTAATCTATTTAGTGTCTTTAGAACTACTTCATTCAATGAGTCCTGTTTTTTTTCTCCCTTATTTTAAGCTGGTAGATTGTAATTTGAAGATTTTGACATTATTTCTAGCTGGAATACATTGTAGTAGAGGCCACAGAGAGGCTGGCTAATTTGAGAACACATAAAGAACACATGAAGAGTATTGTAATTACTGTCATAGAGAAGACACAGATAGTGTTATATAGCAGAGAAACAGATTGCTAAAGGGGTAGTGATGATGATGATAATAATAATAATGGTGATGGCAACAGTGGTGGTGGCAGCGGTAATGGTTATAGTTGGGATGGAAGGAGAACATAGAATATATATATAAGAATTTGACTTCTGAGGAATAAGGTCAGTTGAGCTGGAGGGAGGTAGCATATACACTCACGCACACACACATATATATATATACATGCTATCGTGGAAGATGGACATTAAACGATGATGATGGTGATGATGATGATATATATATACACATAATACAGAGAGAGAGAGAGAGAGAGAGAGAGAAAGAAAGGACTGAGCAACAAATCAAAAGGTTTATACATCAAATACAGTGAGCCAACAAAGGATTCTTTATGTAGTCGGTCATTCAACCTGCTTGAGATAGCAGCTAAATCATCAAATTACACCCTACCATCTTGAAATGAATCCCTGGCATAATGTAGTCCTAGATACAAAATGTTTGTGAAAAGGATGAGATTGTCAGGATTAGAATGTAGTTGTAGAGGTAACACTATGTATTAATGTAGATTTTGACACTTAGATAAAATAGAATTATTTATTGCAAAAAAAAAACAAAACAATAAAAAATAATTGTTTCTACTTTAGGCACAAGGCCAGCAATTAACCAGTGCATTACTGGTACTTTATTTTATCGACCCCGTAAGGATGAAAGGCAAAGTAAACCTCGGCTGAATTTGAACTCAGATCGTAAAGGGACGTAACTATGCTGGAAAGCATGGCATCCGACCCTCTACCAATAAAAATAATCAATCATTATAATTGTTTCTACTTTTGGCACAAGGCCAGCAATTATCTTAGTGTATTACTGGTACTTTATTTTATCGACCCCATAAGGATGAAAGGCAAAGTTAACCTCGGCGGGATTTGAACTCAGACCATAAAGGGCCGTAACTCTTTGCTGCAAAGCATGGCGTCCGACCCTCTACCGATACTGCTTTAGGAGATTAGTATCGGTGTACATATATGCATTATCAGAAATGACAATAAATGCCGGTGTGTGTTGTGACAAGGTTTTACTTCACAGAAGTCAAATGGATTAATATAAATAAATGGTTACCCGTTGGTCACAACTCCTAGGCTGAAGTGTGTGGTAAAGAACAGAGATCTTCTCTTGGAGGTGTTAACATCTTAGGCTGCCGGTGGCATTCTTCTTGAGTGGCGAAGGAAATGAGGGAGGAATTCTTCTTCTTGATGGCGAAGGAAATGAGAGAGGAGTCATCTCATGACAAGGTCGCAGGTGTTGTTAACACTTTGGGATTCAGGAGGCAAGAGGGTGAGATCGCCCTGACCTGTCCCTTTTATACGGTCTCCGGACGAAAGTGACAAAAAGGGTTCTGCCACCCCAACGGGAAGTAACTCCAGCTACTTCCTGTCTAGAGAGCGGTGATGTGATTGTCATAACAAGGGAGGCAACTCTTGCTACATTATCTCCCGCCAGATTTTTAAAATATAAAAATCGAATGAACCATGTATGGAGTAAGATGACGAGCAAGATGTACAGGCATGAACATTACGAAAAAAAAATAGTGTTTACAATAAAAGGAAAACAGCAAAATATATGCATGCAAAAATCAATGATAGATATCAAGGTAGCCAACCGCTCTTGGCCAGAGAACTATCTATCCATCACTCAAAGATACAATGTAATCAAAGTAAAAGAAGAGGTCAAAGTTCAAATGTTCCAAATACAGTTCACGGGTGTGCAATCACATGACAGCAGGAAAGAAAGTGTGTCCTCCAGAGAATGTATGCAGGTGGTCTCTAGTCTGTGGTATAACGTGAAATTTCCAACCTCCGAAGGGATTTTCTCACAGGAAGAGTGCTGCAAAAATAAATTCTCTGGCTTGTTCTGCTGGTTTTGGTTGTTGATGAAGCTGTGTTGTTGTTGATGTTGTCTCGCGGAGTGAGCGTATTCGATGTTTAAATACACAGTAAAAATCTTCCCCCAAAAAATGAGTTGTGCAAAGTGCTAGAAATAACAGCCAAAGTTGATGGTCGATGTTGAGAACGCGTTGACCTGGAAGGGTGAAGAGGCCAGCGACCAAAGAAATAAGCATTCTGAATAAATGCGCAGTTTTCAACGGCAAATTTACGTGGTAAATTTTTAAACCGGCAAATAGGAGAATATAGCTTAAGGCTGGAGAATCCTTGGCAAGAAACCATGTGGTATCTCAGTGAGTCGAGATGTGTGCTGCCCACACGTGCCGAAACAAGGTTAAAATCAAGTTTTAAAAAAAATATTTCTATTGCGCTAGAAAATGGCGCGAAAATGATAGTGCAACAGGTCGTCGGCAGCCATTTTGAAAAATCTGTGTGTGAACGTGACAATATGATGAAAAAGAAAGAAAGGCTTCACTTAGCATAACAAATATGGCGAGTTCATTTTTTTTGTGAACGATGAAAAAAAAAAACTTGGTGGAAAGAATAAGCAATAATTGAGATTCAGCAAAAATAAATGTTCATGTTGAAAAGTGTAAAAAAAAAAAAAAAAATCAAATTTCTTTTTTTTAAGTGTTCGTTGTAAGAAGAAACGAAAAACATATATATACATCCAGTGAAATGCGACACTTAGTTGATGTACGACACGTGCGTGAGAGAAAAAGAGTCTGTCTGAACGAGAATTTCACATGTGCGTGTGTTCGTTTCTGTTCGTTTCAGGAACAGCCACTCAAACTTGAGTGGCCAGCACTTGTGGGTAGCCAATTCTGCTCCGATAGCAGTGAGTAGGGGTGCAGTCTGTGGGCCAAGAACAGCGGAAGTCTTCACTGTCACAGGCTCGACACAAATCTATCAGAGAGTGGTTGATACTTTGACAGTTTACTCTCTTTGTCCTGACGAGCAACGAACCACATGGTCACTTAGCTTGCTAAAGCTAGCAGCCAAATCTCATTTACTTACAGTCTTAACCCTTTCATTACCATATGATTTTCAAATAATTTAAAAAGTATTTCATTTAGTAATTTTACTTCCCCAATACTTTTAATACCAAGCCAGAACCAGCTCTGGGTCTATGATACAAAACCACTCATCTAAAAAGATTCCTATTTAAATTAAAATCTTCCATCAAAATTTTAGTAAATCCGTAAAAAGTTAAGCATGAAAGAGTTAAGCTGGTGTTTGGAACACAACTTAAATGTTCTTAGAGATGATGGAAAGTTTCTAGATAAATATTGTTTAACATCCATTTCCCATGCTTGCATGTGTCATCGTGTTATGAGATAAGGGTCAGAAGATCGTGTCTTGCTCATATGGACCTGTATTTTGGCTTTGTTTCTATAGATGCATGCCTTTCCTAACACCAACCACATTACAGTGTGAAAAGGGTGTTTTATCATGGCACTAAAACGATCATCTAATAGGAGTGGACTGGGTGGTTTTTGTTGTGTCGCCAGTACGAACACCTTAGTGTGGACTGGGCACTTTTTGTTGTGTCACCAATATAATCACTTTATAGAGTGACTAAGTGCTTTTTGTTGTCACAACAAGGTTGACTGAGTGCTTTTTATTATATCACCAGCATGACTACCTTAAACATTTAAAAACAATTAGTTTTTTTATTATAAAACCAAGGGTGGTTTCCTGTAATTTGGTATCAAAAGGGATAAAAGATATATTAGACAATGTAT
>OZ024743.1:223644671-223762171 GCA_964016885.1 Eledone cirrhosa
TTTAATGCTTTGAGCAAAAATATTTTAAATTCAAAATTACTGCACAGCAACGATTCAAAGCTATTGATGTGTGCAGCACCAATACAATTACTGCATGACTGTGCACTTGTGCAACTTTGAGGTAATGTTGGGTATAGGTTGTACAAGATTGCAATACAGTAGTGGGGAGAGAATTCTGTTAAAGGTACTGAAAGACCAGCTGGTGTTAAAGTAGGTGGTAGACTAACTATACTTAACTAATACGGGGTGGGGGGCAAATTGGGTCAATTTAGTTGTAATGATTAGTTTAGCTGTTATTATCAAATATCAACCAAGATATAAAAATGTTTGATATATGCGATAAACATAACATGTACATAAATTGTAGCACATATACAAATAGATGTGTGCTTTGGTAGTTTGGGGAGAAAAATATAATTCCTCCCATTCCACTGCCCCTGTAATAAAATCCTATAAAGAAAAAGAGACAAAATTGACAAATACAAATTAATAAAACGTGTAACCAATCCCACTAGAAAGTTCAGTGTTAATTAAACAAAGATTAATTGTTTCTACGTTAGGCACAAGGCCAGCAATTACCCAGTGTATTACTGGTACTTTATTTTATCGACCCCGTAAGGATGAAAGGCAAAGTTAACCTCGGCAGGATAATGACGGATAATACTAAATAACAAAAGGCATTCTTGAAATACTTCATTACTAAGACTACATTCTAAGTTCAACGATTGGAATTATATTTCTGAACTTGGGAAGAGGAAATACTATGAAAAGCTATTCAATATATATTTTATCCTTATTTGTTTTCATTTAGATGTAATAAATAGCATTCCAATTATCCTGTCTTTTTTTGGTGGGAGTATCAAATGTATGTTTATTTGTGTACACACAAACATACATTTGAAGATCTCTCTCTCTCTCACACATACATACATACATAATGATGATGATGGCTGCAACTGGATATGAGTAATGTGATTGCTTGATACTTAGGCATAAACATCACGGATGTGACTTTTAAGTCCTGCTAGAGACTTGCCTATGGCCAGCAATACCATGCATCGCAAAAATGTCACATATCAAGCAATGCCAGTGCTTAAAGCTTTTTTTAAGTGAAGAAAGGCTTTGCATGGGGCCAATCCCACTCTCTAAACATCAAATACATTTACCCAAAAAGAAGAACTGGTCTACATCATTGGATGCAAACGAAGTCACAGGTTTTATATCAGAGTGACCTTCTCCTAGAGAGATGTCTTAATGAATGAAAACATATATATACATACATATCATTATTGTAGTAAAAGCTTGGTAAAAAAATATCCAGTGCGTTGAACAAGTTATGACACACAATAAAATTAAACTACTATAATTGTTGTATTTTAATACTATTGTATTGTATGACCATACATACGCAGCCTGTCTAGGAGTTCAGTAACCCTGCTTCAGTACTGATTTGGTCTATGTAGACCCATCCAACTCTTGTTAGCAGGATGTTAAATGATGATGATGATAAAGCTGACCTTGCACAATCTCAAAGGCAATGACACAAGACCAAGATCTCTGGCGTTATGCAGTAATACAGAAGACCTGCTTTCCCCTGTACATGAGTTGAAGCATACTTCTAGTATGCACCACCTTCACCTCCCATGTCCTAACAAAAAGTGCCCAGCCCACACTATAAAGAGATCGGGTAGGTGTCACAGCAAAAAGCGCCTGGTTTATATTGTAAAGTGGTTGTGTAAGTGTCACGGCAAAAATCACCCAGTATACACTATAAATGTAGTTGGTGTTAGGATGGGCAGCCAGCCGTAGAAACCAACCCAGAACCAATGTATGAGCAAGACATGGTCACCTGATCTGACTTGTCTCCCAATGGGATAACTTGTCTAACCCATGCTAGCATGGAAAAATAGATTTTAAATGGTGATGATATATATATATATCAAAGTTGCACATACAAAAAATAAAATAGATTTGAAAGACAAATGAGCCAAATCTCTCTCTCTCTCTCTCTCTCTCTCTCTCTCTCTCTATATATATATATATTCCCGTTTTGGTACAGTGTGAAATTTTTTTTTAAGAACTGCTGGACTTTCAAATTTTGGCGATCCTTCTAGCACTGACGGGGACCATCGCTTAATATTAATATCAATGTTGCCTAGGCATCCACTGATGAGTTATAAGGGCCCACTTGTATGTATACCTACGGACTATATGCAAGCTTCTACATAACCTGGATATTATTTTCCCAATTTGTAGAAAACTTATAACGAAACGATCGTATGGAAAGAGAGATTTATTTAATTATGTCTCATATAAAATAATACAACCGGCTATCCACAAAATACAATATAGTTAGCACCCCAAACATATAATTGGGATTATACTCGGGCATATCCTAATGTTTGTTGAGTGAGATGGGAGTCGGTCGGAGTATTGCTTAAAGCTTTCTCTGTTAATGTATTAAGTATTAAATATATATATATGTATATATATGCATGAAATTGTATTTTCCCGAGGATGGATAATGAGGAAAATAGATCCTTTTGTTCATTGATCTTTCAAATCTGTTTTTTCTAACAATGTTATCATCATCATCATCGTTTAACATCCCTTTTTTCTATGCTAGCATAGATCTGAAGCTGGCTGCTTTACATTAAAAATTAAAGTCTTTAGCCTAATATTACAAATTTTCACGATGATCTGTCCACTAATAAAAATACTATAAACATTTGAATTAACAAATCCATTTTTAGATATTTTCTGCTAAATCATAACAGAATGTTAAAGATTTAAGATCCCCCACCCCCCATCAACTACTTATCCTCTTATCTATCCACTCACCTTTATTTAACTATTTAGTTTATCTTCTCGTATTTTGACCTTCGTAAGGGTTGGCAGTATCAGTAGAGTGTCAGACAACATGCTTTGTGGCATATAGTTATTTCGCTTTATGTTCTGAGTTCAAATCCCACTGAGGTTAGCTTTGCCTTTCATCCTTAAAAGGTCAATAAAACAAAGTACCAGTAACACACTGGGGTGGATTTACCCCCCCCCCCCAAAAAAAAAAATTGTTGTTCTTGTGCTTAAATCAGAAATCCTATTCTGACCTTTGTATCCATTTTATTCTATGAATGAGTGGACTCTGGTAGCAATAATAACATATTATACTTTATTTGTGGGCATTTCACGTCTAAATGAATGGAAACAAAAGCACACAAGTGCAAGTAATTGATGTGAGTACAAGCAGTTGCTTGTGAGATGAAGTGAGTGCACATAGGACATACAGAAATAAAACACCTGAAGATGGCCAGACACAGTGATGTAGCTAGAGCATGTGTCGCCTGGGGCAGGCCTTCAGTTTGCTGCCCCCGGGCCCCCACAAAAAATGCATATTGCTCTTAATAGTTAGAGAAGCAAAAAGTTGCTTATTGTGATCCAGTTTTTGGTTAAGAAAGCCAGTTTCATGGATGGTTTCAACGTATGGTTAGAGGTAACTCCACAAGTTTGTAAGAATTCCGTTCAATCTTGGAGTATAAAGTATAAAAGAGAAAACACAGGTAAGCATTAAGAGAAGGATTTTATCCAGGTATTTACGACCGTTTCATTGGTAAGTGCAACCTTATATTGCTATACTGCAAATAGCAGCCACTCAATTATAATTGTTGTTCACAGTCCAAATTTTCAAAATAGTGAGTTACTCTTGAAATAATTCTTAATATATAGAGAAAAACATTTATTTGGAATTGTATTTACTAGTCTAGAGAGAGAGGAATCAGGAGGTGAGGGGACATATGGCATAGTATAGAGAGAGAGGAAGGGGGAAGAGGTAGGAAGTAGAATGACAAACTGAGATGGAGGGAGGGGTAGAGGTGGAAGGATTCTTTGGTCAGTTTTGATAGCAGACATCATATCGTGGAGTGGAGTGAGTTAAAGAGAATTAAATAGATAATAGTGGGAGGGATGGATAGAGAGGGAGAGAGAGAGGGGGGGGGAGATATAAAGAGATAAATATATATAAAAAATAAAAATAAAGATAATAATGACAAAAATAAAAGCAAAGAAGGGGGTGAGAAAGAAGAAAAGAAAAGATAGCCAAGAAGGGGGAAGGAAGAAAACGAAGAAATAGAAGAGGAATGAGGGAGGAGAGGGGGATAAATGTATTGGTTTTGTGGGTAATTAAAGGGTTTAGATATAAAAGGGTATAAAGTCTAAGTATATGCAGTTTGTCAGTTGGTAGTAAGAGGTTAAGGGTTCGATTTGTAGTGCGAAAACTTCTCTTTGAGTCTATGGTTACAATAAATTGATCTCTAAGGTTGCACTTACCAATGAAACGGTCGTAAATACCTGGATAAAATCCTTCTCTTAATGCTTGCCTGTGTTTTCTCTTTTATACTATTGCTCTTAATATATATATATGAAAAATTCAGGACTCCGACGGCTGAGCTCCGGCCGTTTCAACAGCTATTTGGGATCAGCCGTCAGGGTCCTGAATTGTTCACATTACTCACTCTACTACCCCAAGTATCGAGTACGCTGGTGAGTAATGGTTTAACTGGTTTTTACCCCCTCCATTCTCATATATATATATATATATATATATATATATATAGTTTTAATATAGAAGAGATTCTACAGGACTAGAACTGTTTCATTCATTAGAAATCATCAGAGATTCCTGATGATTTCTAATGAATGAAACAGTTCTAGTCCTGTAGAATCTCTTCTATATTAAAACTATTATACTCTGCTATGTATTGAGTACCTTACTTACTGTGGTTACCTCCGATTCAACCCGGAATAACGTATATATATATATATATATATGTAAAAGGTAAACAGAAATAACAATCGGTACAGTATATGGAAGGGATATATTAGGTTAATGCTTGAAATAGCAGGAAGAGTGTCTTAACATTTCGGACGCTAGTCCTTCATAAGAAGAAAGAATGAGAAATTAGAAAGATTGAAGGGACGGGTGGGGTTGAATTGGAAAAAGTGTCTTTAGATAAAAATAACATGTTGACATCAAATTAAGAGTCATATATCATAAGAATGAAATATAATATAATATGTTAGATGCCTTAGACAAAGCGAAGTGTGAGATTAAATATTACAGTGGAGTTAATATTTAAGGAGGGTTTACGTGCAGAGGATAAGCAGAGCGGTTATATGCAGAAATATATGGTGGAGAAGGCAAGACATTTACTAACTTTTTTTTAATCAAATGTCTTTCTTTCTCCACCATATATTTCTGCTTATATATATAACTTTAAGAGTTATATATATATATATATTAACTATTCTGTGTACTAACTATTCTGTGTACAATTGTAATATTATGTTGCAGCATTAAAAGAATGCTTATAGCCTACAGCAGACCCCAAAGTGCTGCCCCTAATAAAGTGTCACCTGGAGGTGGTGGGAGGGAGGGGGGGGGGGGCTCTAGCTATGCTACTGGTCAGACAGTTAAATAGATTAAAATGTAAGATAAGGTCGTTAATTTGTAGTGTGGAAACCTGAAGCTGTGATTTATTATGATAATAAAGAAATCTCTGGGAGGGTTGGAGGGTTTGGAGGATAAAAATAAAGTATCAGATAATAACTGGGTCAATCTCACTGGTGGTGCTATTACCTCAACATCACTTCTAATTGTATGTAATTTTGTGCCAAACTTAGAAATTGGCCATAATTCTCATCATGTGGCAGCCAGCGCATGGGCTGCCATTGGCATATAATAGTGAGAGACGGGGAGAGCGAGAGAGACGGAGGTAGTGAGTGAAAGAGAGAGAAAATCAATGTTCATACACTTGATAAATCATATCTTTTGTCATATCTAGCACCAGCCTGAATCCTTTTAGTGATTGGTAGAATTGTTAGAACGTCAGACAAAATGTCTCTGTATTTGTTCCTAAGTTCAAATCCTGCTGAGGTCAACTTTGCCTGTCTTCTTTTTGTACAGATCAAGATCTGTTGTCGATTTAAATTGTCCCCCGCCACCCCGTATGGCGGGGGACAATTTAAATCGACAACAGATTAGTGGTCGTGTGTGTGTGTGAAACAAGGTAAGATCTTATATGTTTGTGCAGATTTTACTAAACTGTCAATCAGTAAACAGGTGGTGGTAGTGGAAGCAACAAATACCTGGCTATGAGGCAGTTATAACAACATGGCTCCTTGTTATTTTTAACACAGGAAGACGTTAGCCATTAGCCAGCAGAAAATTAATTTTGTTTTTCTTTATTATCGCTTCGCTGCTCGTTTGCCCCGTGTTGGTTTACATAGAGAAAAGAAGTGCGTGACAGCATAGGACAAGCATGGAGAAAGGAAAAAGAGTAGAGAAAGAAAGACAGAAGAAATAAAGCTGAACTTTAGCAGGGTTTGTAAATACAGGTTACAACACTATGTCTTTGAAGTGTCATTTAAACCACACTCACACACACACACACATCATATACATATTTAGTCGAAGTATAGAAGTGTAGATACGAAATCTAGTGGAAGGCACGTGGTTTTGTGGTAAGAGAGTTCCGATTACAATTATAAGGGTGTGAGTTCGATACTCGCCGGCGGGTTGTCACCTTGAGCAAGACACTTTATTTTGTGTTGCTACAGTCCATTTAGCTGGCACAAACGAGTTGTACCTGGAATTAAAAGGATCGACCCTTTTAATTCCACGTACAACTCGTTTGTGCCAGCTAAATGTCCATGAGAATTACATTGAGGGTGCACGTGTCTATGGAATGCTTAGCTACTTGCATGTTTGGCTGATCTGTTGTTCGAACAAATGGATCACTCATCGCCAGAATCGACGGAGGTCCAACACAAGTGTTTACGTGCATACATTGCCATTTAAACTACACACACATTTAATTGAAGTGTAAGTAAATTAGGCCAGTGATGCACAACCTTTTTCCTGCCACGACACACCCGGTGTTAACTAAATATAACCAAACATCAATATAACAGCAGGAATTTAAATGAGAGTATAATAATATCTGAAAGGTAAAAAATATCTAATTAAGTAAAAAAAAAAGAATTAGAAAAATTAAAAGGTGAAAACAAAAACAGTAAAAAAAAAGCTAAAAAATAACAAACTAATTAAATAGCAAGATCTGAAAAGACAACAAAAAACTGGCGATTAATATGTATGAGGAGTTCTTTTCTAAATATACATTATACATGTCAACGTGGTACACGTTATGCATCACTGATATCAAACACACGCAGACAGATTACATATAGTGACTAAGTTGGATCATCCTTTCTCTTTAACATGTGTCTAGATCTATGATATACAGTGGACTAAGTCTAGCTACGTTAATCATTACATCTTTCTTATTTAAGACAATAGGTGTGATTTTCTAGCAGGACCAACCATAGAGTAGAGCAGTGGTTCACAATCTAGGATCCGTGAGCTAAGTTCAAAATTTCAAATACTCTACTCTTTGGTCCCAAATAATGATGATGAGGGGGGGGGGGGATAAGCGAGGAGTGGGGTGACATTTGCTTAAATTCTTATAAGTGGTGTGGGTAGGACTGAAATAAACGGAGATTTGGGAAATCGGTAAAAGTGTACGTTCGTAAATATGGGATTTCTTGTAATGTTTTTTTTTGTCATATATAATTTTTTTGTCATATATAATGTTTTTTAATGTAAAATAATTTTTTTTTTAGTTTTGTATAACTTTATTTGTATCAATATAAATCACAATAACATTTCGCCGGAGATAGATTAGCAAAAATTAATAAGCGGGGTAGAGGGAGAAGACGATTATTGAAGACCTGAGAGTACTTTGTTATAAATATAATATTCACACACTTCTGGATGTCTAGTCTTTTCTAAGTATAAACATGTCTGTCTCTTGATTGTTATTGCCAGTGTATAACAATCTGGGAGAAGAGTAAGTAGAGCAGTGGTCAGTTGCTTTAAATAAAAGAGGTCCTTAATAGGGAAAAGGTAGGGAATCACCGACATAGAGCAGTGATTCCCTAAGTGAATACTGGAAGACCCCCAAAGGGGCACTTGAAGGCCAGGAGGTGGTCGAAGTGTTGTAGGCAGAAAGGGGCAATCAGTTGTTTATAAAACTGTCACCCGTGTTAAAGATTTATAGAAAAAAATATACAACATATCTCTATAATAATATATTTCTATTGACAAAAACAAAGAAGATATGCTGGTAGTACAGTATCAAACACTTAAGATATGGCTTTTACTTACCAACACACATGATATTTACTAAAAACCTGTTCTCCAATGAATCTATGAAACCTTCAAGATTAGATAAATATTTGAAAAGAATTCACACTGATAACATGATTAAGATTAATTTTATTTTAACCCTTTATCATTTACATTACTCTATATATACTAATATATTTTCCCAGTAAAGGCTTTACCTCACATAATTATCTCACATAATATGAATCTGAGATTTTGATATTTATTTTGTGAATAATACCTTAACATCAGTATGGGCGGCCAGTTACAGCCAGTTTGAGCAGAAAGAGGTGAAATAATTCTGGCTGGATACAGCTGGTTTAAATGTTAAAGGGCATTTCAAGATCCATGCTGTCAACAGTTGACGTTTTTAAGTATGTTTTCATCTGCATCACTGGAAGAAAATGATGGAATTTGTGCCTCAAATCCAGAAAGCCACATACTATTATTGTTGAATTATTAAACGTACTATCTATTACTGAAATTCTACATACTGTGTTGTGTAGGTGACTGGCTTAGTGGTTAGGGTGCACAGTTCACAATTGTAAAGTTGCGAATTTGATTCTCAATGACTTGTGTCTTTGAACAAAACACTTTATTTTCCATTGCTCCAGTTCACTTAGTTGGAAACAATCAATTGTACCTGTTACACATTGTGTCATGCTGAATTTCCTTGAGAACTGCATTAACCCTTTAGCACTTACATTACTCTATATGTACTATTGTATTTTTACAGAAAAAGCTTTATATTACATAATTATCTCATGATATTGAATCTATGAGATTGATATTAATTATTTTGAGAACAATACCTTAACATTGGAATCAGTGGCCAGTTACAACCGATTTGAACAGAAAGAGTTGAGAAAATTCTGGCCGCATATGGCCGGTTTAAATGGTAAAGGGTTAAGAGTACATGGGTCTGTGGAATGTTCAACCACTTGCATATTAACTTAACAAACAAACTGATCCATTGATCAAGCAACAAGAACACTTGCCAGAACTGACAGAGGCTCAACAACTGACATCTTCACCCATTTATTCCTGGGAGAGTCAGGGGGGCAGGGTCTACAATGCAGCATTATAAACTTCCCAGGGATCACTGAAATTCTCTAAGCAATTCTTTGATGACTTCAACAACAAAAGGACCTACATCTTCTGCACAGAAGTTGTTTTTATCTTTTCATATACTTCTTTTGTTGTTAAAATACTATTATCCAGAAGCTCTTGGTAGTAGCCCTTTATTTTATAAGTCCATTCACACATTGCATGGGCTTTTCTCACCCAATTCAAACATTTGGTTAAGCAACCCAGTGTTGTTGGTCATCATGGGTATGTATTTCGGAAAATCACAGTTTAACATTGTTATTGCTGTTATTAATGTTATGAAAATTAGCATTTTTGGACACAAGATTATGTTTTTGAGTGCGTGTTTTGATATAATTTATTTTTTGCTCTTGTCTTTTTCTAAACAGTATTTGTCTGTTTGTAAACTCATTTCGGTATTTTTATTAAGTGTTGCCATAAATCCATCAAATTGAAAAAAAATGTGTTTATAGGCTATGGTAAATAACACTTGCCCAATATGTCATGCAGTGGGATTGACCTTGGGATTTAATGATTGCAAATCAAGTCCCTTAACCATTTGGCTATGCTATTTCCACATAATTTATGATATAAGTTACAAAAATTACTAATTCAAAGTGAGCATGTACACACATACACACATACAAACTATGACTTTAAACCACTTGAAGAATGTGTGAAACTTAAGAGAGCTGATTTAAGATATGTCAATGACCTCTACAGAACAGGAAAGAGGAGGAAGTTGTATTACTTATATGGCTATTTTATAAGCCATGAGTAGATGACAGTTGTTTGGATGATACTAATTATTGGAAATCCACCTATTCTAGTAGCTGACATCGTGGAATAATGCAGTGAGCCATCTTTATATCATCTATACATGGTCACTTAACCTGCAATAAGTAGAAACCAAATTTTGCTCAAATTATACCTTATTGTTTTAAAAATGAAAATGAAGGACACATTAGATAATGTAAACCTACAATCAGGGATATTCTACCTATGACTATCCCATCTAGATACATATATATGTAAGACTTTAACCCTATATATACTATTGTATTTTTGTGGTAATTATTTCACATAATATCGAATCTTTGAGATTTTGATGTTATTTATTTTGAGAACAATATCTTAACATCAACATGAGGGGCCGGTTATAACCAGTTTGAACAGAAAGGGATGAGAGAATTCTGGCTGGATAAAACTGTTTAAATGCTAAAGGGTTAACCCAATGTATCCCTCCAATTTTTAAGATGGTGTGATTTGAGGGAGTTTGGGAAATTATTCCTAGCAGATCTAGATTTCCTCAATGGCTTGACTAAATACTTTAAGGGTGGTGTTTAGTCACTTGGTCATCCCTTACTGAGTAGACACATCATCAAAAGCACTCAAATCATAACCATCCAACAGTATATTATCCAATGTGTCTTTTCTGCATCTGAAGGTATTTTTAGATAGCACTCTTCCCATTCTTCCATCCATCTTTTTGCAGACACACAAAATCATGAAAAGGTTTTGTAGAAATAAACATCATTTTTCTAGGCAGAAATTTAGTCAAGTTCAAAGTCCCCAAAACTTCAAATTTATTAGTTATAGTTTATGAAAGAATGGACCAGGCATTTCATGTCCAGACAAATGAAATCAAATACCAATGGTGCACACAACCACCCATGCTATTCTCCACATTTTTAGTACAACAGAAACTTACTTGGGTAGTGTTATTTCCATCAGCTGTAAATAGGCCAAGGAAATACTAAACTGTGCTCAACACTTCTCTGTATCCTTTGGAAGGCTAAGAAAGACAATCCTTAAAAAAAACACATTTCATCCAGGCTCCATACCAAGGTAGCTGTTTACTGAGTGGTCTGAACTTTCACTCCACTGAATGTGTGCGGAACCGAGACCACAGAGCTGACAACATTAAAATGTTGGAAAACTTCAACATCCAGAGTCTTAAGAAGATCTACTTAGCTAGTGAGATAGGATTACACAAACATACAGAAATTCCCTGTCAAAACAAAACCATCAGCATAGAGACATCAACCAGCAGCAGATTAAGTAGGGGATCCACAGTATTTAAAGGGCTCCAAATTAATATTTTTGCTACCATAAATAATATTTCTTTCTAGTCTTTGTATATATTACTCATATTTCATTTGCATACAACATCACAATTCGCACAGAGGCGACATACCGCTGACTATTCATTCATAGAGAGAAATCTTTTGTCGTCAACAGAGGTAGAAGTTGGTTGAATTTTTAATTTTTTCCATCCTGTTAGCATTTTAGCTACTATACTTCCACTGCTAATTGGGTCACCCGGGTAACAGAAGCTATCAACTACTGCTATAGATTGGAAAAAAAAGTTTATTTACTGAGCCTCTTACTATTAACTACTCCTGTGCCTTTCCACATATATATACATGCATACACACATACACACATACATACACATACACATATGTACACGTATGGTAAACAGACCTTAAATGGTAATGATATATATATATTATATACAGGGCCAGTACCAATATTAAAGCCAACTAGGCTGCTGCTTATGGTATAGACCTAAGTGAAGTGCATTACTGAACCTTAAAGGATCCTAAAGAGTTTTATACAAATTTCTATAATAAAACTATATATATAATTGTTTCTACTTTAGGCACAAGGCCAGCAATTACCCAGTGCATTACTGGTACTTTATTTTATCGACCCCGTAAGGATGAAAAGCAAAGTCAACCTCGGTGGGATTTGAACTCAGATCGTAAAGGGACGTAACTATGCTGGAAAGCATGGCGTCCGACCCTCTACCGATACTGCCAATCCACATAAAACTAAATAAGTTGACCTAATTCCAGACAACCAACTGCTCATGTCCCACAGTTGGCATATCATATACATTATGACATCTGTCTGATGATGACCTGGTAGAATTATGTAACATTTGTCTAACAGCTCTGAAATGACATAACAGACGTTATTTAATAAACTAAAATATAGAATCATCTCTTCATATTTACTGAAATACTCTGTTGAATTCTGGATTATGAGATACCAGTTCTTGCTTACATGGATATAACTGACATTGAATTTTGATGATTGCAGTGAAATTCAACACTGACAATCAACTAAAATAGATTTTAAGACAATATCACCAATATCATCACTGTTTAATGGTCATTTTTCCATACTAGCATGGGTTAGGTGAGTTGTCCCGTTGTGAGACAAGTCAGATCAGATGATTATGCTTTGCTCATACAGAACAGTTTCTGGCTTCGTTTTTATGGCTGGACACCCTTCCGAACACCAGCAATATTTACAGTGTGGACTAGGTGCCTTTTATCGTGGCACCAAAATGACCAATTTAGAGTGTGGACTGGGCACTTTTTGTTGTGACACCAACATGATTACTTTACAGTCTGGACTGGCCGCACTTTGTTGCATCACCAACACAACCACTTTACAGGGTGGACTGGGTGCCTCCTGTCATGTCACCATCATAACCACCATACAGGGTGGACTGAGTTCTTATGTTTTATGTTACCAGCACAGCCACCTTGCAAGGAGGGCTAGCTGCTCTTTTGTCATTGTCACCTTACAAGGAGGGCAAGGTGCTCTTTTGTCATGACATCAACATAAGTTCATTACATGGTGGACTAGGGGCTTATGTTGTGTCACCAGCATCATCATCATCATCATTTTACGTCCACTTTTCCCTGCTTGCAAGGGTGGGACGGGTCTTATTCAGCACAGCATCTCCACTCGTCACGGTCCTTCGTCATCTCCACCGTGAGCTTCAATGATCTGAGGTCTGTTCTCACCACCTCCGCCCATGTTTTTCGTGGTCTACCTCTACCACGTCTTCCTTCAACTGGCAATTCCTGGCACTTCTTCACCCATCTTAATAATCTTTCCAATCATCATAGGTCCTCTGCATCTAGCACCCAGGTCTCACTATCATGCAGCGTTGCTATTCATATACACGCATCATACAATCTGCCCTACATTTTGAAGGAAAAGCCTTTTGTAGCTAGCAACAGTTGTAGCTCCCTGAACTTTTTCCATTCCATTCTCACTCTGGCAATTGTACTTTTAGAACACCCACCTCTACTGCTAATTTGCTCACCCAGGTAACAGAAGCAGTCAACTGCCTCTATGGAACCCTCTCGCTTTCTCTCTCACTTTCTCCCCCTTCTCCATCTTTCACACACACTCTCACTCTTTCTCTGTCTCTCTCTATTTCTCACACACACACACACACACACACTTTCTCTCTCACACACTCACTTTCTCTCTTTCTCTCACACACACACTCTCACTCTCTCACACACACACATTCGCACTTTCTCTCTCTCTCACACACACACTATCTCTATCCGCCCACACACACACAAATTAGGCAGTTCACAAACGTGTGTACGTGTGTGTTTTGATTAAATTGAATTAAAGCTATTAAAGTAGCTTTGAAAACCAGCATTAAAAAAATTAAAGAAAAAAGTCAAGAACTGGTTAATTCAGTAGACATACATACATACACACATACACATATATAGAACACAAGCACAAAGAATTCCTAAAGTGAAGGAATTTTGTGTGTCAATGTGACATGTACAGATGGAAAGAGAAGCAAAGAATTACACTGAGACTTCAGAATTTAACAACACCAAAACATTTCCTTACACTGCTTATGGTTTTTAAATAATTTGAAAAATAATCAAGAATTTTGATAGATTTAGTAATATAACTTTCTCATTATTTATCTGATGTTTAGAACTTAATGGTTCTTAGATAAAATTATGAAGGAAAGTTTTTTAGGTAAATGTAAATATTTTAAATCAAACAGTTTTCCTTTGCAGAATCAAAGCTGGTTATAGGCGGTTCAGTATTAAAAGAGTTAAGTAAACTTCAGTACTTCATTAGTACTTATTCTAATTTTGTTGGAAGGATTTCAATTCAGAATATAGATAGGCATAACTAAATACCACAAGGCATTTTCTACCCATTCTGCTATTATCAAATTAACATTAAATCTTACATTACATTAATCCCACGATTGTGACTGTGAATGAAGAAAAGATGAGGTGGCGTCATAGTTTTGATTTTTGTTATTTCTAAGTTGACCACTATCAAGTAGTCCTATGATCAAAAGCATTCCTGCTGTGGTTGTCCCATCACTTTTTATTTTATTTTATTTTTTGCAGGAATAGTGTAACATGAATTACATTATCCAATGTGTCCTATTTTAAGACAGTAGGAGTGTGAATTGAAAGTGATTTAGCTGCTATTTTTAGTAGGTCGATCAACCATGTGGAGGTTCCTTCATTGGCTACTTTTGTGTGGGTGCTTGGGAAAATACTGAACGTCACACAATCTCATCTCCCCATAAATTTGGGTTTTTGCATCTATTTTCTAAGAAAACATATTTTTACAGTAGAATGAAAGCTTGTGTTTTCAACCAAGGCAGAAACCAAGTTTATCTCAAACTGGGGGGGGGGGGGGGGTAGAGTTGATTGAATCACACAGTATGATGGTATTGATTCAATTGATCATACAATGACTGGTATTGATTACATCAATCACAACCAAAGGGATGAAAAGCAAAACTGCTCCTTACATGAAGGATGTAACTGAATATTGTAAGTGCAGTTCTCTATTGTGGTAATGCTGGGGACAAAACAAAAAGTACCCAGTCCACCCTCTGATGGTGGTTGTGTTGGTGACATTACAAAAAGCACCCATTCCACCATGTAAGGTAGTTGTGCTGTTGACATGGCAAAAAAAGCAACCAGTCCACCCTGTAGATGATCATGCTGGCGCCACAATAAAAAAGCACCAGTCCACCCTTTCAGATGGTCATTTTGGTGCCATGGTAAAAAGCACCCAGTCCATGCTGCAATGTAGTTGGCATTAGAAGGAGCATCCAGCCATACAAACCAAGCCAGAAACAATTCCATATATCTTAGACTTGGTCACCTGACCTGACTTGTCTTCTAACATGATAAACCTTCTAATCCATTCGAGTATAGAAAATAAGATGTTAAATGGTGATGATGGTCGGGCTTTCTAGCATTTTAATATTTTATCCCACTAAAGCAAAAAAAAAAAACAAAAAAAACCGAAAGAAAAAATTGATGGACCTCTAATCTCTGTGAGGGCCTCGAGGCTTTAGCCAAGCCAGACTTATGAATAATATGGCTCCGAGCACTGGCTATTGAGTAAACCCTTAGTATATTATAGGCATCACTTACACACACATACTGCTGACCCTGACAAAGGTGATCTTAGATGAATTTGAACTCAGAAGGCAAAAACTGAAATTTGTTTTATCCTTTTATTCCATTCGCATTTAAAATTTTATTTTTATATAAAACTTACATGATGAGCAATATCTCCTGTCCGTCTGTTAAGAAAGAGTTGTCCGTTTGTTACCCTACAAATCGTTGGATCTGCTTAAAATAACAGTCAAATCGCCCTCAAATTATACCCCATTAACTTAAAAATAAGGGACACGGTGGATAATATATTACGTCTGAAAAAAACGTAATGGTCATAGCTGGAAGGCTTTTGCTCCTTACGTCTGTTCACCAGGGGTAAACAATAACAGTAGCTACGTGTACAACGACTAGTGCTCTAGTCACTGAGTTGTGGAAGTAAACTGACGAACTGCTAGAAATAAAAAAGATAAATCTTCCTCAAATCAAAGTCCAACATTTTGCTCTAAAGTTTCTGCCCATTAGATACTTTTAAGTAAAAAAGAGGTAAATATATAAAGAGGCACCCGCTGGGGTCCGTTAAGAAATTTTTATTTTTCCTGTTTTTTTTTTCCGACTAATCTGACCTTCGACATGCTCACCATCACCCCCCCCCCTCCCGAAAACGGAATGGCGTGTGTGCGGGGGGAGGGGGGGGGCTCGGAGTTTTCGGTGGGAATTTTTTTTTTCCTATGTTTTTCGTTTGTTTTCGACCGATCTGACATATGACTCACTCACAAGCGACTCCTTTTTCGGAAAGGAAGTGGGTGGTGGGGGGGGGGGTGGAGTTGGACCCTCGGAATTACAGATAAACACCTCTCAGCCGTTTAAAGAACCCGCTGGAGATCGCTAAGATTATTTTTTTCCCTAGGATTTTTTGCCCAGAATTCTATTTTCGAGAGAAAAAAAGTCGATTGCGAGCATGTCGGAGGTCAGATTAGTTGAAAACACGTAAAACGGAAAAAAAAAAAAAAAAAAAAAAAAAAAAATAGGAAAATAAAAATTTCTTAGAGAACTCTAGCGGGTGTTTAGCAAAAAAAAGTTGATCAAAGAATGTTTTCGATCATAGGTTTACGCGATTAGAGTTGACATGAAACTAAATATTCTTTTATTAAAACACCCATTAATTTCTTTTTCAATACCGGTACCTTTAAGTACAAAACTTTGAAAATAAACTTTTTTTAAATATCTGGGTATGAGTGTTTTTATTTTATCAACCCCAGTGTTATAAATCGGACGATCTCCCCAACATTATCTGATTGACAATCCAGTTCAAGAAAAGAAAAGTGGGTTAATGTACGTTTCTCTGAGTACCACACCCATATTTTCTCGAGGGATGCTCTACACGGAGGTTCGACCCGCTAGAAATAACAGTAAAAGCTCCCCAAATCGCTCTTTGTTAGGCTAGCCACTTCCTAGGATGCTTTATAGGAATCGGCCCTTAATCATAGGTTTGCTTGATCAGGGTTGACGGAATCTAAACAACAGCAAACAGAAATATATATCTACATTTGTTAGATTTAACTAATGTGAGAAACAGACTTCATACCATAGGAGAGTTTAGTAGTTCATTTTAAGGTGACACCAAATTCAAACACTTTCGTTGGAGTAGATATAATAATAATGATTTCATTTATTGGCCACAAGGGCCGACATGTAGGGGACAATACAAAGACAGGGACAGTGGGGGTTTACAATAAGGTCGAGTAAAAGTGCACAATGGCAAAACTAATTTAACAATGAAGATACACAAATATAAAATAAACTATGTATAAATATAACAAAATAAATAAATTCCCCTATCGGGGGTGGACGACCCAGGGGTGACTTTCCATAAAAAAAGCTTCTAATAATAATAATAATAATGAAATTATTGTGTACAGTGCTCAGATGCACTACAGCTCGCCAAAAGTGCATGTATAGTACATAGAATAATGTACAAATGTCAGGAAAGCGAACATACTGAAATTATTCAAGAAATGTTTTCTATTGTTGTATGATTTACTTTCGACTTGTTTTCCAAACTAAACTAACCACAACCTGACCATCTGTTTGTAACACTGTAAAGGGTATGCTAGAAGTAAATATCTAAGGTTTCTTAAAAATTTGAAGGGATAGGGTTGGAGAAAGGGGTACTTGCTCTTGTTTTGTTCTCATTTTCAAGATTTCCTGTCAAGAAATAATAGCTAAGGATTATATATATATATATATATAGTGAAATAAGATAACAAGGACGTTTATGGTTGGTGACGCGCGTTTCGTCACTGATCAGCTCACGGTTCGATCTGTATCGATCTGACCCGACTCTGTAATCTGCGGCTCGTCAGACCGCTTGTAATGTTAATGGAAAAATGGAAAAATTGTTATCTTATTTCACTGTCTAGCTCTACACCTCGACACTGAAGGGAACCTAAACACCGAGTGCTCACCCGCGTGAACCTACAGTTACTCCAAGTTACACTCCCTGGATATATATATATATATATATATATATATATATATATAAATGTAAAAGTTATATTTAATTTGTTGGGATACAACAAGCAAATATTTTTATAACTGATATAAGGCACTCAACAAAATTTTGGAGTAAAAATACAATATATTAACAAATGGAAACTATATTTATAAAACCATATTTATTTCATTATACATATTTCAAGGACACCAAAGCAAATTATGGTGCGCTTTCATCAGATAAAATATAATATAGATCGGTTTTATACTCAATACTTAGGGTAGTAGAGTGGGTAATAGCAACGAGTAGAACCCCGACGGCTGAGCCGTCGAAACGGCTTGAGCTCAGCCGTCGGGGTCCTACTCGTTCCTATATATATATATATATATATATATATATATATATATATATATATATATATATATATATAAGGAATTTTTATGGAAGGAGATATCCACTTAAGTTTTTTTTATCTATCAAGATGAATTGAAGTTCAATGTGTTTGTTGAATGCTCTGCCACTTACACGTTCATTTAACGAGAGTTCGAGCACCTGTCTACGGAATCGCCAACAATAACAAACAACAACAATGCGCGTATATATATATATAATCATAAACGCCGTTCTGGCTGCTCTGTGTGTATGTATATGTGTATGTGTATGTGTTTGGAAACAAATAAGTAGATTGAATGTATGCAATGATGATGATAATTGCAAGGATCAAGTCAAAATGAACTTACAAGATTCTATTTCTTTCTCAGATGCTGCCATGATCTTTCTGTATTTCCTTCTTTCTTTCTCGAGTAACTTTATATTTATTTTGTATATATAAATATTTTCTGGAATGGGACGTTAAGTTTTTGGAAGGGGTGAGTGTTAATAACACCCCCAAAAATTCCAAATACTTTTTGTAAAAGACGAATTCATAATATATATACGAATGTATGCATGTGTGTATGTGTGTGTATATATATATGTGTGTGTGTGATTATCTCAGCTTTGAATGAATGGATGGAAGGGAAAGAGAAGAGAGTAGGATTAAATTATGATATAGAAAAAGTTGGGTAGTTTATTTAAACCACCAGTAAAGAAATTTTATGTAAATTTTACATACAAAATTTTCCCCCCAAAAATTAATAATATTCTTTAAAATTATCTAAAAGAGGAAAGAAAAGAAGAATGGCAAACCCCCCAGCGAAAACATAAAATATATATGTATATATATTGTTTTTTTTAAACTCCAGACGGCAACAGCAAGTATTACCGGTAGACGAATGTAAGAACTGGTTTGTTGGTAATTTGGTGGTCTAATAATGTTAGTGGTGGTAACGGTTGAGAAAGTGTGTGTACATTAGCCTACTGCCACTGTAGAAGCAACTTTGAAGAAGTTTTGCCATAACTTTAGAAACACCCTCTTTTCTCATTCATGGGAAATAGTGACGTTTGTCGGCGTTGCGCGCACACAGACACAACAATATATAAATACACTTACTTACTCGTACTAATACATTGCTACACATTTATACAGTTACACTCATTGATATATATATATATATATATATACAAGTTAAACAGGCACATTATTGAATAGTTAGAGCCCTTGTCATTCTGAGTTCAAATCCCGCTGAGGTTAACTTTGCCTTTCATCCTTACGGGGTCGATAAAATAAAGTACCAGTAATGCTCTGGGTAATTTCTGGGCTTGTGCCAAACGTAGAAACAATTATTGAATAGTTAGAGATATTATTTCAGGGTAGGAGATCATTGAAATTGCTAGAAATACCAGCCAAACACCGGAAAATAGACACTCTACTGTCTTAGATAAAGAAAAAAGAGACACTAGAAAATATTACTTCCAGATATACAGTGACGGATGAAACTGAACATTTAATCTAGGTATAATATATTATTTATGGTATAAAAAACAAAATAATTGTGCAGCTCCGGCTACAGTCCGTTAGCAGTAGCCGTACATCAGCCACGGCAGATACCCTTAAAAAGATGGGACAGTCATGGTTTTGCTCAGTACGGGGTAACCTGGGGCTAAACAACAACTTCAGAATATTAACACTGATTCAGAATATGTATATCACACTTATTCCATCATTTACATGTCGTTTATACATATATCAATATATGTTATACATACATAGAAAAGTTAATGCAAGTTTACACACTGACGTATGAATGCATGTATGTATGTATGTTTGTATGTGTGTGTGTGCGTGCGTGCGTGCGTGTGTGTGCGCGCGCACGCATGTATGTATGTATGTTTGATCCATGCAAGCATGGAAAATGGACGTTAAATGATGATGATGATGATATATATATATATATATATATATATATATATACAATATATTAATAAATGGAAACTATATTTATAAAACCATAATTATTTTATTATATATATTTCAAGGGCAACCCAGGCAAATTATGGTGCGCTTTCATCAGATAAAATACAGATTTGTTTTATAAATAAATATTGACAACCTTAACGGTTGAAGCTTCCTGGATAGTATCCAGGAAGCTTCAACCGTTAAGGTTCTCTTTTTTCCGGGTATGTCAATATTTATTTATAAAACAAATCTGTATTTTATCTGATGAAAGTGCACCATAATTTGCCTGGGTTGCCCTTGAAATATATATAATAAAATAATTATGGTTTTATAAATATAGTTTCCATTTATTAATATATTGAATATTTACTCCACTAATTTATTGAGTGCTTTATATCAGTTATAAAAATGTTTAAGCTTGTTGAATCCCAACAAATTAAATATAACCTCTGCATATATATATATAAGATATTAATTTAACAATGATAATAATTGGTTCTACTTTTGGCACAAGGCCAGCAATTACCCAGTACATTACTAGTACTTTATCTTATCGACCCCCTAAGGATGAAAGGCAAAGTTAACCTCGGCGGGATTTGAACTCAGACCGTAAAGAGACGTAACTATGCTGGAAAGCATGGCGTCCGACCCTCTACCGATACTGCCTAACAAAGGCAAGTTATTTTACATATTTCTTTCATTGTTTTACGATTGTTTTGGAGGGTTGATCATATTGATATATTGACTGATCTATAGCAGTTAGAGAACCATATACTATCAGACATAATATATGGGTTCGATCATACCATCTTCTTTGGAAACAATGAAGTTAGAATCTTTATTGGTAATATATAAACAGGGTAGATAAAGAATAGACATACCATACATATATATATTCAAGATTGCCTCCTTTGATTGATAAAGATAGTGGAAGCAGTGTTCTAGGATCCTGTCCCCACCATCATTTGAGGAGTAAATAGACCACATTGAATATATATATATATGTATGTATATATATATATATATATATATATATATATATATATATATATATATATATATATTAAAATAACAGATTAAAGTTTAAGCAAAGAATCGCTGCTTTCACCCTTAACGGGATCTTCTGAAACTAACAAAGTCAATCTGTAAACGCAGAAGTGGATATTTCAAAAAACCTTGCAACCGGAGGAAGACAGGAAGACGATACTTAGTTTCAGAAGATCCCATTAAGGGTGAAAGCAGCGATTCTTTGCTTAAACTTTAATCTGTTATTTTAATAAATATTTGCTCTACGGTTCTTATATATTTGATATATATTTATCCTTATCGAGCCCTCTTTGGATTTTAGTCTTCAAATTTATTATTATTACTATATATATATATATTTATAATAATAATACTATTTATAGTTATGTATATGCTATAAACAACTATAAACAGGAAAGGTCAGTAATTTTCTACTACCTTATTACCAGTAAGAGAAATAGCTCAATGTAAGAATATCAGTTGTTTTACAGAGTAGGAAAATATTGTTCAGTTGAATAGGAGGTTAATTATATGTGCAAACATTGATAATGCTCTGATGACTCCAAATGAGAGTTTGGAAGAAACGATTGTCAGCTATTAAATGATTTGAACACAACTTTGATAATTGTCTAATTTATTTATATATATTTATATATATATGTATATGTAAACTTAGTGACTATGTATGTATAATATTTAGCCCTTCTTCAGGAGTACAAAAAAGAGAGCCAGGATCACAAAGGATAGATACAGATATATATCTAATTATCATTATCATCATCATCCTCATCATTTAATGTCTGTTTTCCATGCTAACAAGCATGGATAAAGTTAGTTCTTATTCAGAACTATCAACCTTTCAGACTGGCCAAGAGCCTGTTTCTCACATACATTCCAGCACTCTACAGAGTCCACTGGGTGCATTTCATCATGGCACCAGTACTAGGGAGGTTGTCATGTCTTTGACACAACTGATGAGTTCTCTCAACACCTTTTGGCATGATGTCTAAAGTTGGATGCCCTTCTTATATCAGCTACCTTACAGTGTGTACCAAGTGATATTTTTCATGGAGCCAGCACTAGAGAGGTTGTTGTGTAATAGGTTGTCGCATCGGAACTTCCAATTGTCTTCTATGCCATATGTATCTAGCTCCTCCCTGCTTTTGTCATATACATTTCATAAAGATCTCCAGAACTTATATTTAACAGAAAAGTCTTTTAGCTTCCTTACTCTCCTCTAACAAATTTTCCAGCATTTCTTCTTCTCTCTTGTGCTTATTCTGATGTCATTAATAGCTAACTTATGTTGGGTATTGCATTCTTTGCTGAACCTTTTCTGTTTGTTCATAATCCCAAAGTAAATCATGCAACCAATAAAGACATAACAATTAATGAGGATCAAACATGAGCAAACAAAACATGAAAGCCTACATGCCAGGATCAGTATTATATGGAATCAATATAACCCACAATATACTGAAGGTCTTCTGGTGCAAATAAAATGACAGCATTTCATAAAATTATTCCCAGTAACTGATAAAGAAACAACAAAAGGAATAAAACAATATTTTTGATATTCATGGGAAAAATAATATTTCAAACCATTAACATCATATTTTTTTGTGTTTTCTTTTAACCCTTTAGCATTTAAACCAGATGTATCTAGCCAGAATTCTGTCCCCCTCTTTCTGTTCAAACCAGCTGTAACTGGCTGATCATATTGATGTTAAGGTATTATTCTCAAAATAAATAATATCAAAATCTCAGATTCGATATTATGTGAAATAAAGTCTTTACCATGAAAATATAATAGTAAATATGGAATAATGTAAATGTTAAAGGGTTAAAACAACATTTCTAACACTGTATTAGTAGTAGTAGTAGTAGTAGTAGTAGTAGTAGTAGTAGTGGTAGTAGTAGTAATAGTAGTAGTAATGGTATTAGTAGTGGTGGTGGTAGTAGTAGTAGTAGTAGTAGTAATAGTAATAGTTGTAATTGTAGTAGTAGAAGTAATGGTAGTAGTAGTAGTTGTAATAGTAGTAGTAGTAGTAGTAGTAGCTGTAGTAGTAGTAGTAGTAGTAGTAGTAGTAGTAGTAGTAGTAGCTGGCGTTAGTATCTAATTCCAGATGAACAGTGATCATTCTATTTTTTGTATAGATGGGAAAACACTAAAACTGAGTCCATAGTACTAAAATGATGCAGGGGCTGATAGTGTATAAGGTGTAGTGGTGGTGGTGATGGTGGTAGTAGTGGTTGTAGTGGTAGTAGTGGTGTATAAGGTGTAGTGGTGGTGGTGGTGGTAGTAGTAGTGGTGGTGGTGGTGTATAAGGTGTAGTGGTGGTAGCAGTGGTGTATAAGGTGTAGTGGTGGTGGTGATGGTGGTAGTAGTGGTTGTAGTGGTAGTAGTGGTGTATAAGGTGTAGTGGTGGTGGTGGTGGTGTATAAGGTGTAGTGGTGGTGGTGGTGGTAGCAGTGGTGTATAACGTGTAGTGGTGGTGTTGGTGGTGGTGGTGGTGGTAGTAGTGGTGCATAAGGTGTAGTGGTGGTGGTGGTAGTGGTGGTGGTGGTGGTGGTAGTAGTGGTGTATAAGGTGTAGTAGTGGTGGTGATGGTGGTGGTGGTGGTGGTGGTAGTAGTGGTGTATAAGGTGTAGTAGTGGTGGTGATGGTGGTGGTGGTGGTGATAGTGGTGTTGGTGGTGGTGGTGGTGATGTATAAGGTGTAGTGGTGGAAGTTGTGCTGGTGTATAAAGTGAAGGCATTAGGCCTATTGCTTCAGCTATTGAGGTATTATGTGAATTTTTGCCAATGAAATACCGCCTATTCCGTAGTTTCATCACCTCGGCAGATATAGTGGGGGTGGGGGCACTACAGGTAGAAGCAGTCACGGTTCCCCAGACATGTATGCTAATATATCCTATGTTGAAGTGTTGTTAGTGCCAAAGGTGGAGGTCTTGGACTCCCCATTGTTGCTGGGGGTGGGAGGGGGTCGACATACAGGAATGATTGAGGTGTTGTTGAGATGGCTATCACCTAACGTGTGTATGGTCAGGGCCGTCTTAACGCATGGGCGCGCTGGGCAGTTGCCCGGGGGCCCCACGAGGATAGGGGGCCCATTTGTATTTTTATTCCTGTGAGTGGCTGTGTAGGGAGGGGCCACAGGGCTCTGCTTTGCCCGGAGGCCTATAATGCTGTTAAGACGGCCCTGTGTATGGTGTATCATCATCATCACTGTTTGGCGTCCATTTTCCAGCCTAGCATGGGTTAGATGAGTTGCCATGTTGTGGGCAATGCTAGGTCAGGTGACCATATCTTGCACATACAGAACTGTTTTCTTTTACATATGTAATATATAAGGGTTATATATATGTATGTAAATGAGAGTGTGTGTATGTGTGGGGATGTTAGTATGCTCACATAATTAAACACACACACATATACATGCATATGTATGCATGTATATGGCTTAGTGGTTAGAGCATTGGGCTTGCAATCGAAAGGTGTGAGTTCAATTCTCAGACCGGGTGATGCGTTGTGTCCTTGAGCAAGACACTTTATTTCACATTGCTCCAGTTTACTCGGCTGTAGAAATGAGATGATAGGGACTGAGGTCCCTATCATTCCACTGCAAAATGGTCATGGAGGTGCCATGGCAAAAAAGCACCCAGTACTCACTGTAAATGAGGCTGGTGTTAGGAAGGGCATCCAGCTGTAGAAATCAAGCCAGAATCAGTTCCCGTATGAACAAGACAAGGTCAGTCGACCAGACACTGCTCACAACAGGACAACTCGTCTAACCCATGCTAGCATGAAAGAATGGACGTAAAACGGTAATGATGATGATGATGATATATATATATATATAGTATTCTGGTTTTATCATTCACCAGTCAATGAAAAGCTGGTTTCTCAAGGCTCTTTGATTGGAATTTAGACAAAAATAAATAAGGTACTCATGCATATATGTATCTGCAGATGTATATATGAGTTCCTGCACATCATTTCATGTGTAGAACTCCATATCTTTGTATATCTAATTGTACATATACATGTTTCTTTATCTATATATGTGTACATGTATGTAATATATATGGATAAATAAATATATGTATAAATTATTTCACATTGCTCCAGTTTACTCAGCTGTAGAAATGAGATGATAGGACTAGGGTCCCTATCATTCCACGGCAAAGTGGTCGTGGAGGTTCCACGGCAAAAAAGCACCCAGCACACACTGTAAATGAGGTTGGTGTTAGGAAGGGCATCCAGCTGTAGAAATCAAGCCAGAATCAGTTCCCGTATGAGCAAGACAAGGTCAGCCGACCGGACACTGCCCACAACAGGACAACCCGTCTAACCCATGCTAGCGTGGAAGAATGGACGTAAAACAGTGATGATGATGATGATGAAATTACATACATATATTAATATGTATATATGTAATATGTATGTATGCAATATATTTATATGTTACATATATATATATATAATATATATGTATGTAATATATGGAATATATGTATTATTTCATTTTTCATTTCATTTTACGTCCGCTTTTCCCTGCTTGCAAGGGTGGGACGGGAACTGATTCTGGCTTGATTTCTTCAGCTGGATGCCCTTCCTAACACCAACCTCATTTACAGTGAGTGCTGGGTGCTTTTTTGCCGTGGCACCTCCACGACCACTTTGCAGTGGAATGATATGGACCCCAACCCCTATCATCTCATTTCTACAGCTGAGTAAACTGGAGCAATGTGAAATAAAGTGTCTTGCTCAAGGAAACAACACATCACCCGGTCTGAGAATTGAACTCACTATATATATATATATATATATATATATATATATATATATATATATTACATACATGTGTAATATATGAGGGTTATATAAATGTATGTAAATGAGTGTGGGTGCGTTTGTATGCTTGTGTGATTAAACACACACATATACGTGTACAAACACACACACACACACACACACACACACACACACACACACACACACACACACACACACACACACACAGATGTATGCATGTAAGTATGTAAAATCTATGTATTGAAGGAAAATACCTGCTGGTATTTTGTTATGTCCTGATATATTAGTACAATAAAAAGTACTGGGTTGATATAAGTGACTAAAACTCTTCTACGCAGTGCTCCAGCATGACCACAATTAATCACCAAAACCAGTAAAATAAATAGAATGAAAGCAAGTGTAGGCATTTGAATTGATATGGTTAATTAAAAGGAAAGGTAAGGAGCTGGTTGTCAAATCAGACCAAAGAAATATTGTTGGTGCTATTGGCTGGTCAGAACTCCTGACAGATGCATCTCCACTTTTACAGATGTATTCCTACACCTGATACACTGTGACAGTTGCATAGTGACATACATGACCTGGGCATTATGGTCAGCAGCGATTTGCATTGGACAAAGCACGTCTCTAAAATTGTCAAGAGGGCCGAGGGTGTCTTAGCATCACTCAGCAAGACCTTAGTCAACTGCTCTCCAGCTATCTATTTAAAGCTGTATACAGCTATGGTGCGGCCACACTTAGAATTTGCATCACCAGTCTGGAACCCTTATCTTGCTCAGAACATTGACTGCCTGGAAACTGTTCAGAGACGTGCAACCAAGCGAATACCCTCCATCAGGCATCTACCATACTCTGAACGCCTTGCTTCCCTGGGCATGGATACATTGAAGCTCCGACGTCTGGCAACTGACTTGGTAAACACCCACAAGATTATTAACCATCTTGCCAACAACAACCCTGAGTACCTTTTTGATTTCCATGTGTCTAACACCTGTGGGCATGCCAACCAAGTCAGAAAACAGCACAGTTCCCATGACTTTCGGAAACATTTTTTCACGCTCAGGGTTGCTGAAGCATGGAACAAACTCCCTGCATCAGTTGTTAGCTGTCGAGACACTGCATCCTTTAAAACCTCCATGCTTCCTGAGATTCGCCAACACTATACCTAATATTCCCCCTCCATACACATACACACATTTATATCATGACTCATACACTATTCACTTCCCTGACATTTGTATATTATTCTATGTACCATACGTGCACCTTTGATGAGTTTTAGTGCACCTGAGCACTGTACACAATAATTTCATTATTATAAGACCCAACACTGGCCACAACTCCTGGCAGATGCATCTCCACTTTTGTAGATGTGTTCCTACACCTGCTACACTGTGTAAGCACTGTGACATTTGCATAGTGACATACAAGACCCAGCCTATGGTTAATAAACATAACATAGATTTATTAACAGCAATAATAGTTTTCTTCTGCATATGACAATTGTTAGTGTCATGTGTTATTTTTGAAATATTTTTTTGGCTTATCTAATAAAGAAATAAAAGAGAAAGAAAAGAAAGTAAAACAATAAAAAGAACAGTTTTAACTGACACCAGTAATTCATCCGAGACACAATTAATGTTGTGTCACTGGAAAATATACTAAATATAGCTGTGTAAAACCTGTACCACGTCACTTGCTAATTATATATAGTAATTAATTGTTTCTACGTTAGGCACAAGGCCAGCAATTACCCAGTACATTACTGGTACTTTATTTTATCGACCCCGTAAGGATGAAAGACAAAGTTAACCTTGGCGGGATTTGAACTCAGAATGGCAAGGGCCGTAACTCTATACATCAAAGCATGGCGTCCGACCCTCTACCGATACTGCCAATTCACCGCCCTATATATAGTAATTAATAAATGAATATAAGAGTGTGTCAGGGTGTCAAAATAGTTTATATTTAAGTAAAGAAATAAATATAGAAACATAACAAAAGTCTTGCATGGGATTTGAACTCACGATATATAAGTTGCCAAATTTTAGATGTTTTATCTATTATTCAGTCAGTCTGCCACTTCATGAATGTGTAAGCAGTACTGTGTTCCAGATTTTATTATCATTAGTAGCAATATATAATCAGTTATAAATATTTACTCGTTGTTAACCCAACAATTTAAATATAACTTTCCATATATATATATATATATAAATATGTATATATATATATATATATATATATATATATATATATATATATATATATGTATATTATATATGTATATATATTTATATATATATATATATATATATATATATATATAAATATATATATATACACATATATATCATCATCATCATTATCTTCGTTTTTTTACACCCATTTCCCTTAACCCATGCCACCGTGGAGAAATGGACATAAAATGATGATGATATATATATATCCCATCATCATCATCATCATCATCATCATCGTTTAACGTTCGTGTTCCACGCTTGCATGGGTTTGGACGGGGGTTTTCCCACTTGAGGCAAGAGTGGTTGTCTTGCTCGCATAGGACTGTCTGGCAGGTTTTCTACAGTTGGATGCCCTTCCTAACACCAACCACATTTACAGTGTGGGTCTGGGAGGTTTTTACCGTGTTGCCTACACGGCCACATTTCAGCGTGGACTGTGTGTTTTTTGTCGTGACACCTACACGATCTCATTTGTTTCGGCCTGGATGTTATGGGGCCAACATAACTTTACATTGAAAGGGGCGGCGTGGATGGGGTGGGGGTGGTGTATTTTGTTAGAGATGCCTACTGACTGTAGTAGGTTTTACTTTGTATTTAGGTAAGGCGGGTCTTCTCTATTACTGAGTACCGCCAAAGGTCTCGGTCCAGTGACATTGTCTTGGAGAGGTGTAAGTGTGTGAGGTCGGAATTTATCAGGTCGTCCCAGGTTTTTCTGGGTCTGCCTACTCCGTGGCTACCGTCTATCTTTATTGCCCTGCACTTTTTTATACAGCTGTCATCTTTCATGCGCATCACGTGACCATACCAACGTAGCCTTCTCTCGAGTAAACAACATCTGATCCCTCTTATTTCTAATTTTTCTCTTAGTTCGTTTATGCTTTGCCATTCACGTATATTACTATTACACATCCAGCGGAGCATGCAAGCTTCGTTCCTCTCTAGTCTGCGTATATCCTCTGCACACAATGCCCAGGTCTCACTGCCATGCAGCATTGCTGTTCGTATGCAGGCATCATACAGCCTGCCTTTCATTTTTAGGGAGAACCCTTTAGCGGCTAATAGTGGTATAAGCTCTCTGAACTTTTTCCATCCAGTTCTGACTCTAGCTACTGTACTTTCAGAGCACCCTCCCCCACTGCTGATTTTGTCACCCAGGTAACGGAAGCTGTCCACTATTTCTATAGAACCCTCTGTGCAATTGAAAGAGCTAGTATTTTGTGGGCTTTTGCTGCTACTTATTGCACCAGAGCACCGGCCACATGTAAAATCTATGTTCTTAGTTAGCTTACCTGTGATCCCACTACATCTTTTATGCACCCATACTTTGCATTTGGGACATAAAATGGAGTTTCTACCTACGCCTTTCCTACACACTGAGCATGGCCATTTCCCGGAAGGGACCGGCGCCTTATTTTCTTTCCTACAAACTAGAACTTTAGTCTTAGCCAGGTTAATTTTAAGGCCTTTTGATTCTAGGCCGTGCTTCCATGTTTGGAATTTCTTCTCTAGCTCGGCCATTGATTCAGCTATAAGCGCTAGATCATCAGCGTATAGGAGTTCCCATGGGCAGCCGGTCTTGAACTCCACTGTTATAACCTGAAGGACAATAATAAATAGTAGGGGGCTAAGAACAGAGCCCTGATGAACACCAACTTTTACGCTAAACTCTTCACTATATTCATTGTTAATTCTAACCTTGCTGACTGTTTCTTTATACATGGCTTGTATAACTCTCACAAGCCATTCATCAACACCTAGTTTTCTAAGAGCCCACCAGATAATGGAACGGGGGACTCTGTCGAAGGCTTTCTCCAAGTCGACAAAGGCTAAGTATAGGGGTTTACTTTTAGCTAGGTACTTCTCCTGCAGTTGTCGTACAATGAAAAGAGCGTCTGTGGTACTTTTACCTGACACAAACCCGAACTGCATTTCATCTAGATCAATTCTCTCTCTGATTAGTTGCGCTATTATTTTTTCTGTGACGTTCATGACCTGGTCGATTAATTTAATGCCTCTATAGTTACTCCTATCTAGGGCATCTCCTTTACCCTTGTAGCAGTTAATGATGATGCTGCTATGCCAGTCCTTCGGAACAACCCCATTCTGTATGACTTGGTTTACTATCCGGGTGACCATGGTGTGTCCCACCGTTCCAGAACCTTTCAGCATTTCAGCAACTATTTCCGAAGGACCAGCCGCCTTACCCATCTTCATATCTTTGATTGCCTTACTTATTATACTACCTTCGACTAACACTGCTGGTCCCTTTATTGGGTCGATATGGGGGAGACTGTCTTTCTCCCATTTATTCTCCTCATTTAGTAGCCTTTCGTAGTGACACTTCCAAGCTACCTTCTTATCAGCGTCAGTGATGGCAAGTACACCATCATCATTAAGTACACACTTCTCCCCGACAATATCACGGTTTTCCTTGACACATTGCCTAGCAATCCTGAACACCTCACGTTTTTGGTCCTCGCGTTGTAGAACATGCTTGAACTTTCTTTCCTCTGCTTCCCTTCTTGCGAAGTACTCTTCTCTCCTAGCTTCCCTCCTGGCACTTGATAGTCTTCTCTACTTCCCCCATCCCGCCATACTTTCCAAGCCTGCTTTTTGGCCTTAATTGACTCCTCCACCTTACTGTTCCACCACCATGTTACTCTCCTCCTGCCTATAGGCCTGCTCCAGCCACAGACTTCGTCTGCTGCCATCAGCAGGTTTGCTTTCAGGAATTCCCACTATATATATATATATATATACATATGATATACATATGTATGTATTTATATATGTATGTATATATATATATATATATATATATATATATATATATATATATATATATATATATACATATGATATACATATGTATGTATTTATATATGTATGTATATATATATATATATATATATATATATATATATATATATATATATACATATATATGATATACATATGTATGTATTTATATATGTATGTATATATATATATATATATATATATATATATATATTTATTTATATATATATGTGTGTATCTGTGTGTATTTTTCTTTTACCAAAATTCCTAAAGATGAATTGGATTTATTGTTTTTGATATTGCCTGTTGTTTTATTGGCATAAGTGTCAAAATTAACTCTTTATAGTTTCTGGAAATCTCTTTTAAACTGGCAGATATTATTTTCCAGTAGAAATAGTAATAATTGTTTCTACTTTTGGCACAAGGCCAGCAATTACCCAGTACATTACTGGTATTTTATTTTATCGACACCCGTATGGATGAAAGGCAAAATTAACTTCTGCGGGATTTGAACTCAGATCATAAAGGGACGTAACTATGCTGGAAAGGATGTCCGACCCTCTACCAATACTGCCAAATAATAACTGTTTTTACTTTTGGCCCAAAGCTAGCAATTTGAGGGGAAAGGGAAAGTCAATTAAATCGCCCCTACTGAGTTACTGGTACTTTATTTTATCGACCCCATGAGGATGAAAAGTGGAATTTGAACTCAGAATGTAAAGGACCATAACTATATGCCACAAAACATGTCATCCGGACCTCTATCGATACTGTCAATCAACCATCCTAATAAGATTAATAATAATAAGGCCAGTAATTTGAAGGGGAGGGGAAAGTCGATTAAATCGACCCCAGTGCATTACTGGTACTTTATTTTATCGACCTCGTAAGGATGAAAGGCAAAATTAAGCTCGGCGGGATTTGAACTCAGAATGTAAAGGGCCGTAACTCTATGCTGCAAAGCATGGTGTCCGACTCTCTACCAATACTGCCAATCCACCGCCCTAATAAGATTAATAATAATGGTTTCTGATTTAGGCACAGAGCCAACAGCTCGGTCTGTGAAAATCCATCAAGCCCTTGTTTACAGAAATATTGTCAAGGGCATGACAGCCTATTTAGTTTTGGTGATTTACATGCTAAATGAAATCCTGTACACTCTGTAAAGTAGTTGGTGATAGGGCATCCAACCAAACAAAGGAACAGGAGGACTCTTCTGCTGTGTTGAAGACATGACAACCTCCTTAGAGCTGGTACCACAATAAAATACATGCAACCAAGCGAATACCCTCCATCAAGCATCTACCTTACTTTGAACGCCTTGCTTCCCTGGGCATGGATACATTGAAGCTCCGACGCCTGGCAACTGACTTGGTAAACACCCACAAAATTATTAACCATCTTGCCAACAACAACCCTGAGTACCTTTTTGATTTCCATGTGTCTAACACACGTGGACATGCCCACAAAGTCAGAAAACAGCACAGCTCCCATGACTTTCGGAAACATTTTTTCACACTCAGAGTTGCTGAAGCATGGAACAAACTCCCTGCATCAGTTGTTAGCTATCGACACACTGCAACCTCCATGCTTCCCGAGATTCGCCAACACTATACCTAACATTCCCCCTTCATACACATACACACATTTATATCATGACTCATACACTATTCACTTCCCTGACATTTGTATATTATTCTATGTACTATACATGCACCTTTGATGAGTTGTAGTGCACCTGAGCACTTTACACAATAATTTCATTATTATTATTATAAGTAATTACATTATTAATTATCTTAAAAGTTGAAACAATTATTAGTCCTGTGTGCTAATAATGAAATCATTATAGTAATTGCATAATAAGTACCCATTTAGAAAAGAGTAAAAGAGCAATAGCACTTAAACAACAACAACATTTTGGTAATCAACTGTGACTATTATCTTTAACAGGGCAGTGGATTGGCAGTATCGGTAGAGAGTCGGACGCCATGCTTTGACGTATAGAGTTACGGCCCTTGCCATTCTGAGTTCAAATCCCGCCGAGGTTAACTTTGCTTTTCATCCTTACGGGCTTGATAAAATAAAGTACCAGTAAAGCACTGGGTAATTGCTGGCCTTGTGCCAAACGTAGAAACAATTATCTTTAACAATTACACTAAATAATTGTTTCTACTTTTGGCAATTACACTAAATAATATCAAAGGGATCTTTTTCTGAAATTTCAATATAATTGGATACTCATTTAGTTGTCCTTGAATTTGGTAGATTGCACCACCACCACCAGGGCCGGATTTAATGGGGTAAAAGGGGGCAATTGCGCCAGCCACCCTACAGTGGGGGGCCCCATCAGTGACAGCCATAGCAATTTATTTGTGCCCTCAGCTGGGCTTTTTAGTTTAAGGTTGATTAGAATTTTTGAATTTAATAACTGTATGTATAACTTTTCAATTCTAATTACTTGTGCCAAACTAACTTTGATATGTAAAATTGGGGAGTTTGCTGTGTATTCTAATTTTTTGTGTATGAGCACCCCCAAACATGAAGTGCCCCGGGCCCCTGAAGATCTAAATCCAACCCTGGTCCCTCCGCTTTCTTAACTACTTGTAGTCAATATTTCTTTTAACTTAAATGTTGATACTATTGATCTGATAGATAGAGGAACATTTTGTTTATAGTCATCAAATTTTTTGCCCTGGTCTGTTTTACATGAGTTACTGTATATTCTTGTATATAAGCCAAGAAATATGTGACAAAAAAAAATCGATGGTAAAGTTATATTTGAGGTCAATATTTTGGTGATTTTCACCAACTTTAAAATTCAATGTTGGAGGTAAATATTACACCGGTCTCACTTTGGAAGTGAATATTTCACTGATTTCACTTTCAATCTGAAATTCGTATTTTCTGTGGGTTTTTGATACGCTTTGAATGAATATGGCCTACAAAACGGTTGGAAATTAGTAAAAAATTATTATATAATGATTTTAATATATGTATATTATGCTGGTACCACAAAACATCCAGCCACACTGTAAAGTGATTGTGTAGGTGTCACAACAGAAAGCACCCAGCCCACACTGTAAAGTGGATATGTAAAAGACACAGCAAAAAGCACCCAGGACATACTGTCAATGTGGTTGGCGTTAGGAAGGGCATCTAGCCGTAGAAAACTAGCCAGAAACAGTCCTATATGAGCGAGAGACGATCACCCGACCCAACTTGCCTTTAAAAGGGACAAATCCATCTAACTTATGCTAGCGTGGAAGATAGACGTTAATCGATGATGATGATAATGATGATAATGAAGTTGTGAAACAAAAACTTTACTCAAAATGACATTAAAAACATTTTAAATATCAAAATCTTCATAAATATATTCTCTATTCATGAGAATTTCAAAACTGCACCATCTAAACATAATGAGTTGATTAGCTTCATCAGCTTATAAATGGTGTTTGTTTTTTGGCCTATTTCTCATACATAAAATAGGAGTTGGTTTATATTCGGATCAACTTATATTCAAGTTTATACAGTAACTCTTGATTCAACAGTAGCAATTCAATGAAGTTTTCACTTTGATATGGCCATTCCATTTTTAACGAGGGCATGTTGCATTAAGACTTAGGATTTAGAATATGCAATCACAATTTTAACGATGATAGTTAAATTTATTATTTTTTTTTTGAAAGCATATATCTTTAATGATATCTTTGAAAATACAATTCGGACTTATATACAATTGATGAGGTGTGGTAAATAAATATGTACATATACACCAGGTTTGAACACAATGGAATCAAACTCTCACTGTCACTGTCACTGTATATCTCTCTCCTGACACTTAGTAGAACTCTTGAGAATATACAGTATTCTCTAAAGTATACATCGGCTGATTAGCCTAATTTGCATACCGAGTGTTTTTATGGCTGACTTTGCTGAAAATGATCAACAAAATTAGTTTTTGCTCTAACATAGTGGATACATAAATGCACTCTTGAGTTTTGTATCAAATAATAATAATATTCGATTCATTTGCAAATCCTTTGAGCAACTGGAACATTCATCATTAGAACCGACGGATTTCCAACACAATAGATTACATGTATAATTAACTATAGTCTGTATGTAACATATAATTAATCCTAGTCAGTTTTAGTGAAAACAACTCTATACATAACAGGATAATTATAAGGTGTTTATACCTAAATAATAGGGCCATGGGGAAAAAATAGACATTTGGTATACCAGGTCTAAGGTTAGTGTAAGGAGATTCAAAATTGTAATAGTTCAGTGCATGGTCTTGTATTTAGGTTTTAACTTGGGTTAAATAGTAGTAGTAGCAGCAGCAGCAGTAGTAGTAGTAGTAGTAGTAGTAGTAGTAGTAGTAGTAGTAGTAGTAGCAGTAGTAGTAAAAGAAGAAAAAAAGCACGATCAGTACAATGATGATTTGAAATAAGATATACTAAGGTTATGGTCAATGAAGAGGATAATTCAGAAGAGTTTCAACAGCATGACTAAGCATTTTTCTTGCGTATAATATACACTGCTGAATGTTACATACATGTCATTGTATATAATTAAGCTATGTTGTAAATTATCCCCTTTTGTCAAAACATTTACATTTTCCACAAGTGTGGGGGGCAGTTATGAAAACTAGTTCCATCTCCATCTCTATCTAAAAAATAATTCATAAACACACACTCAAATCTTTATATACACATGCATTTATAATTGGCTAAGCATCCTAAAGATTGTATACTCACATCTCCCCTTCCATACACATATATGTGTGTATATCTGGACTCATACACTGTTCACTTTTCTGACATTTGTACATTATTCTATGTATCATACTATACATGCACCTTTGATGAGTTGTAGTGCACCTGAGCACTGTACACAATAATTTTAATTATTTTATTATTTAGATCTATACATACAATATATATACATGTGATAATGATGATAATGGTGATGATATACAATAATACAAAAGGTGATAGTCAAACTTGTGACAGTATCACTATTTAACTCTTTTGAAACAATTATAGTTTATAATTATAATGAATCTACCGTAGAATTGTAAAAATACATATTTGTACTCTTTTGTTGAGATATTGTTTTATTATCAAAGTAGGATAAAAACAAAACAAATCAATACTGGTTTCTGATTTAAGCACAAGGCCAAGAATTTTGAGGGAGGGAAAGTCAATTAAATTGACCCCAGTGTGTTACTGGTGTTTTGTTTTATCAACCCTGTAAGGTTGAAAGGCAAAGCTAACCTTGACAGGATTTGAACTCAGAAATCAGAAATCATTCTTACGGGGTCAATAAAATAAAGTACCAGTAATACACTGGGTAATTGCTGGCCTTGTGCCTAACGTAGAAACAATTATTATTATTATCATTACTATTATTCATGTCTAGATATTTCTAAAAAATGCCTGATATATAACACCTTACCGAGATGTCAGGTGATGCCCATATGGGTGCCTGATTATTTCAAAGCCTTAGCCTCACCATCAGCCATGGTATTGCTGTGAGCATGTAGGCTTGTCTCAAAATTTTCCATTGACCCTTGTGGTGGGTGGCCGATTGTTGCACTTGGTGGTGAATTGATGGTTGTTGTTTTTTTCTTTCTCAATTTGATCATATACTTTTGTGTATTATATTTGTATTTATTATATGTGTTTATATTTTCATCCTGTAAGAATTATAAACAGTTTGTAATGTTATTTATACAACTGTGAATAATAAAAGTTTCATCTTTCTTGACTAAATAATGGATGAATAAATAGGAGGATGTGATATGCAAAATTGTGTAAGAATTATAAAATTATGTAAGAAATATATAAAACAAAAAAAATAGCTTTTATCATTATTATTATTATCATTATTATTATTCACATCTAGATATTTCTCAAAAGGGCTTTATATAGAGCTAAATAATAGATGAATAAATAGGAGGATGTGATATGCAAAACTGTGTAAGAATCATAAAATTATGTAAGAAATATATGAAACAAAAATAGTTTTTGTCATTATTATAGCCAGGAAGGGCAGGCAGTTTTTACCTGCCTGGTGGCCATGGCAAAAGAGGTTGTGTGGTGGATGCATTTGAAAGGGCTGAAGACGAGCACGTACTTCTTTGATGATGCCCTGATTAACTTTTTCAAATTTCATTTGAAAAGGAAAATCAGGGTGGAGAGGGAAGTGCTCGCTTCCAAGCAATTTGTTGAAAGATGGGTGAGAGAGGCAAGCATGGCCCAAGTGAATGGGCCTACTCAGAGTATGTACCTGTAGATTGGAGGTGGAGAACTGGGAGACGGCACTTGCTCTGATGGTCAGGGTCACCGTTTAATGGGCTTTCTCCACGAGTGCTCCTCGGCAGTCTCTCCTCTATTGGGGAATTTTCCTTTCTTTCTTTTTTTTTGTTATTTACTTTGTTTTTTCATTACACGCAGAAATGCCCATTTGTACCGTCCTGTGCTATCCTTAATGTTATACTTTATGTCAACCCTTGTAGTTAATAAAGAAAGCATTATTATTATTATTATTGAATGCCATGGTTGACGGAGGCTCGGCTCTGTAAGGTATAGTAATTTTTAACCGTTAAAACAATTGTAAATTGTTTAAAACTTGAACCAAATTGTTGATAAAGACACCCTCCTCCTCGTGAGAGGGGTCTTTCTGTCCGTTATTTGGCCCTTCGGGGTTAAATAACCAGTTATTGGGGTTTTGTACCCAAAATTTCATTTTAAACAAAAAACAACATAGCTACGAAAAAGAAATTTCATACGTCATTCCCACTCATTCCGTCTTCTTCTTCCTCAATCATCACTACAGCAGAGAGAAGATTGTCTCTCTCCCTCCCTTCTTTAAATGTGTCTCTCTCCCTCCCTTCTCTTTCGCAAGTGACGAAAGAAAAGAAAAGTCTCGTGCAAAGCGTGCAAGGTTTCTCCACGACGACGACGACAGCGACGAAACAGGTGTGCGGGAAATACGAAAACCCAGTTCATTCGTCTGACGTCAGGAATAATAGCAGTAGCAGCCGTAATAACAACAGCAACAGTGACAATGAAAACAACAGTAGCAGCCGCAACAGCATCACCAGCAGCATAAACAACAACAGCATTAGCAACAGCAACACCAACAACAACCACAGCAACAGCGGCGGAGGCAGTAGTCGTAGTACCTGCAGCAACAACAAAAGTACCAGCAGCTCTGACGATAACAACAACAGCAGAGAAAAACCAATCTCATTTGCAGGTATTGCGAAAAACTTGGAAACAATCCTCATAACAAATGAGGAATTAGAGGAAGCGAAGAAGATGGTGACAAAGAACGGACACCGAGCAATCTGCAAGGCAGCGAAAAATTTTTTCGAAACCCAAGAGCACTGTACGGTCACGTACCGTACAGTAAGTACAAAATCCCGTAGGGTGGAAAGAGCCACAGAGGCCCAAATACAAAAAGCCTTGGGGTCTGTGTGGCAGCGGAAAACGCACATCACCCGAGGCAAAAAATACGCCACCGTAGATGTACTTTTTGCCACACCCCAGGAGGCAAAGGCCCAATCAGTAGTGACCCTAAGGAGCGAGGAAATGGTGTTGGTGCCCTCCTACTGCGGGCAAAAAATTGTGAGGGTCAAACTGACCCACGTCCCCCCCGGAATGACCCCTTCTTGGCTGGCCGCGTCTGTCCTCGTCGGAATCGAGGACAAAACAACTGTACTGCAAGTACAGAAAAAAGTAAGAGAAGATTGGGTCGGCTCCTCCATTGAGATGCTAATCCAAACCAACCAGGAGTGCATCGAAGCTATCCCGGATGTGATAGACTTCGATAACGGCACTCAACTGCCCATAAGTGTTGAGGGCAAACGCCCGAAATGCTTTCGCTGTGGATCGAAGACTCACCTCAGGGCCTTCTGCAACGAGAAGACCCTGAGAAAGGAGAAAACCCCCCTCCTTCGGAATCCGGCTCCACGGCTACCAGCAACAGGACAAGCGGCAACCAGGAACGATAGGTCCGTGGCACCCATACCCACTCCACGGAAATCAAAGACAGCAGCAGCAGTGGAAATATTATCAACAACAACAGCAATACCAAATGCAGCTGCAACAGAGACTCCAGTGCAAACATCACCAACAACAACAAGTGAAAGAGTGGAGCTGGTACCCCTCCCCGACCTTACAGAATCAGACATGGAGTGTGAGGTGGGAGAGGGATGGCAAAAGGTCGCAAGAAGGCACAAACGCAGAAGCAGCGCATCGTCGCCTTTGAAAAGGGAGGAAAGAAATGAGAAAAGGGTAAAGTCTACTGCAAAGAGACCCACAGCAGCAACACCACCAACACCATCACCACCCACACCAGCACCACCATCACCACCGGCGACAACCCCACCGCCAACAACACCTTCAACACCACCACCACAAGCACCAACATCGCAAACACAACAACAAAACACACACACCCAGCAACAACGACAAGAAAATAGCAGAACCACACCCCACCCCCAGAAAAACAAATGCACGGCAATAAACACACACAACAAGAAACTAATGACTTACATAATTGAACACACAGACATTTCACAACAGGACTACATAATACCAGCACCAATCAAAACGCCAACTAACATAAGACTGCTAAAAATAGCACAGAAACAATACACAAACATTAAAACGAAATTCCCCAACGCAGTTGGTGATTTCAGGGACCTAGGAGGAACCATTAATCGAAGAGTATATTCAGACATTCTCTTAGAAGAGCCGACGACCAGCCGAAGGGACGATTCAACGGTCCCTTCACCAGACGATCAAGTGAAAAGGGATGTAAAAACCATCCCTCCTCTACCAAAAGTACGGTAAGTGGTCTTTCCCATCTTTTCCACTCTATTTTAAACATGACCTCACTCAGAATAGGCAGCATAAATGCGCGTGGCTTGGGGTCGTCATGGAAGCAGGGTCACCTGCTCAACGACCTCAGGTCACTAAACATAGATGTAGTGGCCATCAGCGAGACCAGAATCTCCGAAGCACGGGCCTTCGCACCGATCTTCGGCGGCTACGATGTGTACGCATCTCCCAGCCGTCCTGGATCGGGTGGAGGAGTTGCTGTGCTTTTTCGGAGAGGTTTGGATCTCGCCATACGGGCCATCTTCCTGGACCCAGAGGGTAAGCTGGTGGTGCTGGACGTGACCAGCGGAGACGGGCAAGCTTTCAGGCTAGTGGCCGTCTATGCCCCGACAGGAGCAGGGCGGCCTGATTTCTTCCGGCGTCTGGAGACCTTTCTTGGAACGTCGCGCTCTTTAGTGTTAGTGGGCGACTGGAACGGGATCTTAGATGCACGCTGGGACTGTGTGGGATTAGCGGATAGGGGTGGAGGGTGCAAGAGCCTCACCAACCTGCTCAGGCGTTTTGAACTGTCTGACAGGTACCGATTGGATTTCCCGAATGTGCCAATGTGGACTTGGACAAACCGCATAGGGTCATCCAGATCATATCTAGATAGAGTATTTTGTAGGGAAATAGATAGGTCTAGCATAGGCTGTCCACAATTCAAGATAGTCAGCTACACGGACCACAAATTCGTGATCTGTGTGCTTGACCTAGATAGGCTTCATAGACGAGGACCCGGCTACTGGAAGCTAAACGCGTCCTTACCAGCGCGCAAGGCCTACAGAGACCGGATTAGCGAACTAGTTAAGCGGGCGTTGACGGGGGCCATCGTCAACAACAAGTGGTGGTTTGCTCTGAAAAGAGCGATTAGAATAGAATCGATTAGGTTTAGTAAGGCTTTAGCAATAGAGAAAAATAGAGCAGAGGGAGAACTAGTTAGAAAATTAGACGAGGCGCTTAGCAAAGGCATTGCGACCGACGTGCTTGCGGCGAAATTGGCCCTTGACCAATTCTTCAATGCAAAGCACGAAGGCTGCGTTGTCAGAGCTAGGGTGCGTGCTCTCAGACACGAGGGGACGAAAGCCGTTCAATGGGCCCGAGTGGCGGAGGCGCGTCGTGGCAACAAAGCCACGATCCGGTCTTTGGTGGACCACGACGGGCGCATGCTACTCGATCCCGGGCAAATGTGTGAAGCTTTTCAGCGACACTTCGCTCAGCTGTTCGGGGGCAGCGGGGGGCCGGGTAGAGGGATGGACTTTAGTGTCTACCTCGACGGACTGCCGCGGCTCTCGGCCACTGAGGCGAAGTGTTGCGAAAAGCCGATAACAGCCGCTGAAGTACGGGAGGCAATGACTGGCTGCACAAGGGGTAAATCGCCTGGTTTGGATGGTCTGCCCTATGAACTTTACGTACAGATGCCAGACTTGTTCGGAGGCCTCTTGGCGGACGTCTACTGCAACTGGCAACAGAACGGGAGAATTCCCAGTTCTGTGAGCCGAGGAGCGGTGGCACTGCTGAGAAAGGATCCGAACAAGGGGGATAACATAGACAATTTCCGGCCCATAACTCTGCTAAACACAGAGTTTAAGATTTTGGCCAAGGTGCTAGCAAAGAGGTTGGCGCTTGTCGTTGGTGGTCTGGTGGGAGAGGCGCAGACATGCGCCATTCCCGACAGATCCATCCACGACAACCTCCACCTCATGCGATACATCGTAGAGAGGGTAGCTAGGGAACCTGGCACGGGTGGGTCCTTGATCAATTTAGATCAGTCGAAAGCTTTCGATAGGGTCGACCATCGTTACCTAGCGGCAGTCCTGAGGGCGGCTGGCTTTGGGCCCGTCTTCAGAGGCTGGATCGCTGCCATGCACAGCGACATCTGCTCTGTGGTGAGAGTGAACGGTCACCTGTCGGAACCGTTCAACATCACGCGCTCGGTCCGCCAAGGATGTCCCCTCTCGTCCCTCTTGTACGTATTGACTCTCGAGCCATTACTGCACAAACTGGAGACGTTGAGGGGAGTCCCGCGCGAACTAGGATGCGGAAGATCCGTGTCAGCATATGCGGACGATGTCACCGTAGTGGTGTCGAACGCCAAACACATCGAGGCGATCGGCACTACACTAAGAGAATACGAAGCGGTGACAGGAGCAATGATCAACCAGGAAAAGTCAGTGGGCCTGCAGCTCGGCACCTGGAGAGGCAGGTCCATGCCGTCCAACAGCGTCGTCGGGCGCTGGACGGACGGACCGGTTAAATTGCTAGGGGTCTGGTTCGGTCCGGACCTCCAGACGGACAAAAACTGGGACGAGGTGACGAGCAGGGTGGCTTCTCTCACCCAGAAATGGGCGGAGAGGAAGCTATCCCTGAAAGGTCGAGCGGAGGTGGCTAACGCGTACATCGCGTCTGTCATCTGCTACCGCCTAACCGTCGTACCTTGTCCTAAGCCTCGCCTGACTGCGCTGGAGCGTTTGCTCTTTCGCTTTTTGTGGAAGGGACGTGCTCCGATGGTCAGGCGGTCCATCTGTTGTCAACACCCGCTACGTGGAGGGCTGGGCATGCCGTGGCTGATGATGCGCAGGCACGCGCTCAGGCTACGACATCTCCACCTCTTCCTCGACGGTGATCAGGTGTGGTCGCCGTTTGCTAGACGCGTTTTTCCCCAGCTCGTTTCCTTGACGGAGCTGCAGTCCTGGGTCAAGCGAAGACCGAGAGGGAGCGCCTGGAGACTGGAATGTCTTCAGGCGCTCACAGCCCTCGACCAATCGGGCAATGTGATCGGTGGAAACTCCACCTCGGCGTTCTATAGAGGATTAGTGGAGGGGAAGAGCGACGACGTACTTGGGGAAACTCTAGGCGTCGACGAAAATCAACTAGCCAATCTCTTCGGAAGAACTTTCGGGCCAGGGCCTATGGACAACTTCCAGAAATCTCTGGCCTGGCAGTGCTACCGAGGAGCCTTGCCAGTTCGGGATAAACTCTACAGGCATGGAGGTGCCGTCAGCCGGGCATGTCCGAGATGCGCGCAGGGCGACGAAACCGTCCTGCACGCACTCGTCCAGTGTCCGAAAATTGCTGACTTGTGGGTTTATGTCGAACACCTGCTGTCGCGTTTAGGACGGATCCAGCTATCATCTGAGTCTATCGTGAGGATTGCCCCGCCCTCCTCCTTTAGCCGGGAAGGGCAGGCAGTTTTTATCTGTCTGGTGGCCATGGCGAAAGAGATAGTATGGTGGACACGTTTGAAAGGGCTGAAGACGAGCACTTACCTCTTCGGTGATGCTCTGATTGACTTTTTCAAATTTCATTTGAAAAGGAAAATCAGAGTAGAGAAGGAAGTGCTCTCTTCCCAGCATTTTGTTGAAAGATGGGTGAGAGAAGCAAGAATGGCCCGAGTGAATGGGCCAACTCTGAGTATATATCTGTAAACTAAAGGTGGAAAACTGGGAGAGGGCACTTGCCTTGGTGGTCAGGGTCATTGTGGCTTTTTACTGGGCTTTCTCCACAAATGTCCCTCCGAAGTCTCCCCCCTATTGGGGAATTTTTCATTGTTATTTTCATTGTTATTTTTGTTACATCCTCTGTTTTTGTTTTTTTACACGCAGAAATGCCCATTTGTAACTTTATGTAAACCCTTGTGGTTAATAAAGAAATCATTATTATTATTATTATTATTATTATTATTATTATTATTATTATTATTATTCCAACGCCGGAACCGCTGCCATCAGAAACAGAGCAGTCAGCGAAAAAGTCGGGAGCTTCTACAGAGAGTAGGAATACAACGTCCGTGGCACCCACACCAAAGCCACGGACAACAAAAATAGGGACGGCAGCTGCAGAAACAGAAACAGTTGCAGTAGCTGCACCTGTGTCAAGAACGGCAGACCAGGCTCCACCACCACCACCAACAACAACAACAACAAAGACAATGAGAGGGTAGAACTCATATCCCTCCCCGACCTCTCACAGTCGGACATGGAGTATGAGGCAGCTGAGGAGTGGAAAACGGTTGTCAACAAAAAGAACAAACGCAAACACACCACAGCTTCTCCCTCCAAAAGCGAAGGCAAAGAAAGAAGGATAAAGACTGCAAGGAGACTTGTAGCAACACCACCACCATCACCATCACCACCACAAGCATCACCACCAACAACAACCACACCACCACCAGCATCACCAAAAACAGCAACATCACAAACACAACAAAGCACACACACCCAACAGCAACAACAAGAAAACAGCAACAAAACCACCCCACCCCCAAAAAGGTACACAGCCATAAACATTGCACACCAAGGACTAATGGAACATATAAAACAACACACCGATATTTCAGACGTAAATTACCACACCCCACCAACATCAAGAACATTACCAAAAAACATTAACATTATGGAAATTGAACTCGAAGACTACAAACAATTAAAACAAAAATTCCCCAAACGCAGTTGGGGATTTCAGGGGGTCACTCTCCAAGAGAATCTATAAAGATATCGTTTTGGAGACAGCCATGTCCAGCCGAAGGGACGGTTCTACTGTCCCTTCACCACACGATCAATGTAAGTGATTCTTTCTCACTTACCCCGTTGCTCATCCAACATGGCCGTACTTAGAATAGGCAGTATAGATGTACGTGGCCTGGGGTCATCTTGGAAGCAGGGTCACCTGCTCAACGACCTCAGGTCACTAAACATCAGCGAGACCAGAATCTCCGAAGCACGAGCCTTCGCACCGATCTTCGGTGGCTACGATGTATACGCATCTCCCGTCGTCCAGGATCGGGGGGAAGGGTTGCCGTGCTTTTTCGGAGAGGCTTGGATCTCGACATACGGGCCATCTTCCTGGACCCAGAAGGTAAGTCGGTGATGCTGGACGTGACCGGCAGCGAAGGCAATGCTTTCAGGCTAGTAGCCGTCTACGCCCCAACAGATGCAGGACAGCCAGATTTCTTCAGACGTCTAGAGACCTTTCTTGGAACGTCCCGCTCTTTAGTGTTAGTGGGCGACTGGAACGGTATCTTAGATGCACGCTGGGATTATGTGGGGCTAGTAGACAGGGCAGGAGGGTGTAAAAGCCTCAACAACCTGCTCAGTCGTTTTGAACTGTCTGACAGGTATAGACTGGATTATCCGAATGTGCCAATGTGGACATGGCCAAACCGCATCGGGTCATCCAGATCGTATTTAGATAGGGTATTCTGTAGGGAAACAGATAAGGCTAGTGTAGGTTGTCCACAATTTAAAGTAGTCGACTACACGAACCACAAATTTGTGATCTGTGAAGTTGACTTAGATAGACTCCATAGGCAAGGGCCCGGCTACTTGAAGCTGAACGCGCCGTTCCCGGCGCGCAAAGCTTACAGAGACCAGATTAGCGAATTAGTTAAGCGTGCGTTGACGGGTGCGATCGTCAACAACAGGTGGTGGTTTAACCTGAAAAGGGCTATTAGATAAGAATCGATAAGGTTTAGCAAAGGAGTAGTGATAGAGGAAAATAGAGTAGAGGGAGAGTTAGTTAGAACGCTAGAAGAGGCGTTTAGGATAGGCATCACAACCAACGTGCTTGCGGTGAGATTGGCACTCGACCAATTCTTCAACGCAAATCAGGGTGGAGAGGCAAGTGCTGTCTTCTAGTAAGTTTGTTGAAAGGTGGGTGAAAGTGGCGAGTCTAGTCCGAGTGAACGGGCTCGCTCTGAGTATAAGCCTGTAGACTGAGGAGTGGGAAAAGTGCGAGAGGGTGCTTGCTCTGGTGGTCAGGGTACCCGTGGTCTTTTGTGTGGTTTTCACCACGAGTGACCCTCTGAGGTTTCCTCCTTCTTGGGCAATTTTTGTTGTTTCAATTTTTTTGGATTTCTAGCCCGATTTTGTTATAATCTGTTTGCACGACCAAAACCCACTTTGTATCGTCCTGTACTGTTCTGTGCCGTCTCTAATGTTTTTCTTGATGTCAGCCCTTGTGGCCAATAAAGAAATCATTATTATTATTATTATTATTATTATTATTATTATTGAATGCCATGGTTGACGGAGGCTCGGCTCTGTAAGGTATAGTAATTTTTAACCGTTAAAACAATTGTAAATTGTTTAAAACTTGAACCAAATTGTTGATAAAGACACCCTCCTCCTCGTGAGAGGGGTCTTTCTGTCCGTTATTTGGCCCTTCGGGGTTAAATAACCAGTTATTGGGGTTTTGTACCCAAAATTTCATTTTAAACAAAAAAACATGGCTACGAAAAAGAAATTTCATACGTCACTCCCACTCATTCCGTCTTCTTCTTCCTCAATCATCACTACAGCAGAGAGAAGATTGTCTCTCTCCCTCCCTTCTTTAAATGTGTCTCTCTCCCTCCCTTCTCTTTCACAAGCGACGAAAGAAAAGAAAAGTCTCGTGCAAAGCGTGCAAGATTTCTCCACGACGACGACGACAGCGACGAAACAGGTGTGCGGGAAATACGAAAACCCAGTTCATTCGTCTGACGTCAGGAATAATAGCAGTAGCAGCCGTAATAACAACAGCAACAGTGACAATGAAAACAACAGTAGCAGCCGCAACAGCATCACCAGCAGCATAAACAACAACAGCATTAGCAGCAGCAACACCAACAACAACCACAGCAACAGCGGCGGAGGCAGTAGTCGTAGTACCTGCAGCAACAACAAAAGTACCAGCAGCTCTGACGACAACAACAACAGCAGAGAAAAACCAATCTCATTTGCAGGTATTGCGAAAAACTTGGAAACAATCCTCATAACAAATGAGGAATTAGAGGAAGCGAAGAAGATGGTGACAAAGAACGGACACCGAGCAATCTGCAAGGCAGCGAAAAATTTTTTCGAAACCCAAGAGCACTGTACGGTCACGTACCGTACAGTAAGTACAAAATCCCGTAGGGTGGAAAGAGCCACAGAGGCCCAAATACAAAAAGCCTTGGGGTCTGTGTGGCAGCGGAAAACGCACATCACCCGAGGCAAAAAATACGCCACCGTAGACGTACTTTTTGCCACACCCCAGGAGGCAAAGGCCCAATCAGTAGTGACCCTAAGGAGCGAGGAAATGGTGTTGGTGCCCTCCTACTGCGGGCAAAAAATTGTGAGGGTCAAACTGACCCACGCCCCCCCCGGAATGACCCCTTCTTGGCTGGCCGCGTCTGTCCTCGTCGGAATCGAGGACAAAACAACTGTACTGCAAGTACAGAAAAAAGTAAGAGAAGATTGGGTCGGCTCCTCCATTGAGATGCTAATCCAAACCAACCAGTAGTGCATCGAAGCTATCCCGGATGTGATAGACTTCGATAACGGCACTCAACTGCCCATAAGTGTTGAGGGCAAACGCCCGAAATGCTTTCGCTGTGGATCGAAGACTCACCTCAGGGCCTTCTGCAACGAGAAGACCCTGAGAAAGGAGAAAACCCCCCTCCTTCGGAATCCGGCTCCACGGCTACCAGCAACAGGACAAGCGGCAACCAGGAACGATAGGTCCGTGGCACCCATACCCACTCCACGGAAATCAAAGACAGCAGCAGCAGTGGAAATATTAACAACAACAACAGCAATACCAAATGCAGCTGCAACAGAGACTCCAGTGCAAACATCACCAACAACAACAAGTGAAAGAGTGGAGCTGGTACCCCTCCCCGACCTTACAGAATCAGACATGGAGTGTGAGGTGGGAGAGGGATGGCAAAAGGTCGCAAGAAGGCACAAACGCAGAAGCAGCGCATCGTCGCCTTTGAAAAGGGAGGAAAGAAATGAGAAAAGGGTAAAGTCTACTGCAAAGAGACCCACAGCAGCAACACCACCAACACCATCACCACCCACACCAGCACCACCATCACCACCGGCGACAACCCCACCGCCAACAACACCTTCAACACCACCACCACAAGCACCAACATCGCAAACACAACAACAAAACACACACACCCAGCAACAACGACAAGAAAATAGCAGAACCACACCCCACCCCCAGAAAAACAAATGCACGGCAATAAACACACACAACAAGAAACTAATGACTTACATAATTGAACACACAGACATTTCACAACAGGACTACATAATACCAGCACCAATCAAAACGCCAACTAACATAAGACTGCTAAAAATAGCACAGAAACAATACACAAACATTAAAACGAAATTCCCCAACGCAGTTGGTGATTTCAGGGACCTAGGAGGAACCATCAATCGAAGAGTATATTCAGACATTCTCTTAGAAGAGCCGACGACCAGCCGAAGGGACGATTCAACGGTCCCTTCACCAGACGATCAAGTGAAAAGGGATGTAAAAACCATCCCTCCTCTACCAAAAGTACGGTAAGTGGTCTTTCCCATCTTTTCCACTCTATTTTAAACATGACCTCACTCAGAATAGGCAGCATAAATGCGCGTGGCTTGGGGTCGTCATGGAAGCAGGGTCACCTGCTCAACGACCTCAGGTCACTAAACATAGATGTAGTGGCCATCAGCGAGACCAGAATCTCCGAAGCACGGGCCTTCGCACCGATCTTCGGCGGCTACGATGTGTACGCATCTCCCAGCCGTCCTGGATCGGGTGGAGGAGTTGCTGTGCTTTTTCGGAGAGGTTTGGATCTCGCCATACGGGCCATCTTCCTGGACCCAGAGGGTAAGCTGGTGGTGCTGGACGTGACCAGCGGAGACGGGCAAGCTTTCAGGCTAGTGGCCGTCTATGCCCCGACAGGAGCAGGGCGGCCTGATTTCTTCCGGCGTCTGGAGACCTTTCTTGGAACGTCGCGCTCTTTAGTGTTAGTGGGCGACTGGAACGGGATCTTAGATGCACGCTGGGACTGTGTGGGATTAGCGGATAGGGGTGGAGGGTGCAAGAGCCTCACCAACCTGCTCAGGCGTTTTGAACTGTCTGACAGGTACCGATTGGATTTCCCGAATGTGCCAATGTGGACTTGGACAAACCGCATAGGGTCATCCAGATCATATCTAGATAGAGTATTTTGTAGGGAAATAGATAGGTCTAGCATAGGCTGTCCACAATTCAAGATAGTCAGCTACACGGACCACAAATTCGTGATCTGTGTGCTTGACCTAGATAGGCTTCATAGACGAGGACCCGGCTACTGGAAGCTAAACGCGTCCTTACCAGCGCGCAAGGCCTACAGAGACCGGATTAGCGAACTAGTTAAGCGGGCGTTGACGGGGGCCATCGTCAACAACAAGTGGTGGTTTGCTCTGAAAAGAGCGATTAGAATAGAATCGATTAGGTTTAGTAAGGCTTTAGCAATAGAGAAAAATAGAGCAGAGGGAGAACTAGTTAGAAAATTAGACGAGGCGCTTAGCAAAGGCATTGCGACCGACGTGCTTGCGGCGAAATTGGCCCTTGACCAATTCTTCAATGCAAAGCACGAAGGCTGCGTTGTCAGAGCTAGGGTGCGTGCTCTCAGACACGAGGGGACGAAAGCCGTTCAATGGGCCCGAGTGGCGGAGGCGCGTCGTGGCAACAAAGCCACGATCCGGTCTTTGGTGGACCACGACGGGCGCATGCTACTCGATCCCGGGAAAATGTGTGAAGCTTTTCAGCGACACTTCGCTCAGCTGTTCGGGGGCAGCGGGGGGCCGGGTAGAGGGATGGACTTTAGTGTCTACCTCGACGGACTGCCGCGGCTCTCGGCCACTGAGGCGAAGTGTTGCGAAAAGCCGATAACAGCCGCTGAAGTACGGGAGGCAATGACTGGCTGCACAAGGGGTAAATCGCCTGGTTTGGATGGTCTGCCCTATGAACTTTACGTACAGATGCCAGACTTGTTCGGAGGCCTCTTGGCGGACGTCTACTGCAACTGGCAACAGAACGGGAGAATTCCCAGTTCTGTGAGCCGAGGAGCGGTGGCACTGCTGAGAAAGGATCCGAACAAGGGGGATAACATAGACAATTTCCGGCCCATAACTCTGCTAAACACAGAGTTTAAGATTTTGGCCAAGGTGCTAGCAAAGAGGTTGGCGCTTGTCGTTGGTGGTCTGGTGGGAGAGGCGCAGACATGCGCCATTCCCGACAGATCCATCCACGACAACCTCCACCTCATGCGATACATCGTAGAGAGGGTAGCTAGGGAACCTGGCACGGGTGGGTCCTTGATCAATTTAGATCAGTCGAAAGCTTTCGATAGGGTCGACCATCGTTACCTAGCGGCAGTCCTGAGGGCGGCTGGCTTTGGGCCCGTCTTCAGAGGCTGGATCGCTGCCATGCACAGCGACATCTGCTCTGTGGTGAGAGTGAACGGTCACCTGTCGGAACCGTTCAACATCACGCGCTCGGTCCGCCAAGGATGTCCCCTCTCGTCCCTCTTGTACGTATTGACTCTCGAGCCATTACTGCACAAACTGGAGACGTTGAGGGGAGTCCCGCGCGAACTAGGATGCGGAAGATCCGTGTCAGCATATGCGGACGATGTCACCGTAGTGGTGTCGAACGCCAAACACATCGAGGCGATCGGCACTACACTAAGAGAATACGAAGCGGTGACAGGAGCAATGATCAACCAGGAAAAGTCAGTGGGCCTGCAGCTCGGCACCTGGAGAGGCAGGTCCATGCCGTCCAACAGCGTCGTCGGGCGCTGGACGGACGGACCGGTTAAATTGCTAGGGGTCTGGTTCGGTCCGGACCTCCAGACGGACAAAAACTGGGACGAGGTGACGAGCAGGGTGGCTTCTCTCACCCAGAAATGGGCGGAGAGGAAGCTATCCCTGAAAGGTCGAGCGGAGGTGGCTAACGCGTACATCGCGTCTGTCATCTGCTACCGCCTAACCGTCGTACCTTGTCCTAAGCCTCGCCTGACTGCGCTGGAGCGTTTGCTCTTTCGCTTTTTGTGGAAGGGACGTGCTCCGATGGTCAGGCGGTCCATCTGTTGTCAACACCCGCTACGTGGAGGGCTGGGCATGCCGTGGCTGATGATGCGCAGGCACGCGCTCAGGCTACGACATCTCCACCTCTTCCTCGACGGTGATCAGGTGTGGTCGCCGTTTGCTAGACGCGTTTTTCCCCAGCTCGTTTCCTTGACGGAGCTGCAGTCCTGGGTCAAGCGAAGACCGAGAGGGAGCGCCTGGAGACTGGAATGTCTTCAGGCGCTCACAGCCCTCGACCAATCGGGCAATGTGATCGGTGGAAACTCCACCTCGGCGTTCTATAGAGGATTAGTGGAGGGGAAGAGCGACGACGTACTTGGGGAAACTCTAGGCGTCGACGAAAATCAACTAGCCAATCTCTTCGGAAGAACTTTCGGGCCAGGGCCTATGGACAACTTCCAGAAATCTCTGGCCTGGCAGTGCTACCGAGGAGCCTTGCCAGTTCGGGATAAACTCTACAGGCATGGAGGTGCCGTCAGCCGGGCATGTCCGAGATGCGCGCAGGGCGACGAAACCGTCCTGCACGCACTCGTCCAGTGTCCGAAAATTGCTGACTTGTGGGTTTATGTCGAACACCTGCTGTCACGTTTAGGACGGATCCAGCTATCATCTGAGTCTATCGTGAGGATTGCCCCGCCCTCCTCCTTTAGCCGGGAAGGGCAGGCAGTTTTTATCTGTCTGGTGGCCATGGCGAAAGAGATAGTATGGTGGACACGTTTGAAAGGGCTGAAGACGAGCACTTACCTCTTCGGTGATGCTCTGATTGACTTTTTCAAATTTCATTTGAAAAGGAAAATCAGAGTAGAGAAGGAAGTGCTCTCTTCCCAGCATTTTGTTGAAAGATGGGTGAGAGAAGCAAGAATGGCCCGAGTGAATGGGCCGACTCTGAGTATATATCTGTAAACTAAAGGTGGAAAACTGGGAGAGGGCACTTGCCTTGGTGGTCAGGGTCATTGTGGCTTTTTACTGGGCTTTCTCCACAAATGTCCCTCCGAAGTCTCCCCCCTATTGGGGAATTTTTCATTGTTATTTTCATTGTTATTTTTGTTACATCCTCTGTTTTTGTTTTTTTTACACGCAGAAATGCCCATTTGTACCGTCCTGCATTGTCCTGCACTGTCCTTAATGTCTACTTTATGTAAACCCTTGTGGTCAATAAAGAAATCATTATTATTATTATTATTATTATTATTATTAGCGGTGGATTGGCAGTGTCGGTAGAAGGTCGGACGCCATGCTTTGACGCATGGAGTTACGGCCCTTGCCATTCTGTGTTCAAATCCCGCCGAGGTTAACTTTGCCTTTCATCCTTACGGGGTCGATAAAATAAAGTACCAGTCACGCACTGGGGTCAATTTCAAGGACCCCTCCAAATTGCTGGCCTTGTGCCTAAATAAGAAACCATTATTATTTTCGTTTAGATATTTCTCAAAAGTGCTTTATATAGAGCCTTTTCGGACGACGTATAGAATAACGAACCGATGTAAGGTACATAATTTGAAAAAAAAAAGTTTTTTTCGAAATGAGTGAGTGTAATGAAAGAACACACACACATACGTATATATATATATATATATATATATATATATATATATATATATATGTTCTTTCATTACACTCATTCATTTCGAAAAAACTTTTTTTTAAATTTCAAATTACGTCTCTATACGTTACTCTATACGTTACTCTATACGTCTACCGCCTTTTCAATAATACGCCTGTATCAAAACATCAAGATAATTAGAGTTATTCCTCTTGATAATGTGTAACTATCATATACTGTATGTAAGTATCGGTAGAGGGTCGGATGCCATGCTTTGACGCATAGAGTTACGGCCCTTGCTATTCTGAGTTCAAATCCCGCCGAGGTTAACTTTGCCTTTCATTCTTATGGGGTCGATAAAATAAAGTACCAGTAATACACTGGGTGATTGCTGGCCTTGTGCCAAAAGTAGAAACAATAATTTGAAATGGTCGGTATAACTTGTTGCAACAAACTTTTGCAACTTTAGAGACATCAGATTGCTATCATAACAATATTGCTTACACACAAAAGTGGTGGCATTTCTGAAAGAAAGAATGAACAGATTAATATCTCCTTATATGTCTTTCTCTTTCTTTCTCTCTTTTTCTACCACTGTACCGCTGACCTATTAAATTTCTCTTTGATTATCAAGCAATATAGAATATACATAAAATCATTGTCAAATTTATACTTCTCTGTAATTCTCTCATATGTGTTGTTTGTATTTTTTATTCATTGTTGTTATCTTTTCTTCTTTCTATTTTGTTTTTCCTTTCCCCTTCCTTTGTATATATTATATTTGTTTGTGTTTTTGTTCTGTAAGCATTATATTATTATATTTTAGTTATGTATTATTTGATATGATCGATATAACTTATTACAACTACTTCTGAACGAATTGCGAGCAATTTATAAAATGTTATTTTCGCATTTGTAATATTATTTATGGATATATTAAAAACACATTTGTAATGGTATTCAACTGTAAATAAAATATGTGATTTAAAAAAAAACACGTAAAATCATTGTCAAATTTATACTTTTCTGTATTTTTTCATATGTGTTGTTTGTATTTTTAATCATTGTTGTTAAAGTTATGCGTTTTAATATTTACATTTTTACCTTTGAAAGAATATAAATGATCAAGCAAAATCAAATATAGTGAATATAATTTACCAAAGAAACAAATCAATAGAAATTAGTTAAGTTTCAGCCATGTCGGTCATTGTTGAAGATATATAATGAACATGGGCAGGTTAAGTTTGCATGGAGCCTCTGGCTGAAAATTTAATCGAGACACTTGCGTATTATTCTTTGTAGTAAAATAATGTTTTCGGGCCCTTTAAATATGATGGGGTCGCTGGCTTCAGCCTAGCCATCCCTTCTTTTAATCCACCACTGATATACAAACGAATTTTTCTATTGCCTGTTTTCCTAGACACTGGACAACGAAGCTAGCTCTATAGAACTAATTAATTTCCTGCTTTAATTCAGAAGTTTTGTTCAATTGTTTTAGTTAGAGTTTCAAATTCAATTGAATATGTGTATGTATGTTTACGTTGAAGAAAAACAACGATTTAGGCTATTTAAGATTATTTAAAGTATGTAATGTAAAACAAGTTCATATTGCTGTAAATAGATAAGTGGAGAATGCTGGGGACAGATGAAATAGGTTTGAACCAAAGTGCTTTTTCGAAGAAAAAGAATTAGATTGAAAAGTTGTAAATGAAATTTTTCAGAAAACCTTTAACTGCGCATTTATTTCTGAGTGTGCTTTACACTCAGGGGAGATCATTCTCACACACACACATGCTGCATATTACCTGGATAATTTCCCATTGTTTCATTTTAATTCGAATAGGCCACAACTCATGGTGTCTGACACTTTTACCTGCCACATAGCCTGGGAGTCTATTTTACCGGGATCAGATTCTATTATTTCATCTTCTCAAAGAATATTTCTTACTTATATTTAGAGATATCAAAATTTCAAAAAATCTATACTTGTTTCGTTGTATAGAAAGATTTTATTATTATTACTGCACTACTAGGGCGGTGGATTGGCAGTATCGGTAGAGGGTCGGACGCCATTGCGTTGATGCATAGAGTTACGTCCCTTGCCATTCTGAGTTCAAATCCCGCCGAGGTTAACTTTGCCTTTCATCCTTACGGGGTCGATAAAATAAAGTACCAGTAATACACTGGGTAATTGCTGGCCTTGTGCCTAACATAGAAACAATTATTACTGCACTACTACATATTAACTGAATATCGTTTAGGTCCAGGTCAGCCTTGATTAAGCAGAACTACAATAAAAGGAATTACAGTCGTGACCATCCCGTCTTTTTCAGACATAGATATAGTATAAATAATAATAGTATTATGCGATTATATTTCCTCCTTTAATGACAATTGTGTGTAATATAGGAGATATTTGGCTGTTATTTCACGAGTTTTGAGGATTATCACAAGTTAAATGAGAAGGATGGATATGGAGCTTTGCTTTAACTGTCTCGACTATACATCGTCCACAAATACGAGACCCCAGCACTAGACAGATTCCACTGGTTCTAAGCCTTACCCACTTTACCTTTGTTCAAACAATACGACAGATCAAACGCGAATAAATAAACAACATTTATTTATACAAAAATCCAAACCCCGACTGAATAAACTTCAACAAGGTGCATTCACTAACAACAACTCTCTCTCTCTCTCTCTCTCTCTCTCTCTCTCTCTCAGAAACCTTTATAGTTGAGTCCGTGTGCTTGATGGTTGATGCTCGAATATGGTAGCACACACACTTCTTGTTCATTCTGCCATTTGACATGTTGAGGTTACACAGCTGACAATTTCAATTTCCTTAAAGCTCAATTGCATTTTCAACATCTTTTCTTTATATTTCTAACAATGTGAAATCAAAAACTTTCTTTCCTATATATATTTTTAAGTGAACGTGACCAACGGGTCACGGGTGGCCTAGTTTATATATATATATATATATATATATATATATATATATATATATATATATATATATATATATATAGTATAAAAGAGAAAACACAGGTAAGCAACCTGGATAAAATCCTTCTCTTAATGCTTACCTGTGTTTTCTCTTTTATACTTTATACTCCAAGATTGAACGGAATTCTTACAAACTTGTGGAGTTACCCCTAACCGTACGTTGAAACCATCCACGAAACTGGCTTTCTTAACCAAAAACTGGATCACAATAAGCAATTTTTTGCTTCTCTAACTATATATATATATATATATATATATATATATAAATGTAAGTATGTATATATGTATACGTACATACATATATGTGTACAGACGTACAGTAATATGCATATATATACATACATGCACACATATATATATGCACGTATCGGTTTACCGAACATTTATTATAATGCTCGGTTTGTTTGTTTGTAAACAAACAAACAGCCCGAATTTCGTTTCATTCTATTCCATTTATCGTTTTCGGTGCGCCCAGCCGACTGAACTCACTCGATATGCAAATTAGGCTGCTCAGCCGTTAATATGCATAAGGAAAGTATATACTTTCAGACGTTCAATCATCTGGCAGGAAGTTATACGATGCTGACGATAGCTAATAAGCTTGAAACTAGTACATCGTTCCTGTGTCAGTGTTGAACAAAAGGGTGACGTGGTTGCCTAAACACTGTACGGCGTAATTCGGGCTGTTTGTTTGTTTACAAACAAACAAACCGAGCATTATAATAAATGTTCGGTAAACCGATACGTGCATATATATATGTGTGCATGTATGTATATATATACATACTACTGTACGTCTGTATACATATATGTATGTACGTATACATATATACATATATACATACTTACATTTAAGTAAGTGCCGTACTAAGAGTGAAAAATGAAATTTCGTTTCATTCTATTCCATTTATATATATATATATCATCATTATCATCATCATCACCGTTTTACGTCCATTCTTCCACGCTAGCATGGGTTAGACAGGTTGTCCTGTTGTGGGCTATGCCAGGTTGGGTGACCATGTATTGCTCATACAGAATTGATTTTGGCTTGATTTCTACAGCTAGATGCCCTTCTTAACACCAACCTCATTTACAGTGAGTACTGGGTGCATTTTTACCTTGGCGCCTACGTGACCACTTTACAGTGTGGACTGGGTGATTTTTGTCGTGACACCTACGTGACCACTTTACAGTGTGGACTGGGTGATTTTTGTCGTGACACCTACACGACCACTTTACAGTGGGAGGAGCGTGGGGCATACTTTCAGAACACCCACCTCCGTTGCTAATTCGATTACCTAGGTAGCAGAAGCTGTCTCCTGTTTCTACAGAGCCCTCCCAGAGTTTGGTAGTGCTTGTTTCCTGTGGCCGTTTGCTGCTTACTGTCCTGGTGCAGCTGCTACATGTAAAGCCTACATTCTTAACTAAACTTCCTGAGATCCCACTACATCTCTTGTTTACCCATAGTTTGCATTTGGGGCAGAGGATGGAATTACTACCTACACCTTTCCTACATACTGAGCAAGGCCATTTCCCTGAGGGGATCTGGGTTCTGTTTTCTCGTCTACTTACGAGGACCTTAGTCTTTGTCAGATTGACCTTGAGACCCCTTCTTTCTAGTCCATGCTTCCATGTTTGGAATTTCTTCTCTAGTTCCACCATAGATTCAGCTATAAGTGCAAGATCATCCACGTACAAAAGTTCCCATGGGGATCCGGTCTTAAACTACTCTGTTATAGCCTGCAATACGATAATAAACAGGAGAGGGCTAAGGACAGAGCCCAGGTGGACAGCAACCTGTATGCTAAATTCCTCGCTATAGTCATTGTTAACCTTAACTTTGCTGACTGCTCCTCTATACATGGCTTGTACAGCCTTCACAAGCCATTCATCTACTCCGAGTTTTCTCGCCATGGGGCACTTTGTCGAAGGCTTTTTCCAGATCGACAAATACCAGGTAGAGCGGCTTACTTTTAGCTAGGTACTTTTCCTGTAACTGCCTCACAAAGAAGAGAGCATCGGTGGTGTTTTTGCTTGGCACAAACCCAAACTGCATCTCATCTAGTTTTACCCTGTCCCTAATCTTGTGCTATAACTCTTTCCGTTACTTTCACGACCTGATCCATCAGCTTTATACCTCTATAGTTTCCTCTATCTAGTGCATCTCCTTTACCCTTGTAGCAGTTGACAATGATGATGCTGCGCCAATCCTTTAGTATGACGCCCTCTAGTATCACGTGGTTAGCGATACGTGTGGTTATGGTGTGAACTACCGACCCAGATGCTTTCAGCATCTCGGCAGCTAAAGCAGATGGACCGGTCTTCATATCTTTAATTACTTTACTTACTACATTGCTGCTGACTTGTATTGCTGGGCCCTCTATAGGGTCCACTTGGGGTAGGGTCTCTTTCTCCCATGCATTTCCCTCATTTAGTAATCTTTCATAATGGCTCTTCCATGCAGCTTTCTTCTCGGCACTTGTGAGGGCAAGCTCACCTTTATCATTCCAGGCACACTTCTCACCAATGAAATCACAATTTTCTCTAACACACTGTCTCGCAATCCTGAACACCTCCTGTTTCTGGTCCTCGCGCTGCAAAACCTGCTTGAATTTTCTATCCTCGCTTCCCTTCTAGCTAAGTATACTTGTCGCCTAGCTTCCCCCCTGGTCTCTATTTCCCCCGTTCTTCCATTGTTTCCATGCCTGTCTCTTAGCCTTAATAACCTCATCTATCTTATTGTTCCACCACCAAGTCACTCTCCTCCCTGTGATCTTGCTCTAGCCACAAATCTCGCCTGTCGCCTTTAGTAAGTTATTTTTTAGGAACTCCCAGTGCTCTTCTATATTGAACGTCTCTATCTGTTCTTTTTTACTGTCATAGGCGTTGAGTAAGATATCTTTAAATCTCTTACCAACTGAGGGGTCTTTCAGCTTCCAGATCTTTCTTCTCCAAGTTGCCTTCTGTTTCCAAGTTCCTCTAATTCTGACAACGAGGTCGCTGACATCTAAATTATGTTCGGAGGTGCATTCCTCACCAGGGAAGGCTTTTGTGTTTACAACCGTCCATCTATCTCGTCCTCTGATAAGGATAAAATCTATCTGACTAAAATGCTCCTCTGATCTATAGGTGATCAGATGGTCGTCGGGCTTTTTGAAGTTTGTGTTACATATCGAGATGTCATTGGCATCACAGAATTCTAGAAGCCTGAAGCCTTCTTCATTTCTTGTGCCAAACCCGTAGCCGCCATGGATTCTATAGAAGCAATCACGGTGTTTCCCAATGTGTCTGTTAAAGTCTCCTGCAATGATTAGGAAGTCATTGTCGTTTGTTAGGGCAGGAGTGATAAGGACTCGTAAAACCTATCCTTAAGTTAGTCTGGCAACCTAGATTGGGGTGCGTAAGCTGGTATAATTGTAGCAATTGTTTTATTCAGGACTAGTTTGAGTTTAATGATTCTTGCGTTCACCCTGTTCACTGAGGTTGCTTTATCTATCAATTTGTCGGCTAATAGTATACCTACACCACCCAACCCGTTGTCATTTCCCACCCAGAAAAATTTGTAGCACTGATTTTTGCCTACAAGGACGCTAGCGGAATCTCCTCTCCATCTAGTATCTTGCACACAGCATACATCAATTTCCTTTCGCTCTAACATCTCTACGATTTCTCCTGCTCTTCCTTTCATTGTGCTTACGTTGATGGTGCCAACTCGGAGATTTGGGCATTTTCCATCAGTCATGGGAAAGGGTGAATTTTTGCTGGGGAGTGTGTTTGCTTTCTCTCTCTGAATTAAAGCTTCGCATGGACGCTTGGTAACTCGTGGATTCATATCCATTTATTTATTTGGTGTTATTCCATTATCCTCATCTCATCCATAGATAACGATAAACAAGAATTTGTATAGGGCTAGAAGGACGGTAGTAGTAATGGCAGAATTTGTTGGCGCTGGTAATGGGTGAGGATATGTTGCTGTGGTTTGATTGGTCGAAAAGCCTATGGTGGTGAGTGGGGGTAGGGAGTAAAATTGTGAGATTGGTAGCCATCATGGTGTATATCATGGCTAAGGATTCGGGGTGGGGGTAAATAAGCAGATATAAGTAGGCATATTCGACAAGGCGAATCTGCGAGAATTTCGAAGATGGTCACCGATTAAATGATAGATTGATTGGGATGAGTTCGTAGAGAGTTGGAGAGAGAGAGAGGGGGGGGGGGTTCAGCGTGGTTTATTTCGAAAGCCGAAATATACGTTGGGGAAATAAGTGAATAATAATAAAAATAATAATTGTGTCTACTTTTGGCACAAGGCCAGCAATTACCCAGTGCGTGACTGGTACTTTATTTTATCGAACCCGTAAGGTTGAAAGGCAAAGCTAACCCCGGTTAGATTTGAACTCAGAATGGCAAGGGCCGTAACTCTATGCACCAAAGCATGGTGACCGACCCTCTACCGATACTGCCAATCCACCTTGTATAATAATAAAAATAATAATTGTTTCTACGTTAGGCACAAGGCCAGCAATAACCCAGTGTATTACTGGTACTTTATTTTATCGACCCCGTAAGGATGAAAGGCAAAGTTAACCTCGGCGGGATTTGAACTCAGAATGGCAAGGGCCATAACTCTATGCGCCAAAGCATGGCATCCGACACTCTACCAATACTGCCAATAAATAATAATGTATACAGAACATTTTCAAATTGTGGAAGAAAAATACCTGTAGAGACGAAATGATCTATGGATGGTTGGGATAAGTTGGAAATCTTAAAAAATCTATAGAGGAAGGTCAAAAGCCGTCTAGATTCATAACACCGAATATATATATATATAGTACTTGATTTAGGAGTCGCAGAAACCATGCAGGGGACCGGGTAAATTTTTCAATCATATTTTTTTATTTGTTTGACCCGAATTACTTGGTCGTTTCTATGGCTGTGCGGACAATGGTTTAACCATAGTCTCAGTGTGTTTGGCCTTTTAACGTATGTTGTAGCTCTGGTTCGTTAGAATTATTGAGCGCTTGCCACACATCTCGGAAGTTGTTTTTCGCTAATTTCCAAAGCCAAAAATACGATTCTTGCTAATTTATATTTATATATATATATATATATATATATATATATATATATATATATATATATATATATATATATATATATATATACACATATATATATACATATATATATACATATACTAGACGACCCAACAGGTCACATTCACTAAAAATAACTTTTAAATAATTAAAATATACACAGACATGTATATAATGTAAAATGAAATTAGAAAGCTCATATGTGTGTGTGTGTGTGTGTACATATACATGTATGTGTGTGTGTATATAGATATATATATGTTGGTGTCAGTGACCTATATACACTGGTCACAGACACACACACATACATGCATATATATATATATATATACACACACACACACACTCAGAAACCTTTCCTATTCAGCAGGAAATATTCGCTACTCTCCCACAACCACTATCTCTTTCTCTCAATCTTTCTCTCTCTATTTATGAAGGTACCTGGAAAAAACCCTGTGCTCCGATGCACACAATCACAGAGTTTTAGTAGTATATAGATATCTGAAGGTGCATGGCTTAGAGGTTAGAGCATTGGGCTTGCAATTGGAAGGTTGTCAGTTTGATTCTCGGACCGGGTGGTGCGTTGTGTCCTTGAGCAAGACACTTTATTTCACGTTGCTCAAATTTACTCAGTTGTAGAAATGAGTTGCGACGTCACTGGTATCAAGCTGCATTGGCTTTTGCCTTTCCCTTGGACATCATCGGTGGCATGGAGAGGGGAGGCTGGTATGCATAGGCGACTGCTGGTCTTACTAAAAAAAACTTGTTTTCTTAAAAATGAAAGATTTACAAAAATAACTCAACAGAACATAAACGCTATCTTTCATAAAGTTGCAACAGTTCCTGCTAAACAAAATAAATCTGTTTTGTAAATGTTGAAAATAGTAAAATCTGACAAACAATTATTTTCTTGATTTAGATGGGATTTAACCCCTTAACATTTACAATGACTTTATATTTACTATTGTATTTTCATGGTAAACACTTTATTTCACATAATTATCTCACATAATATTGAATCTATGAGATTTTGACATTATTTATTTTGAGAACAATACCTTAACATAAGTATGAGCAGCCAGTTATGGCTGGTTTAAACAGAAAGAAGTGAGAGAATTCTGGCCAGATACAACCGGTTTAAATGCTAAAGGGTTAAATAGAACCAGTAAATATATCAACACAAACATACCACCCACGCAGAAGACAAAAAAGAAACTAGGAATTACATACGTCTCTATAATATTCTGGTCAGTACAGCTGGTTTAAATCAAATTTATGACACAATGTGCAAGAATGAAAGTTCAAATTCTGCTGAGACCACCTCAGCCTTTCATCCTTTCGTGGTCAATAAAATAAAGTATCAGTATAATACTGGAATCTATATATTCACCTTGCTCCCAACAAAAAATATTAAAATTCTGGTCTTTCTATTCAGGTGGTGGAAAACTAATTTTGGCTTTTGTTATTTTAAACTTATTTTGAAATAACTGCTTATGTAATATAACCATTTTGGAGCACACATTTCAGTGTGTTTAATTATGTAAGTGTTTTTTTACATGTTTGTTTATTTTATTTTAAAAATTGCCATTTTTATTGTACAATTTCAAAGTAAAATGCAAAACAGTAAAAATTGCTCACAATATTATTGAAGCATTTAACCAAAGGACTACAAAGAAACTTGCAGCTCAACAGTGGAGACAAGAGGAAAGTTGTGAATGACCTGTGATTAATAATAACCAATTAGAAGCCATTACTGAAGCAGACACATGTTAAACAACTCTAGAGACTGACTAGTCAACAGTTATTTGACATTTGTACCACCGTGGATAGTAAAAGAAACTTGCCAAATTCGCATTGCACAGTTACAATGTTTGTTCTATGCTTCTTTTGTGTAATGATCCAATTATTGATTACATTGCAGCTTGCACTGAAAAATTGATTTTATATAACTGAGAGCATTAAAAAAAAAAGCCAAAACAGAACAGTGTTGTACTGGGGTCGGTTTAACCCCTCCCTCCAGTTGCTGGCCTTGTGCCTAAATTAAAAACAATTATTAATGTTATTATCTCCTAACTTGGTTGTTTTAGGGAATGGTCAAATTTTTCCATATTTGCTTTTAAAAAAATATCGCCCCTCTATGAAGTAAACTTGATGAAAAGTGTTTTTTTTTATATGAATAATAACAAGTACAGGAAAAGGAGAGGAAAATATCACTTATATGTTGTTGAACAGACTGAAGTACATGTCAACTAGTTTCATATTCATCACAAGCCAGTCATAGGTAGTAGCTTACAACTACTTATGGAAAATGTGATGAGCAACAGACACTGCTTTTGTTTATATACATCACAGTCAGGGCCAGATTTAATGAAGGGCAAAGGGGAGCAATTGCCACAGGCTCCCTGCAGTGGGAGGCCCCACCAGTGATGGCCGTAGCCATTTATTTGTGCCCTCAGCTGGGCTTTTTAGTTTTAGATGGTTAGAATTTTTTAATTTAATACCTGTATGTATAACTTTTCAATTCCAATTATTTGTGCCAAGTTATCTTTGATATATAAAATTGGGTGGTGTGCTGTGTATTAAAAAGTTTTGAGTATGAGCACCTCCACCCCCACCCGAGTCAAACCTGATCTCATTACATTCGTTGGTGACATATATTAAGTGATATGACTGGTGGGGTCAGTATGTATGTCATTTAGACACAGACTGTGGCTTGATCAACCTCAGGTCATCTGGATGTTGTTAAACCTGAAATGCCCAGTCACTCCTGATTTCAACATTGATGTGTGAAAAAATAAAGAACTGAGACAGTATGTTTATGATAAATTGTAAATAAATTTACATGCATCCATTTGATAAAGATACTACCTCACTGTGAACATGGATCCCATGGTTAAATTTCAGGAATTTCCCTAAGAACACAGTGTGTTCATGGAGAAGTTTACTTTCATACATCAAAAGAAGCTGAATATATTTAAGAAATACAGCTCTTTTTAGAATGCAAAGATTTTATTTACTTATTTAATTTTTTAATGGAAATTGATATTTATCCAAACCCAGATCTTGTTAGAATTCTCAATTTTTTTTATTATTGTGAAGCTGATAATAAAAATAATAAAAATAATAAATTAGGCATCTTTTACAATGCATAATTTTCAACTTAGACTGCATAATTTACAATACATAATTTTTCATATGCAGAAATATATATTTTCCTCCTCCATGATCCAATTAAAACTTTTCTCTTTTTCTCCATTTTTCAAGCAGCTTTTTAAATGTTCAAAATATTACAAAAATATTCAATTTTAACTAACATATTGACAATTTAAAAGAATCTACACTCTTCAGAAAACAAAATTTTCAGCTTATAACCACATACAAAAATTTCACAACAGCACTTTTGAATTTTCAGTTTTTTTCTCCTTTTTAAGCAGGTAATAAAATATAAAATCTTTACAAAAATAATCATATTTTCTCATATGATATTGGATTTGTTTAGAATACATAATTTCCATCTTCTCTCATATATCAAAATTGATATCCCCCAACCCCTCCTGTAAAACGTTTCCAGTTTTTGCTATTTTCAAGCAAGTTACAAAATAGTTTAGAATTCAGGCACAAGGTTCACCATATTGCAATTGTAGTTTTGTTGGTCTTATTTGCACCAGTTACCAATCTGGTACTTTGTCCAACCTGTGAAGACAAGACTTTTTTTAGGTGACCTTTACTCACCTCATCATAGCTACATCACTGGATTGTGAGAGTTTTCTTGGGCGCTACAGGTGTCACCCATTGCTCAATCTCTCCTAATAGATATCACTGTTGGTTGCCCATTTATATTGCAACTAACCATCATATCTGGTGGCTGCATTGCTATCCACCACCTGCAACCCATTCTCTAGTAGAGAAGCTCTGCTGAGAAAGCAGTTCTTAATATTTTTCTTTTTTTTTAGAGGAGTCAATTAAGCTGACCACTGTACTTGACTGGTATCTTATTTTACTAATCTCAACTAGAATTGAACTCAAAATGTAAAGAGCCGTAACTAAATGTTGCAAAGTATTTTGTCCAACACCTTGTCTACATATTCTACTCAAAGCCACTGGCCTGTTGAAAAAAGTGCAGATCTTAGTGGTGGTTGTAGTGGACCACACCTTACATCATTCTGTGCAAAATGCCATGCCCCTAGCCAGCTCTGTGCATTTTTTAATACAATGAATTCAGTATGGTTAAATGTAAGCACCTATAAAGATATGTTGTTGCTGTTGTAGGACCTCTGTCTGTTACAACAATGAGTATTTCAGTTGTTTGATCAATGAAACAGCCTGCTTGTGAAATTGATGTGCACATGACTAAGCATTCCACAGACACGTGTACACTTAACCCAGTGTGTGACAAGACTGGCCCTTTAAATTAAAGGTACAACAGGTTTTTGTCAGCTAATTGAACTGGAGCAATGTGAAATAAAATATCTTATTCAAGGTTACAATGTGCCACCAGTAAGCGAACCTTTGACAATACGATTATGAGCCAAACACCCTTCTGAAACTGGTTGAAAATTTCTTTAGGAGTAACTTTCTATGATTCTTTCACAAAACTAAAACCCCAACCAAAGCTCTAGTCATGTTAGAAGAAGAGTTACTATTAAAAAGTGTCCATCTAACAATAAAATGATAAATTACCATGTAGCAATTTGAAAGCTTTCGCAGCTGTTTCAGACTTTACTAAAAAGTTACAATGACAGTAAATAATAAAAATGTTAATATTTGTTATTGATTCTGGAATCACAGAAACATTTATTTGCATTTCCGCTTTTCACAATTAATTTGCCATTAATATGGAATTAATTAAATCTGTTTCTATGATTACAATGACGTTTTCAACACTCATGAAAATAATTAGGGGTTTTACTATCGTGATATTACTCTTAATTCTTAATTGTGAAAATATCAAATTTTCAATAACAGATGGTCTTTATTGTTGAGATGAAGGTTTATTTCTCATATAAAAAATGTGGCAATTAAATATAATGGTATATTGATTCACAGTTCCTTTAAGTACTGCTAATCATAATATACATGCTGTTTTATTCATTATTAAACAAAGTCAGCATATATGTCAAAATACTATAGATTATGTATGGATTCAGCATGCAAAATCAGCAAAAGTATATTATAATAAGTATGTTATCAATCCTTTCAATTTAAGTCCTAACTGTTATGCTTATGGAGTCTCCTTGAATGTTTATGAGCAAAAGGTCTTCATAAAAATTGTAATGCTGTTAATATTCCTAATAAATTTGTTCAGAAAAAAGATTATTATTATGTTTTTTTTCTTTGAAAACCAATTGTTTATTGAAAGGAGGGTATAATAGAAACTCCATGGCATACCCAGGTTTTAGTAATGAAAAATTCCTAATAAACTAAACAGGGTGGTAGATTATTCAGAAACTGTTGATCAACTTATTTTTTTAGATACATATTCTTAACCTTTAATATGTGAGTGTTGGGCTTATAATCATAATGTCATAGGTCAATTCCTAGACCAAGTTGTGTGTTGTGTTCTAAAGCAAAACATTTCCCATTCAAATTCTGCCAAAAATCAATTTTGACTTTAAAATTCTTCTAGAGTTAAAAATATCAGATATGTACTGGGTTTAATATTAATAATAATAATGAAAATTATTGTGTACAGTGCTCAGGTGCACTACAACTCATCAAAGGTGCATGTCTAGTACACAGAATAATTTACAAATGTCAGGAAAGTGAATAGTGTATGACTTTACATTTCCCCAAATTGCTGTCTTCATGCCTAAATTAGAAATCTGTATTATAGATACTTTCTCTATAATTTACTTTTTCAAAGGTTTCTCTTAACTTTGTGAATATGTGAAATACAAAAGTGTATCTTTCAACATAGATGATGTTTAAAAAAAATGTCTCTCTTGTAAAGATTCTGCTTCAGTTATGCCATAGCTTTTTTTGCCCTAAATCTGCCAAGCTAAAACATGCCTGTAAGGAAAGGCATCCAGCTGTAGAAAGCTTGCCAAACAAAGGATTAGGGGGAACCTTCAGTTGTGTCAAAGGTATGACAACCTCCCTGTCTACTTGGTAGAATGTGGGACCTTATGTAAGCAAGATGCAGATATCTGACCTGTCTGGGAGGTTAGTAGCCTTGCTTCAGTACTGACTTGGTCTCTGTAGACCTATACAACATTTACAATCAGGGAAAGTATTCATTAAAATGACAGCGATGGTGATGATATATATATATATAGGAACAAGTATGACCCCGACGGCAGAGCTCAAGCTGTCGGGGGACAGAATTAGCTGTCGAAACGGCTTGAGCTCTGCCGTCGGGGACATACTTGTTCCTATTACCCACTCTACTACCCTAAGTATTGAGTACTTTGGTGCGTTATGGTCCATCTGGTTCCTTACCACATTTCCTTCGTTATATATATATATATGTAGGAGGTGAGTAATATTGTAGAACAATAAAACTATGCATATATCAGATAAGTAGCACTCGACAGTTGGTAGAACTTGAGTATATATAAAGAAGAAATTAAAAGATGGTTAAAAAAGTTCCATATATTTTATTATGTGCATTTCGAAAACATCATCATCCTGGGACAAAAATTGTGTTCTCATCAGATAAAATAAGGAAACATGATATGAGGCCTAAAAATACTTGTGAACAAGAAAGTAAATATATGTTGACTGGACACTTTCTTGTTCACAAGTGTTTTTAGGCCTCATATCATGTTACCTTATTTTATCTGATGAGAACACAATTTTTGTCCCAGGATGATGTTTTCGAAATGCGCATAATAAAATATATGGAACTTTTTTAACCATGTTTTAATTTCTTCTTTATATATATATATATACACACACACACATATATATATACACATACATATACTTATGTAAACAAAGAGAAAAGAGAATACTTAATAGTGAAAGTAGTGTTATGTATATTTTATTGGAATCTGAAAATTAACAAATCTTACATCCAAGTTTCCAATCTTTTTATGATTATAAAAAGTATATATATATATACTTTATATAAAATTTATATAAAAATAATATACTGTAATATATATATATATATATATATATATGAAAATAGGGAGAAAAAGACGATTATTAGGAATAAACATTTTTTTTTTTTCCTTTTATTTTTTCATTTTTTTCTGGGTTAGAAAATGTTTAAAACAAAATATTTTACTTTGTGTGAAGTGTTAAGGTATTAGTTAATTTATTTATTAATTAACATATAAATAAATAAATAAATAAATAAATAAATGCCATTGTTAATTAATAAATAAATTAACTAATACCTTAACACTTCACACAAAGTAAAATATTTTGTTTTAAACATTATCTAACCCAGAAAAAAGAGAAAAAAATATTTTTTTCTTCCTAATAATTGTCTTTTTCTCCCTATTTTCATATATATATATTCCAACTCGTGTGCTCCTTCTCCACATTTTATTATATATATATATAGAGAGAGATATATATTACAGTATATTATTTTTATATAAATTTTGCTTATAATTATTTATAATTTTTGTTCATTTTTTTCTTTCAACAAAATGTATATATTTGATCAACTCACACTTAACATGAGATTCCTGTTACAAATGGGGAAATGTGTAGGGAATTGAATTAAGAACATGGAATAGAAGTGTTGATACTGATCCTAATTTTAATTATTTATATATTGCTTCTGTTCAAATGTGTAGATAGATTCTTTTTATCTGTTTTACCTTGTGTAATAGGATCAGTGAACATTCGTTTAGAATATGGTTAGCGAATATATGGTAGAGAAACACTTAAATGTAAGGAAATTAGAAAATTAAAAAAACCCCAAACTGTACAAAATATAATCACTTTTTATCAACACTACATAAGGTTAACATAATATTACTATGTAGAAAATGTAAAATACACCATAAATCCCACATTTATTACAATAACAGTAATATAATGTAGTCTATGCATTTGTTTTATGTAATGAATGCTAGGCTGAATGATAAATACCTATAGAACACATAATTTTCTTGTTTTCAAAGAAGATGGAATACTTCATGTTTTAAAGTGAAGTCACTGTGAAAGAAATTATTGACAGGAATAGCTAGCAAAGCATATAAATCTTACTGGCATAGATTTGATAAGAATTTAGGAGAACCTTCAAAGACTTGAATTTTTCATCTGGTTTTATAACTTGCTGCCATGTGATTAAAATGGAGTTGAACATAAAATTTTCATATATAAGTTGACAGGTACTGTATCCAATCAAAGGTACAATATACGAATCAGAGAGGAGTGTTAATGTACAAGGCAAATACAGTTACTTAGTGTGTCTGAAGGCATAAATGAGTAATGATTGATTCTAATTATGGACCAAATGTTCCCCCAAACTATATAACACAGTACAGCATGCACAGTTTTCTCTCTCAACAGACTTGTAATTCTATACTATTCATTATAGCATTTCACATCATCAAACTTCACATACAATGCCACACTATACCATACCTCACATGCCACGCCTTGTATACCACATCTTGCATACTACACACCACACATTACACCGCATTCCTCATCTATCTAACGACACCTCAAATACCACCTCTCCCATTACTATATCTTTCTTTATAAATGACAATTTTTAAATTTCAAGGATGTGAAGTTTTGAGTTTGTGAGAAAAGGGTTTAATACATTTGAACATGAATTTTGAAATGTTCTGAACACTATGTTGAGATTTACCTTCTTGTAAGGTTGTTTCATAAAAAGCAAATATGGTGTTTGTCCAATGACTAGAATATAAATGGTAAAACTATAGCAATTCTTACCACTATCACAAAATATATGTAGAGTGAAATCTTCTGTAGCAAGAGCTGCAGATGGTTTGAGGAAATGTAAGTTGTTCAAGCTGCTGTAGTCTATAGATGACACATATCCTCTGGTACGGGAATATTCCAACTAAGACCTCCCTCCCTCCCACAGGTCTTTAATCAATAACTTTCCACTAATTCTCCATCAGTTGGATAGATAGGTAATCAGTAGATACATTCAGACTAAGTCTTATAAAGAAGCTCTGAGGAAGTTTTTAACTTAGCAAAAAGCCCAGTGCTTCTCCAGAATAGCCACCCCGTGATAAATTAATATAAATAAAACAATAGTATAATCTGTATTCTAAATTAGAGTTAGTGTTGTGGTTTGGGTCTAATGTTTAAGGGTGAAGCTATTTTTAGAGTTAGGGGTTAGGGTTAGGGTTTATTCATGTTTTCTGTTTGTATGGGTGTCAATCTGTTATTAATTAATTTCAGGAAACTGATTGAATTAACACAAACTCTAAACTCTAGCACCAATCTTAAACAGTAATCTAACCTTTTTATTCTGTTTCCAAAGCCTGAACTTCTTCTCTAGTGCTTCCACAGATTCAGCAATAAGAACTAAGTCATCAGCATACAGAAGTTCCCCTTTACATCTAGTTTGAAACTCCTTTGTTTTAGTTGAGGCTGATGACTGAGTCCTCATAAATACCTACCTGCGCATTGAAATCATCACTAATCTCATTACCTTGCTGATAGCTCCTCCTCTGCACATGGCTTGCACTGCTCTCACAAGCCATTCATCTATGTCTTGTTTCCTTAAGGACCACCAAATGACAGATCATAGTACTCTGTCAAAAACTCTCTCCAGATATCAATGAAAGCTCCAGTGTGGTCATCCTGGTGCTGTCCAATATGTCCACTGAAGTTGCTAGCTAGGATGATGAGGTTTCTCTCATCTGTAACTCACATACTTAATTCCACACAAGTTTATTGAGACAATGAGTAATGAAGTGCTTAAAAGTAGTGTGTTTATTCACTAACCCTTTTAGTGATTTCCTAGGGAAATTTTGTTTTGGTTCTGAGTTCGACATTGTATTTGTATGATTTGAGTTGTGTATACGAAAATCACAAACAACACAGAACCTTTTTATGAAGAATTTGTGTCATAACTATAAATAACAATTGAAACAAATTTGAGTTTGTAAGAAAAGTCTTTTAATGAAATTGAATTCTTGTTGTAAAGGTTGTTAATGAGTCAATGAAACATGCTATCAATAATTTGGGAAATGTTGCTTTCACATAGCAAACTGACACACTTTCTGCCTGCGGTTTTCAAATTAGTAATATAGTTAAGTAGTTGATTTGAAGTGAGTTTTGAATTAATCCAGAAAAAAATATGATTTTTGTAAAACAAAAATTAATATTGAACTGAAGTGAAAGAAATATGGTGATAAGAAGACAATTCATTATGGCAAAACGGTTTGCAGAACTAATTTGAATTTTTAGAATAATTTTATAAAGAGCAAAATTTGAAATTTGTAGGATAGAATTTTGATTCTCACCTGAGGAAAAAAATCTCACTTTACCATACCTTACATACTGTACCTATCTTTACCATACTTTACATACTGTACCTGTCTTTACCATACCTTACATACTGTACCTATCTTTACCATACTTTACATACTGTACCTGTCTTTACCATACCTTACATACTGTACCTATCTTTACCATACTTTACATACTGTACCTGTCTTTACCATAATTTACATACTGTACCTGTCTTTACCATACCTTACATACTGTACCTGTCTTTACCATACTTTACATACTGTACCTGTCTTTACCATACCTTACATACTGTACCTCACTTTACCATACCTTACATACTGTACCTGTCTTTACCATACCTTACATACTGTACCTGTCTTTACCATACTTTACATACTGTACCTGTCTTTACCATACCTTACATACTGTACCTCACTTTACCATACCTTACATACTGTGCCTCTCTTTACCATACCTTAAATACTGTACCTCACTTTACCATACCTTACATACTGTGCCTCTCTTTACCATACCTTAAATACTGTACCTCACTTTACCATACCTTACATAAGTACATAACTTTACCATACCTTAATTAAGATCCTGCACTTTGCCATACCCTACATTACCATACTTAAATATTTGTTACTAAGACTTGCTTGTTTGTAATTGAATCTCATAGCTTTTCACCTTACCTCATTGTAATATTGTTTTTCTATAGCTCAGTTTTCTACATCACAACTGTCCCATTCAAATTAAATCCCTTCTCCCCACCACTCTACATCAAACAATACCATATCATACAAAACTTCTCCCCACCACTCTACATCAAACTATATCATACCATACCAAAACAACAGCAATTCACAGCCAATCATATATTCTAACTGCAGAAGTTCCAACTTAACCCCACCACTCTATATGATACATCACAAGCACTTCAGACATACAATCTCATCCAGCCATTAATTCTAGCAAACAACATCTCATCCAGCCATTAATTCTAGCACACAGCACCTCACTCAACCACATATTTCTCTGCATTCTACTATTGATCCCATTACTCATTTCACCCTTCAACTCACCACCCCATCTCTCTCTTTACCCTCTATACCATTCATCTCAATTAACCAATCGTTTTTGTGCAACCTCACTTTACCTCTTCTTTCACTTCACTCTATACTACTCATGCTATCACTCATCTCACTCTTCTACTCATCCCAGCTCACCTCACTCTCCAGCAGCAGCCTATTACATGGGTCGACTGAATTACACAATCTAATGTAGTCAGCTTCCTAATATGAAACACAAACAACCACACAACAGGACATATTAACCACCATTCATACCTCTAGATAATATATACACAACACATCTCCCAGTAATCATAGCTATAGATAACATATACACCACAACACATCTCCCAGTAATCATAGCTCTAGATAACATATACACCACAACAGATCTCCCAGAAATCATAGCTCTAGATAATATATACACAACACATCTCCCAGTAATCATAGCTCTAGATAATATATACACCACAACACATCTCCCAGTAATAATAGCTATAGATAACATATACACACACGACACATCTCCCAGTAATAATAGCTCTAGATAATATATACACCACAACACATCTCCCAGTAATAATAGCTCTAGATAATATATACACCACAACACATCTCCCAGTAATAATAGCTCTAGATAATATATACACCACAACACATCTCCCAGTAATCATAGCTCTAGATAACATATACACCACAACACATCTCCCAGTAATAATAGCTCTAGATAATATATACACAACACATCTCCCAGTAATAATAGCTCTAGATAATATATACACCACAACCCATCTCCCAGTAATAATAGCTCAGATAACATATACACCACAACACATCTCCCAGTAATCATAGCTCTAGATAATATATACACCACAACACATCTCCCAGTAATCATAGCTCTAGATAATATATACACCACAACACATCTCCCAGTAATCATAGCTCTAGATAACATATACACCGCAACACATCTCCCAGTAATCATAGCTCTAGATAATATATACACTACAACACATCTCCCAGTAATAATAGCTCTAGATAATATATACACCACAACACATCTCCCAGTAATCATAGCTCTAGATAACATATACACCACAACACATCTCCCAGTAATAATAGCTCTAGATAACATATACACCACAACACATCTCCCAGTAATAATAGCTCTAGATAATATATACACCACAACACATCTCCCAGTAATAATAGCTCTAGATAACATATACACCACAACACATCTCCCAGTAATCATAGCTCTAGATAATATATACACCACAAGATATTCCCAGTAATAATAGCTCTAGATAATATATACACCACAACACATCTCCCAGTAATCATAGCTCTAGATAATATATACACCACAACACATCTCCCAGTAATAATAGCTCTAGATAATATATACACCACAACACATCTCCCAGTAATAATAGCTCTAGATAATATATACACCACAACACATCTCCCAGTAATAATAGCTCAAGATAATATATACACCACAACACATCTCCCAGTAATCATAGCTCTAGATAACATATACACCACAACACATCTCCCAGTAATAATAGCTCTAGATAATATATACACCACAACACATCTCCCAGTAATAATAGCTCTAGATAACATATGCACCACAACACATCTCCCAGTAATCATAGCTCTAGATAACATATACACCACAACACATCTCCCAGTAATCATAGCTCTAGATAATATATACACCACAACACATCTCCCAGTAATAATAGCTCTAGATAATATATACACCACAACACATCTCCCAGTAATAATATCTCTAGATAATATATACACCACAACACATCTCCCAGTAATCATAGCTCTAGATAACATATACACCACAACACATCTCCCAGTAATCATAGCTCTAGATAACATATACACCACAACACATCTCCCAGTAAAAATAGCTCTAGATAATATATACACCACAGCACATCTCCCAGTAATAATAGCTCTAGATAACATATACACCACAACACATCTCCCAGTAATCATAGCTCTAGATAATATATACAACACATCTCCCAGTAATCATAGCTCTAGATAATATATACACCAAAACACATCTCCCAGTAATCATAGCTCTAGATAATATATACAACACATCTCCCAGTAATCATAGCTCTAGATAATATATACACCACAACACATCTCCCAGTAATAATAGCTCTAGATAACATATACACCACAACACATCTCCCAGTAATAATAGCTCTAGATAACATATACACCACAACACATCTCCCAGCAATCATAGCTCTAGATAATATATACACCACAACACATCTCCCAGTAATCATAGCTCTAGATAATATATACACCACAACACATCTCCCAGTAATCATAGCTCTAGATAATATATACACCACAACACATCTCCCAGTAATCATAGCTCTAGATAACATATACACCGCAACACATCTCCCAGTAATCATAGCTCTAGATAATATATACACTACAACACATCTCCCAGTAATAATAGCTCTAGATAATATATACACCACAACACATCTCCCAGTAATCATAGCTCTAGATAACATATACACCACAACACATCTCCCAGTAATAATAGCTCTAGATAACATATACACCACAACACATCTCCCAGTAATAATAGCTCTAGATAATATATACACCACAACACATCTCCCAGTAATAATAGCTCTAGATAACATATACACCACAACACATCTCCCAGTAATCATAGCTCTAGATAATATATACACCACAAGATATTCCCAGTAATAATAGCTCTAGATAATATATACACCGCAACACATCTCCCAGTAATCATAGCTCTAGATAATATATACACCACAACACATCTCCCAGTAATAATAGCTCTAGATAATATATACACCACAACACATCTCCCAGTAATAATAGCTCTAGATAATATATACACCACAACACATCTCCCAGTAATAATAGCTCAAGATAATATATACACCACAACACATCTCCCAGTAATCATAGCTCTAGATAACATATACACCACAACACATCTCCCAGTAATAATAGCTCTAGATAATATATACACCACAACACATCTCCCAGTAATAATAGCTCTAGATAACATATGCACCACAACACATCTCCCAGTAATCATAGCTCTAGATAACATATACACCACAACACATCTCCCAGTAATCATAGCTCTAGATAATATATACACCACAACACATCTCCCAGTAATAATAGCTCTAGATAATATATACACCACAACACATCTCCCAGTAATAATATCTCTAGATAATATATACACCACAACACATCTCCCAGTAATCATAGCTCTAGATAACATATACACCACAACACATCTCCCAGTAATCATAGCTCTAGATAACATATACACCACAACACATCTCCCAGTAAAAATAGCTCTAGATAATATATACACCACAGCACATCTCCCAGTAATAATAGCTCTAGATAACATATACACCACAACACATCTCCCAGTAATCATAGCTCTAGATAATATATACAACACATCTCCCAGTAATCATAGCTCTAGATAATATATACACCAAAACACATCTCCCAGTAATCATAGCTCTAGATAATATATACAACACATCTCCCAGTAATCATAGCTCTAGATAATATATACACCACAACACATCTCCCAGTAATAATAGCTCTAGATAACATATACACCACAACACATCTCCCAGTAATAATAGCTCTAGATAACATATACACCACAACACATCTCCCAGTAATCATAGCTCTAGATAATATATACACCACAACACATCTCCCAGTAATAATAGCTCTAGATAATATATACACTACAACACATCTCCAAGTAATCATAGCTCTAGATAACATATACACCACAACACATCTCCCAGTAATCATAGCTCTAGATAATATATACACCACAACACATCTCCCAGTAATCATAGCTCTAGATAACATATACACCACAACACATCTCCCAGTAATCATAGCTCTAGATAATATATACAACACATCTCCCAGTAATCATAGCTCTAGATAATATATACACCACAACACATCTCCCAGTAATCATAGCTCTAGATAATATATACAACACATCTCCCAGTAATCATAGATGTAGATAACATATACACCACAACACATCTCCCAGTAATAATAGCTCTAGATAATATATACACCACAACACATCTCCCAGTAATCATAGCTCTAGATAACATATACACCGCAACACATCTCCCAGTAATCATAGCTCTAGATAACATATACACCACAACACATCTCCCAGTAATCATAGCTCTAGATAACATATACACCACAACACATCTCCCAGTAATCATAGCTCTAGATAATATATACACCACAACACATCTCCCAGTAATCATAGCTCTAGATAATATATACACCACAACACATCTCCCAGTAATCATAGCTCTAGATAATATATACACCACAACACATCTCCCAGTAATCATAGCTCTAGATAACATATACACCACAGCACATCTCCCAGTAATCATAAATCTAGATAACATATACACCACAACACATCTCCCAGTAATCATAGCTCTAGATAATATATACACCACAACACATCTCCCAGTAATCATAGCTCTAGATAACATATACACCGCAACACATCTCCCAGTAATCATAGATCTAGATAACATATACACCACAACACATCTCCCAGTAATCATAGCTCTAGATAACATATACACCACAACACATCTCCCAGTAATCATAGCTCTAGATAATATATACAACACATCTCCCAGTAATCATAGCTCTAGATAATATATACACCACAACACATCTCCCAGTAATCATAGCTCTAGATAATATATACAACACATCTCCCAGTAATAATAGCTCTAGATAACATATACACCACAACACATCTCCCAGTAATAATAGCTCTAGATAACATATACACCACAACACATCTCCCAGTAATCATAGATCTAGATAATATATACACCACAATACATCTCCCAGTAATAATAGCTCTAGATAATATATACACTACAACACATCTCCTAGTAATCATAGCTCTAGATAACATATACACCACAACACATCTCCCAGTAATCATAGCTCTAGATAATATATATACCACAACACATCTCACAGTAATCATAGCTCTAGATAACATATACACCACAACACATCTCCCAGTAATCTTAGCTCTAGATAATATATACAACACATCTCCCAGTAATCATAGCTCTAGATAATATATACACCACAACACATCTCCCAGTAATCATAGCTCTAGATAATATATACACCGCAACACAACTCCCAGTAATAATAGCTCTAGATAATATATACACCGCAACACATCTCCCAGTAATAATAGCTCTAGATAATATATACACCACAACACATCTGCCAGTAATAATAGCTCTAGATAATATATACACCACAACACATCTCCCAGTAATAATATCTCTAGATAACATATACACCACAACACATCTCCCAGTAATCATAGCTCTAGATAACATATACACCACAACACATCTCCCAGTAATCATAGCTCTAGATAACATATACACCACAACACATCTCCCAGTAATAATAGCTCTAGATAATATATACACCACAACACATCTCCCAGTAATAATAGCTCTAGATAACATATACACCACAACACATCTCCCAGTAATCATAGCTCTAGATAATATATACAACACATCTCCCAGTAATCATAGCTCTAGATAATATATACCCCACAACACATCTCCCAGTAATCATAGCTCTAGATAATATATACAACACATCTCCCAGTAATAATAGCTCTAGATAACATATACACCACAACACATATCCCAGTAATAATAGCTCTAGATAACATATACACCACAAAACATCTCCCAGTAATCATAGCTCTAGATAATATATACACCACAACACATCTCCCAGTAATAATAGCTCTAGATAATATATACACTACAACACATCTCCCAGTAATCATAGCTCTAGATAACATATACACCACAAAACATCTCCCAGTAATCATAGCTCTAGATAATTTATATACCACAACACATCTCCCAGTAATCATAGCTCTAGATAACATATACACCACAACACATCTCCCAGTAATCATAGCTCTAGATAATATATACACCACAACACATCTCCCAGTAATCATAGCTCTAGATAATATATACACCACAACACATCTCCCAGTAATAATAGCTCTAGATAATATATACACCACAACACATCTCCCAGTAATAATAGCTCTAGATAACATATACACCACAACACATCTCCCAGTAATCATAGCTCTAGATAATATATACAACACATGTCCCAGTAATCATAGCTCTAGATAACATATACACCACAACACATCTCCCAGTAATTATAGCTCTAGATAATATATACACCACAACACATCTCCCAGTAATCATAGCTCTAGATAATATATACACCACAACACATCTCCCAGTAATCATAGCTCTAGATAATATATACACCACAACACATCTCCCAGTAATAATAGCTCTAGATAATATATACACCACAACACATCTCCCAGTAATAATAGCTCTAGATAACATATACACCACAACACATCTCCCAGTAATCATAGCTCTAGATAATATATACACCACAACACATCTCCCAGTAATCATAGCTCTAGATAACATATACACCACAACACATCTCCCAGTAATAATAGCTCTAGATAACATATACACCACAACACATCTCACAGTAATCATAGCTCTAGATAACATATACACCACAACACATCTCCCAGTAATCATAGCTCTAGATAACATATACACCACAACACATCTCCCAGTAATTATAGCTCTAGATAATATATACACCACAACACATCTCCCAGTAATCATAGCTCTAGATAATATATACACCACAACACATCTCCCAGTAATCATAGCTCTAGATAATATATACACCACAACACATCTCCCAGTAATCATAGCTCTAGATAACATATACACCACAGCACATCTCCCAGTAATCATAACTCTAGATAACATATACACCACAACACATCTCCCAGTAATCATAGCTCTAGATAATATATACACCACAACACATCTCCCAGTAATCATAGCTCTAGATAACATATACACCGCAACACATCTCCCAGTAATCATAGATCTAGATAACATATACACCACAACACATCTCCCAGTAATCATAGCTCTAGATAACATATACACCACAACACATCTCCCAGTAATCATAGCTCTAGATAATATATACACCACAACACATCTCCCAGTAATAATAGCTCTAGATAATATATACACCACAACACATCTCCCAGTAATCATAGCTCTAGATAATATATACACCACAACACATCTCCCAGTAATCATAGCTCTAGATAACATATACACCACAACACATCTCCCAGTAATCATAGCTCTAGATAACATATACACCACAACACATCTCCCAGTAATAATAGCTCTAGATAATATATACACCACAACACATCTCCCAGTAATAATAGCTCTAGATAACATATACACCACAACACATCTCCCAGTAATCATAGCTCTAGATAATATATACAACACATCTCCCAGTAATCATAGCTCTAGATAATATATACACCACAACACATCTCCCAGTAATCATAGCTCTAGATAATATATACAACACATCTCCCAGTAATAATAGCTCTAGATAACATATACACCACAACACATCTCCCAGTAATAATATCTCTAGATAACATATACACCACAACACATCTCCCAGTAATCATAGATCTAGATAATATATACACCACAACACATCTCCCAGTAATAATAGCTCTAGATAATATATACACTACAACACATCTCCTAGTAATCATAGCTCTAGATAACATATACACCACAACACATCTCCCAGTAATCATAGCTCTAGATAATATATATACCACAACACATCTCACAGTAATCATAGCTCTAGATAACATATACACCACAACACATCTCCCAGTAATCATAGCTCTAGATAATATATACAACACATCTCCCAGTAATCATAGCTCTAGATAATATATACACCACAACACATCTCCCAGTAATCATAGCTCTAGATAATATATACACCGCAACACATCTCCCAGTAATAATAGCTCTAGATAATATATACACCGCAACACATCTCCCAGTAATAATAGCTCTAGATAATATATACACCACAACACATCTCCCAGTAATAATAGCTCTAAATAATATATACACCACAACACATCTCCCAGTGATAATATCTCTAGATAACATATACACCACAACACATCTCCCAGTAATCATAGCTCTAGATAACATATACACCACAACACATCTCCCAGTAATCATAGCTCTAGATAACATATACACCACAACACATCTCCCAGTAATAATAGCTCTAGATAATATATACACCACAACACATCTCCCAGTAATAATAGCTCTAGATAACATATACACCACAACACATCTCCCAGTAATCATAGCTCTAGATAATATATACAACACATCTCCCAGTAATCATAGCTCTAGATAATATATACCCCACAACACATCTCCCAGTAATCATAGCTCTAGATAATATATACAACACATCTCCCAGTAATAATAGCTCTAGATAACATATACACCACAACACATATCCCAGTAATAATAGCTCTAGATAACATATACACCACAAAACATCTCCCAGTAATCATAGCTCTAGATAATATATACACCACAACACATCTCCCAGTAATAATAGCTCTAGATAATATATACACTACAACACATCTCCCAGTAATCATAGCTCTAGATAACATATACACCACAAAACATCTCCCAGTAATCATAGCTCTAGATAATTTATATACCACAACACATCTCCCAGTAATCATAGCTCTACATAACATATACACCACAACACATCTCCCAGTAATCATAGCTCTAGATAATATATACACCACAACACATCTCCCAGTAATCATAGCTCTAGATAACATATACACCACAACACATCTCCCAGTAATTATAGCTCTAGATAACATATACACCACAACACATCTCCCAGTAATCATAGCTCTAGATAATATATACACCACAACACATCTCCCAGTAATCATAGCTCTAGATAACATATACAGCACAACACATCTCCCAGTAATCATAGCTCTAGATAATATATACACCACAACACATCTCCCAGTAATCATAGCTCTAGATAATATATACACCACAACACATCTTCCAGTAATCATAGCTCTAGATAATATATACACCACAACACATCACCCAGTAATCATAGCTCTAGATAACATATACACCACAACACATCTCCCAGTAATCATAGCTCTAGATAACATATACACCACAACACATCTCCCAGTAATCACAGCTCTAGATAACATATACACCACAACACATCTCCCAGTAATCATAGCTCTAGATAATATATACACCACAACACATCTCCCAGTAATCATAGCTCTAGATAACATATACACCACAACACATCTCCCAGTAATCATAGCTCTAGATAATATATACAACACATCTCCCAGTAATAATAGCTCTAGATAACATATACACCACAACACATCTCTCAGTAATAATAGCTCTAGATAACATATACACCACAACACATCTCCCAGTAATCATAGCTCAAGATAATATATACACCGCAACACATCTCCCAGTAATAATAGCTCTAGATAATATATACACCACAACACATCTCCCAGTAATAATAGCTCTAGATAATATATACACCACAACACATCTCCCAGTAATCATAGCTCTAGATAACATATACACCACAACACATCTCCCAGTAATCATAGCTCTAGATAACATATACACCACAACACATCTCCCAGTAATCATAGCTCTAGATAACATATACACCACAACACATCTCCCAGTAATCATAGGTCTAGATAATATATACACAACACATCTCCCAGTAATTATAGCTCTAGATAACATATACACCACAACACATCTCCCAGTAATCATAGCTCTAGATAACATATACACCACAACACATCTCCCAGTAATCATAGCTCTAGATAATATATACACAACACATCTCCCAGTAATCATAGCTCTAGATAACATATACACCACAACACATCTCTCAGTAATAATAGCTCTAGATAAGATATACACCACAACACATCTCCCAGTAATAATAGCTCTAGTTAACATATACACCACAACACATCTCCCAGTAATAATAGCTCTAGATAACATATACACCACAACACATCTCCCAGTAATAATAGCTCTAGATAATATATACACCACGAGATATTCCCAGTAATAATAGCTCTAGATAATATATACACAACACATCTCCCAGTAATCATAGCTCTAGATAATATATACACCACAACACATATCCCAGTAATAATAGCTCTAGATAACATATACACCACAACCCATCTCCCAGTAATCATAGCTCTAGATAATATATACACCACAACACATCTCCCAGTAATAATAGCTCTAGATAACATATACACCACAACACATCTCCCAGTAATCATAGCTCTAGATAATATATACACCACAACACATCTCCCAGTAATAATAGCTCTAGATAACATATACACCACAACACATCTCCCAGTAATCATAGCTCTAGATAATATATACACCACAACACATCTCCCAGTAATAATAGCTCTAGATAACATATACACCACAACACATCTCCCAGTAATCATAGCTCTAGATAATATATACACCACAACACATCTCCCAGTAATAATAGCTCTAGATAACATATACACCACAACACATCTCCCAGTAATCATAGCTCTCGATAATATATACACCACAACACATCTCCCAGAATTAATAGCTCTAGATAATATATACACCACAACACATCTCCCAGTAATCATAGCTCTAGATAATATATACACCACAACACATCTCCCAGTAATCATAGCTCTAGATAATATATACACCACAACACATCTCCCAGTAATCATAGCTCTAGATAATATATACACCACAACACATCTCCCAGTAATCATAGCTCTAGATAATATATACACCACAACACATCTCCCAGTAATAATAGCTCTAGATAATATATACACCACAACACATCTCCCAGTAATCATAGCTCTAGATAACATATACACCACAACACATCTCCCAGTAATAATAGCTCTAGATAACATATACACCACAACACATCTCCCAGTAATCATAGCTCTAGATAATATATACACCACAACACATCTCCCAGTAATAATAGCTCTAGATAACATATACACCACAGCACATCTCCCAGTAATCATAGCTCTAGATAATATATACACCACAACACATCTCCCAGTAATCATAGCTCTAGATAATAATACACCACAACACATCTCCCAGTAATAATAGCTCTAGATAATATATACCCCACAACACATCTCCCAGTAATCATAGCTCTAGATAATATATACACCGCAACACATCTCCCAGTAATAATAGCTCTAGATAATATATACACCGCAACACATCTCCCAGTAATAATAGCTCTAGATAATATATACACCACAACACATCTCCCAGTAATCATAGCTCTAGATAACATATACACCACAACACATCTCCCAGTAATAATAGCTCTAGATAATATATACACCACAACACATCTCCCAGTAATCATAGCTCTAGATAATATATACACCACAACACATCTCCCAGTAATCATAGTTCTAGACAATATATACACCACAACACATCTCCCAGTAATCATAGCTCTAGATAATATATACACCACAACACATATCCCAGTAATCATAGCTCTAGATAACATATACACCACAACACATCTTCCAGTAATCATAGCTCTAGATAATATATACCAACACATCTCCCAATAATCATAGCTCTAGATAACATATACACCACAACACATCTCCCAGTAATCATAGCTCTAGATAACATATACACCACAACACATCTCCCAGTAATCATAGCTCTAGATAATATATACACCACAACACATCTCCCAGTAATAATAGCTCTAGATAATATATACACCACAACACATCTCCCAGTAATAATAGCTCTAGATAACATATACACCACAACACATCTCCCAGTAATAATAGCTCTAGATAACATATACACCACAACACATTTCCCAGTAATCATAGCTCTAGATAACATATACACCACAACACATCTCCCAGTAATAATAGCTCTAGATAACATATACACCACAACACATCTCCCAGTAATAATATCTCTAGATAATATATACACCACAAGATATTCCCAGTAATAATAGCTCTAGATAATATATACACAACACATCTCCCAGCAATAATAGCTCTAGATAATATATACACCACAACACATCTCCCAGTAATCATAGCTCTAGATAATATATACACCACAACACATCTCCCAGTAATCATAGCTCTAGATAACATATACACCACAACACATCTCCCAGTGATAATAGCTCTAGATAATATATACACCACAACACATCTCCCAGTAATCATAGCTCTAGATAATATATACACCACAACACATCTCCCAGTAATCATAGCTCTAGACAATATATACACCACAACACATCTCCCAGTAATAATAGCTCTAGATAATATATACACCACAACACATCTCCCAGTAATAATAGCTCTAGATAACATATACACCACAACACATCTCCCAGTAATCATAGCTCTAGATAATATATACACCACAACACATCTCCCTGTAATAATAGCTCTAGATAACATATACACCACAACACATCTCCCAGTAATCATAGCTCTAGATAATATATACACCACAACACATCTCCCAGTATTAATAGCTCTAGATAACATATACACCACAACACATCTCCCAGTAATCATAGCTCTAGATAATATTTACACCACAACACATCTCCCAGTAATAATAGCTCTAGATAACATATACACCACAACACATCTCCCAGTAATCATAGCTCTAGATAATATATACACCACAACACATCTCCCAGTAATAATAGCTCTAGATAATATATACACCACAACACATCTCCCAGTAATAATAGCTCTAGATAACATATACACCACAACACATCTCCCAGTAATCATAGCTCTAGATAATATATACACCACAACACATCTCCCAGTAATCATAGCTCTAGATAACATATACACCACAACACATCTCCCAGTAATAATAGCTCTAGATAACATATACACCACAACACATCTCACAGTAATCATAGCTCTAGATAATATATACACCACAACACATCTCCCAGTAATAATAGCTCTAGATAACATATACACCACAACACATCTCCCAGTAATCATAGCTCTAGATAATATATACAACACATCTCCCAGTAATCATAGCTCTAGATAATATATACCCCACAACACATCTCCCAGTAATCATAGCTCTAGATAATATATACAACACATCTCCCAGTAATAATAGCTCTAGATAACATATACACCACAACACATATCCCAGTAATAATAGCTCTAGATAACATATACACCACAAAACATCTCCCAGTAATCATAGCTCTAGATAATATATACACCACAACACATCTCCCAGTAATAATAGCTCTAGATAATATATACACTACAACACATCTCCCAGTAATCATAGCTCTAGATAACATATACACCACAAAACATCTCCCAGTAATCATAGCTCTAGATAATTTATATACCACAACACATCTCCCAGTAATCATAGCTCTAGATAACATATACACCACAACACATCTCCCAGTAATCATAGCTCTAGATAATATATACACCACAACACATCTCCCAGTAATCATAGCTCTAGATAACATATACACCACAACACATCTCCCAGTAATTATAGCTCTAGATAACATATACACCACAACACATCTCCCAGTAATCATAGCTCTAGATAATATATACACCACAACACATCTCCCAGTAATCATAGCTCTAGATAACATATACAGCACAACACATCTCCCAGTAATCATAGCTCTAGATAATATATACACCACAACACATCTCCCAGTAATCATAGCTCTAGATAATATATACACCACAACACATCTTCCAGTAATCATAGCTCTAGATAATATATACACCACAACACATCACCCAGTAATCATAGCTCTAGATAACATATACACCACAACACATCTCCCAGTAATCATAGCTCTAGATAACATATACACCACAACACATCTCCCAGTAATCACAGCTCTAGATAACATATACACCACAACACATCTCCCAGTAATCATAGCTCTAGATAATATATACACCACAACACATCTCCCAGTAATCATAGCTCTAGATAACATATACACCACAACACATCTCCCAGTAATCATAGCTCTAGATAATATATACAACACATCTCCCAGTAATAATAGCTCTAGATAACATATACACCACAACACATCTCTCAGTAATAATAGCTCTAGATAACATATACACCACAACACATCTCCCAGTAATCATAGCTCAAGATAATATATACACCGCAACACATCTCCCAGTAATAATAGCTCTAGATAATATATACACCACAACACATCTCCCAGTAATAATAGCTCTAGATAATATATACACCACAACACATCTCCCAGTAATCATAGCTCTAGATAACATATACACCACAACACATCTCCCAGTAATCATAGCTCTAGATAACATATACACCACAACACATCTCCCAGTAATCATAGCTCTAGATAACATATACACCACAACACATCTCCCAGTAATCATAGGTCTAGATAATATATACACAACACATCTCCCAGTAATTATAGCTCTAGATAACATATACACCACAACACATCTCCCAGTAATCATAGCTCTAGATAACATATACACCACAACACATCTCCCAGTAATCATAGCTCTAGATAATATATACACAACACATCTCCCAGTAATCATAGCTCTAGATAACATATACACCACAACACATCTCTCAGTAATAATAGCTCTAGATAAGATATACACCACAACACATCTCCCAGTAATAATAGCTCTAGTTAACATATACACCACAACACATCTCCCAGTAATAATAGCTCTAGATAACATATACACCACAACATATCTCCCAGTAATATTAGCTCTAGATAATATATACACCACGAGATATTCCCAGTAATAATAGCTCTAGATAATATATACACAACACATCTCCCAGTAATCATAGCTCTAGATAATATATACACCACAACACATATCCCAGTAATAATAGCTCTAGATAACATATACACCACAACCCATCTCCCAGTAATCATAGCTCTAGATAATATATACACCACAACACATCTCCCAGTAATAATAGCTCTAGATAACATATACACCACAACACATCTCCCAGTAATCATAGCTCTAGATAATATATACACCACAACACATCTCCCAGTAATAATAGCTCTAGATAACATATACACCACAACACATCTCCCAGTAATCATAGCTCTAGATAATATATACACCACAACACATCTCCCAGTAATAATAGCTCTAGATAACATATACACCACAACACATCTCCCAGTAATCATAGCTCTAGATAATATATACACCACAACACATCTCCCAGTAATAATAGCTCTAGATAACATATACACCACAACACATCTCCCAGTAATCATAGCTCTCGATAATATATACACCACAACACATCTCCCAGAATTAATAGCTCTAGATAATATATACACCACAACACATCTCCCAGTAATCATAGCTCTAGATAATATATACACCACAACACATCTCCCAGTAATCATAGCTCTAGATAATATATACACCACAACACATCTCCCAGTAATCATAGCTCTAGATAATATATACACCACAACACATCTCCCAGTAATCATAGCTCTAGATAATATATACACCACAACACATCTCCCAGTAATAATAGCTCTAGATAATATATACACCACAACACATCTCCCAGTAATCATAGCTCTAGATAACATATACACCACAACACATCTCCCAGTAATAATAGCTCTAGATAACATATACACCACAACACATCTCCCAGTAATCATAGCTCTAGATAACATATACACCACAACACATCTCCCAGTAATAATAGCTCTAGATAATATATACACCACAACACATCTCCCAGTAATAATAGCTCTAGATAACATATACACCACAACACATCTCCCAGTAATCATAGCTCTAGATAATATATACAACACATCTCCCAGTAATCATAGCTCTAGATAATATATACCCCACAACACATCTCCCAGTAATCATAGCTCTAGATAATATATACAACACATCTCCCAGTAATAATAGCTCTAGATAACATATACACCACAACACATATCCCAGTAATAATAGCTCTAGATAACATATACACCACAAAACATCTCCCAGTAATCATAGCTCTAGATAATATATACACCACAACACATCTCCCAGTAATAATAGCTCTAGATAATATATACACTACAACACATCTCCCAGTAATCATAGCTCTAGATAACATATACACCACAAAACATCTCCCAGTAATCATAGCTCTAGATAATTTATATACCACAACACATCTCCCAGTAATCATAGCTCTAGATAACATATACACCACAACACATCTCCCAGTAATCATAGCTCTAGATAATATATACACCACAACACATCTCCCAGTAATCATAGCTCTAGATAACATATACACCACAACACATCTCCCAGTAATTATAGCTCTAGATAACATATACACCACAACACATCTCCCAGTAATCATAGCTCTAGATAATATATACACCACAACACATCTCCCAGTAATCATAGCTCTAGATAACATATACAGCACAACACATCTCCCAGTAATCATAGCTCTAGATAATATATACACCACAACACATCTCCCAGTAATCATAGCTCTAGATAATATATACACCACAACACATCTTCCAGTAATCATAGCTCTAGATAATATATACACCACAACACATCACCCAGTAATCATAGCTCTAGATAACATATACACCACAACACATCTCCCAGTAATCATAGCTCTAGATAACATATACACCACAACACATCTCCCAGTAATCACAGCTCTAGATAACATATACACCACAACACATCTCCCAGTAATCATAGCTCTAGATAATATATACACCACAACACATCTCCCAGTAATCATAGCTCTAGATAACATATACACCACAACACATCTCCCAGTAATCATAGCTCTAGATAATATATACAACACATCTCCCAGTAATAATAGCTCTAGATAACATATACACCACAACACATCTCTCAGTAATAATAGCTCTAGATAACATATACACCACAACACATCTCCCAGTAATCATAGCTCAAGATAATATATACACCGCAACACATCTCCCAGTAATAATAGCTCTAGATAATATATACACCACAACACATCTCCCAGTAATAATAGCTCTAGATAATATATACACCACAACACATCTCCCAGTAATCATAGCTCTAGATAACATATACACCACAACACATCTCCCAGTAATCATAGCTCTAGATAACATATACACCACAACACATCTCCCAGTAATCATAGCTCTAGATAACATATACACCACAACACATCTCCCAGTAATCATAGGTCTAGATAATATATACACAACACATCTCCCAGTAATTATAGCTCTAGATAACATATACACCACAACACATCTCCCAGTAATCATAGCTCTAGATAACATATACACCACAACACATCTCCCAGTAATCATAGCTCTAGATAATATATACACAACACATCTCCCAGTAATCATAGCTCTAGATAACATATACACCACAACACATCTCTCAGTAATAATAGCTCTAGATAAGATATACACCACAACACATCTCCCAGTAATAATAGCTCTAGTTAACATATACACCACAACACATCTCCCAGTAATAATAGCTCTAGATAACATATACACCACAACACATCTCCCAGTAATAATAGCTCTAGATAATATATACACCACGAGATATTCCCAGTAATAATAGCTCTAGATAATATATACACAACACATCTCCCAGTAATCATAGCTCTAGATAATATATACACCACAACACATATCCCAGTAATAATAGCTCTAGATAACATATACACCACAACCCATCTCCCAGTAATCATAGCTCTAGATAATATATACACCACAACACATCTCCCAGTAATAATAGCTCTAGATAACATATACACCAAAACACATCTCCCAGTAATCATAGCTCTAGATAATATATACACCACAACACATCTCCCAGTAATAATAGCTCTAGATAACATATACACCACAACACATCTCCCAGTAATCATAGCTCTAGATAATATATACACCACAACACATCTCCCAGTAATAATAGCTCTAGATAACATATACACCACAACACATCTCCCAGTAATCATAGCTCTAGATAATATATACACCACAACACATCTCCCAGTAATAATAGCTCTAGATAACATATACACCACAACACATCTCCCAGTAATCATAGCTCTCGATAATATATACACCACAACACATCTCCCAGAATTAATAGCTCTAGATAATATATACACCACAACACATCTCCCAGTAATCATAGCTCTAGATAATATATACACCACAACACATCTCCCAGTAATCATAGCTCTAGATAATATATACACCACAACACATCTCCCAGTAATCATAGCTCTAGATAATATATACACCACAACACATCTCCCAGTAATCATAGCTCTAGATAATATATACACCACAACACATCTCCCAGTAATAATAGCTCTAGATAATATATACACCACAACACATCTCCCAGTAATCATAGCTCTAGATAACATATACACCACAACACATCTCCCAGTAATAATAGCTCTAGATAACATATACACCACAACACATCTCCCAGTAATCATAGCTCTAGATAATATATACACCACAACACATCTCCCAGTAATAATAGCTCTAGATAACATATACACCACAGCACATCTCCCAGTAATCATAGCTCTAGATAATATATACACCACAACACATCTCCCAGTAATCATAGCTCTAGATAATAATACACCACAACACATCTCCCAGTAATAATAGCTCTAGATAATATATACCCCACAACACATCTCCCAGTAATCATAGCTCTAGATAATATATACACCGCAACACATCTCCCAGTAATAATAGCTCTAGATAATATATACACCGCAACACATCTCCCAGTAATAATAGCTCTAGATAATATATACACCACAACACATCTCCCAGTAATCATAGCTCTAGATAACATATACACCACAACACATCTCCCAGTAATAATAGCTCTAGATAATATATACACCACAACACATCTCCCAGTAATCATAGCTCTAGACAATATATACACCACAACACATCTCCCAGTAATCATAGCTCTAGATAATATATACACCACAACACATCTCCCAGTAATCATAGCTCTAGATAACATATACACCACAACACATCTTCCAGTAATCATAGCTCTAGATAATATATACCAACACATCTCCCAATAATCATAGCTCTAGATAACATATACACCACAACACATCTCCCAGTAATCATAGCTCTAGATAACATATACACCACAACACATCTCCCAGTAATCATAGCTCTAGATAATATATACACCACAACACATCTCCCAGTAATAATAGCTCTAGATAATATATACACCACAACACATCTCCCAGTAATAATAGCTCTAGATAACATATACACCACAACACATCTCCCAGTAATAATAGCTCTAGATAACATATACACCACAACACATTTCCCAGTAATCATAGCTCTAGATAACATATACACCACAACACATCTCCCAGTAATAATAGCTCTAGATAACATATACACCACAACACATCTCCCAGTAATAATAGCTCTAGATAATATATACACCACAAGATATTCCCAGTAATAATAGCTCTAGATAATATATACACAACACATCTCCCAGCAATAATAGCTCTAGATAATATATACACCACAACACATCTCCCAGTAATCATAGCTCTAGATAATATATACACCACAACACATCTCCCAGTAATCATAGCTCTAGATAACATATACACCACAACACATCTCCCAGTGATAATAGCTCTAGATAATATATACACCACAACACATCTCCCAGTAATCATAGCTCTAGATAATATATACACCACAACACATCTCCCAGTAATCATAGCTCTAGACAATATATACACCACAACACATCTCCCAGTAATAATAGCTCTAGATAATATATACACCACAACACATCTCCCAGTAATAATAGCTCTAGATAACATATACACCACAACACATCTCCCAGTAATCATAGCTCTAGATAATATATACACCACAACACATCTCCCTGTAATAATAGCTCTAGATAACATATACACCACAACACATCTCCCAGTAATCATAGCTCTAGATAATATATACACCACAACACATCTCCCAGTATTAATAGCTCTAGATAACATATACACCACAACACATCTCCCAGTAATCATAGCTCTAGATAATATTTACACCACAACACATCTCCCAGTAATAATAGCTCTAGATAACATATACACCACAACACATCTCCCAGTAATCATAGCTCTAGATAATATATACACCACAACACATCTCCCAGTAATAATAGCTCTAGATAATATATACACCACAACACATCTCCCAGTAATAATAGCTCTAGATAACATATACACCACAACACATCTCCCAGTAATCATAGCTCTAGATAATATATACACCACAACACATCTCCCAGTAATCATAGCTCTAGATAACATATACACCACAACACATCTCCCAGTAATAATAGCTCTAGATAACATATACACCACAACACATCTCACAGTAATCATAGCTCTAGATAATATATACACCACAACACATCTCCCAGTAATAATAGCTCTAGATAATATATACACCACAACACATCTCCCAGTAATCATAGCTCTAGATAATATATACACCACAACACATCTCCCAGTAATAATAGCTCTAGATAATATATACACCACAACACATCTCCCAGTAATCATATCTCTAGATAACATATACACCACAACACATCTCCCAGTAATAATAGCTCTAGATAACATATACACCACAACACATCTCCCAGTAATCATAGCTCTAGATAATATATACACCACAACACATTTCCCAGTAATAATAGCTCTAGATAATATATACACCACAACACATCTCCCAGTAATCATAGCTCTAGATAATATATACACCACAACACATCTCCCAGTAATCATAGCTCTAGATAATATATACACCACAACACATCTCCCAGTAATCATAGCTCTAGATAACATATACACCGCAACACATCTCCCAGTAATCATAGCTCTAGATAACATATACACCACAACACATCTCCCAGTAATAATAGCTCTAGATAATATATACACCACAACACATCTCCCAGTAATAATAGCTCTAGATAACATATACACCACAACACATCTCCCAGTAATCATAGCTCTAGATAATATATACAACACATCTCCCAGTAATCATAGCTCTAGATAATATATACCCCACAAGACATCTCCCAGTAATCATAGCTCTAGATAATATATACAACACATCTCCCAGTAATAATAGCTCTAGATAACATATACACCACAACACATATCCCAGTAATAATAGCTCTAGATAACATATACACCACAAAACATCTCCCAGTAATCATAGCTCTAGATAATATATACACCACAACACATCTCCCAGTAATAATAGCTCTAGATAATATATACACTACAACACATCTCCCAGTAATCATAGATCTAGATAACATATACACCACAAAACATCTCCCAGTAATCATAGCTCTAGATAATTTATATACCACAACACATCTCCCAGTAATCATAGCTCTAGATAACATATACACCACAACACATCTCCCAGTAATCATAGCTCTAGATAATATATACACCACAACACATCTCCCAGTAATCATAGCTCTAGATAACATATACACCGCAACACATCTCCCAGTAATCATAGCTCTAGATAACATATACACCACAACACATCTCCCAGTAATCATAGCTCTAGATAACATATACACCACAACACATCTCCCAGTAATTATAGCTCTAGATAACATATACACCACAACACATCTCCCAGTAATCATAGCTCTAGATAATATATACACCACAACACATCTCCCAGTAATCATAGCTCTAGATAACATATACAGCACAACACATCTCCCAGTAATCATAGCTCTAGATAATATATACACCACAACACATCTCCCAGTAATCATAGCTCTAGATAATATATACACCACAACACATCTCCCAGTAATCATAGCTCTAGATAATATATACACCACAACACATCACCCAGTAATCATAGCTCTAGATAACATATACACCACAACACATCTCCCAGTAATCATAGCTCTAGATAACATATACACCACAACACATCTCCCAGTAATCACAGCTCTAGATAACATATACACCACAACACATCTCCCAGTAATCATAGCTCTAGATAATATATACACCACAACACATCTCCCAGTAATCATAGCTCTAGATAACATATACACCACAACACATCTCCCAGTAATCATAGCTCTAGATAATATATACAACACATCTCCCAGTAATAATAGCTCTAGATAACATATACACCACAACACATCTCTCAGTAATAATAGCTCTAGATAACATATACACCACAACACATCTCCCAGTAATCATAGCTCAAGATAATATATACACCGCAACACATCTCCCAGTAATAATAGCTCTAGATAATATATACACCACAACACATCTCCCAGTAATAATAGCTCTAGATAATATATACACCACAACACATCTCCCAGTAATCATAGCTCTAGATAACATATACACCACAACACATCTCCCAGTAATCATAGCTCTAGATAACATATACACCACAACACATCTCCCAGTAATCATAGCTCTAGATAACATATACACCACAACACATCTCCCAGTAATCATAGCTCTAGATAATATATACACAACACATCTCCCAGTAATTATAGCTCTAGATAACATATACACCACAACACATCTCCCAGTAATCATAGCTCTAGATAACATATACACCACAACACATCTCCCAGTAATCATAGCTCTAGATAATATATACACAACACATCTCCCAGTAATCATAGCTCTAGATAACATATACACCACAACACATCTCTCAGTAATAATAGCTCTAGATAAGATATACACCACAACACATCTCCCAGTAATAATAGCTCTAGATAACATATACACCACAACACATCTCCCAGTAATAATAGCTCTAGATAACATATACACCACAACACATCTCCCAGTAATAATAGCTCTAGATAATATATACACCACGAGATATTCCCAGTAATAATAGCTCTAGATAATATATACACAACACATCTCCCAGTAATCATAGCTCTAGATAATATATACACCACAACACATATCCCAGTAATAATAGCTCTAGATAACATATACACCACAACACATCTCCCAGTAATCATAGCTCTAGATAATATATACACCACAACACATCTCCCAGTAATAATAGCTCTAGATAACATATACACCACAACACATCTCCCAGTAATCATAGCTCTAGATAATATATACACCACAACACATCTCCCAGTAATAATAGCTCTAGATAACATATACACCACAACACATCTCCCAGTAATCATAGCTCTAGATAATATATACACCACAACACATCTCCCAGTAATAATAGCTCTAGATAACATATACACCACAACACATCTCCCAGTAATCATAGCTCTAGATAATATATACACCACAACACATCTCCCAGTAATAATAGCTCTAGATAACATATACACCACAACACATCTCCCAGTAATCATAGCTCTCGATAATATATACACCACAACACATCTCCCAGAATTAATAGCTCTAGATAATATATACACCACAACACATCTCCCAGTAATCATAGCTCTAGATAATATATACACCACAACACATCTCCCAGTAATCATAGCTCTAGATAATATATACACCACAACACATCTCCCAGTAATCATAGCTCTAGATAATATATACACCACAACACATCTCCCAGTAATCATAGCTCTAGATAATATATACACCACAACACATCTCCCAGTAATAATAGCTCTAGATAATATATACACCACAACACATCTCCCAGTAATCATAGCTCTAGATAACATATACACCACAACACATCTCCCAGTAATAATAGCTCTAGATAACATATACACCACAACACATCTCCCAGTAATCATAGCTCTAGATAATATATACACCACAACACATCTCCCAGTAATAATAGCTCTAGATAACATATACACCACAACACATCTCCCAGTAATCATAGCTCTAGATAATATATACACCACAACACATCTCCCAGTAATCATAGCTCTAGATAATAATACACCACAACACATCTCCCAGTAATAATAGCTCTAGATAATATATACCCCACAACACATCTCCCAGTAATCATAGCTCTAGATAATATATACACCGCAACACATCTCCCAGTAATAATAGCTCTAGATAATATATACACCGCAACACATCTCCCAGTAATAATAGCTCTAGATAATATATACACCACAACACATCTCCCAGTAATCATAGCTCTAGATAACATATACACCACAACACATCTCCCAGTAATAATAGCTCTAGATAATATATACACCACAACACATCTCCCAGTAATCATAGCTCTAGATAATATATACACCACAACACATCTCCCAGTAATCATAGCTCTAGACAATATATACACCACAACACATCTCCCAGTAATCATAGCTCTAGATAATATATACACCACAACACATCTCCCAGTAATCATAGCTCTAGATAACATATACACCACAACACATCTTCCAGTAATCATAGCTCTAGATAATATATACCAACACATCTCCCAATAATCATAGCTCTAGATAACATATACACCACAACACATCTCCCAGTAATCATAGCTCTAGATAACATATACACCACAACACATCTCCCAGTAATCATAGCTCTAGATAATATATACACCACAACACATCTCCCAGTAATAATAGCTCTAGATAATATATACACCACAACACATCTCCCAGTAATAATAGCTCTAGATAACATATACACCACAACACATCTCCCAGTAATAATAGCTCTAGATAACATATACACCACAACACATTTCCCAGTAATCATAGCTCTAGATAACATATACACCACAACACATCTCTCAGTAATAATAGCTCTAGATAACATATACACCACAACACATCTCCCAGTAATAATAGCTCTAGATAACATATACACCACAACACATCTCCCAGTAATCATAGCTCTAGATAATATATACACCACAACACATCTCCCTGTAATAATAGCTCTAGATAACATATACACCACAACACATCTCCCAGTAATCATAGCTCTAGATAATATATACACCACAACACATCTCCCAGTATTAATAGCTCTAGATAACATATACACCACAACACATCTCCCAGTAATCATAGCTCTAGATAATATTTACACCACAACACATCTCCCAGTAATAATAGCTCTAGATAACATATACACCACAACACATCTCCCAGTAATCATAGCTCTAGATAATATATACACCACAACACATCTCCCAGTAATAATAGCTCTAGATAATATATACACCACAACACATCTCCCAGTAATAATAGCTCTAGATAACATATACACCACAACACATCTCCCAGTAATCATAGCTCTAGATAATATATACACCACAACACATCTCCCAGTAATCATAGCTCTAGATAACATATACACCACAACACATCTCCCAGTAATAATAGCTCTAGATAACATATACACCACAACACATCTCACAGTAATCATAGCTCTAGATAATATATACACCACAACACATCTCCCAGTAATAATAGCTCTAGATAATATATACACCACAACACATCTCCCAGTATTCATAGCTCTAGATAATATATACACCACAACACATCTCCCAGTAATAATAGCTCTAGATAATATATACACCACAACACATCTCCCAGTAATCATATCTCTAGATAACATATACACCACAACACATCTCCCAGTAATAATAGCTCTAGATAACATATACACCACAACACATCTCCCAGTAATCATAGCTCTAGATAATATATACACCACAACACATTTCCCAGTAATAATAGCTCTAGATAATATATACACCACAACACATCTCCCAGTAATCATAGCTCTAGATAATATATACACCACAACACATCTCCCAGTAATCATAGCTCTAGATAATATATACACCACAACACATCTCCCAGTAATCATAGCTCTAGATAACATATACACCGCAACACATCTCCCAGTAATCATAGATCTAGATAACATATACACCACAACACATCTCCCAGTAATCATAGCTCTAGATAACATATACACCACAACACATCTCCCAGTAATCATAGCTCTAGATAATATATACACCACAACACATCTCCCAGTAATAATAGCTCTAGATAATATATACACCACAACACATCTCCCAGTAATCATAGCTCTAGATAATATATACACCACAACACATCTCCCAGTAATCATAGCTCTAGATAACATATACACCACAACACATCTCCCAGTAATCATAGCTCTAGATAACATATACACCACAACACATCTCCCAGTAATAATAGCTCTAGATAATATATACACCACAACACATCTCCCAGTAATAATAGCTCTAGATAACATATACACCACAACACATCTCCCAGTAATCATAGCTCTAGATAATATATACAACACATCTCCCAGTAATCATAGCTCTAGATAATATATACACCACAACACATCTCCCAGTAATCATAGCTCTAGATAATATATACAACACATCTCCCAGTAATAATAGCTCTAGATAACATATACACCACAACACATCTCCCAGTAATAATATCTCTAGATAACATATACACCACAACACATCTCCCAGTAATCATAGATCTACATAATATATACACCACAACACATCTCCCAGTAATAATAGCTCTAGATAATATATACACTACAACACATCTCCTAGTAATCATAGCTCTAGATAACATATACACCACAACACATCTCCCAGTAATCATAGCTCTAGATAATATATATACCACAACACATCTCACAGTAATCATAGCTCTAGATAACATATACACCACAACACATCTCCCAGTAATCATAGCTCTAGATAATATATACAACACATCTCCCAGTAATCATAGCTCTAGATAATATATACACCACAACACATCTCCCAGTAATCATAGCTCTAGATAATATATACACTGCAACACATCTCCCAGTAATAATAGCTCTAGATAATATATACACCGCAACACATCTCCCAGTAATAATAGCTCTAGATAATATATACACCACAACACATCTCCCAGTAATAATAGCTCTAAATAATATATACACCACAACACATCTCCCAGTGATAATATCTCTAGATAACATATACACCACAACACATCTCCCAGTAATCATAGCTCTAGATAACATATACACCACAACACATCTCCCAGTAATCATAGCTCTAGATAACATATACACCACAACACATCTCCCAGTAATAATAGCTCTAGATAACATATACACCACAACACATCTCCCAGTAATCATAGCTCTAGATAATATATACAACACATCTCCCAGTAATCATAGCTCTAGATAATATATACCCCACAACACATCTCCCAGTAATCATAGCTCTAGATAATATATACAACACATCTCCCAGTAATCATAGATGTAGATAACATATACACCACAACACATCTCCCAGTAATAATAGCTCTAGATAATATATACACCACAACACATCTCCCAGTAATCATAGCTCTAGATAACATATACACCACAACACATCTCCCAGTAATCATAGCTCTAGATAACATATACACCACAACACATCTCCCAGTAATTATAGCTCTAGATAATATATACACCACAACACATCTCCCAGTAATCATAGCTCTAGATAATATATACACCACAACACATCTCCCAGTAATCATAGCTCTAGATAATATATACACCACAACACATCTCCCAGTAATCATAGCTCTAGATAACATATACACCACAGCACATCTCCCAGTAATCATAACTCTAGATAACATATACACCACAACACATCTCCCAGTAATCATAGCTCTAGATAATATATACACCACAACACATCTCCCAGTAATCATAGCTCTAGATAACATATACACCGCAACACATCTCCCAGTAATCATAGATCTAGATAACATATACACCACAACACATCTCCCAGTAATCATAGCTCTAGATAACATATACACCACAACACATCTCCCAGTAATCATAGCTCTAGATAATATATACACCACAACACATCTCCCAGTAATAATAGCTCTAGATAATATATACACCACAACACATCTCCCAGTAATCATAGCTCTAGATAATATATACACCACAACACATCTCCCAGTAATCATAGCTCTAGATAACATATACACCACAACACATCTCCCAGTAATCATAGCTCTAGATAACATATACACCACAACACATCTCCCAGTAATAATAGCTCTAGATAATATATACACCACAACACATCTCCCAGTAATAATAGCTCTAGATAACATATACACCACAACACATCTCCCAGTAATCATAGCTCTAGATAATATATACAACACATCTCCCAGTAATCATAGCTCTAGATAATATATACACCACAACACATCTCCCAGTAATCATAGCTCTAGATAATATATACAACACATCTCCCAGTAATAATAGCTCTAGATAACATATACACCACAACACATCTCCCAGTAATAATATCTCTAGATAACATATACACCACAACACATCTCCCAGTAATCATAGATCTAGATAATATATACACCACAACACATCTCCCAGTAATAATAGCTCTAGATAATATATACACTACAACACATCTCCTAGTAATCATAGCTCTAGATAACATATACACCACAACACATCTCCCAGTAATCATAGCTCTAGATAATATATATACCACAACACATCTCACAGTAATCATAGCTCTAGATAACATATACACCACAACACATCTCCCAGTAATCATAGCTCTAGATAATATATACAACACATCTCCCAGTAATCATAGCTCTAGATAATATATACACCACAACACATCTCCCAGTAATCATAGCTCTAGATAATATATACACCGCAACATATCTCCCAGTAATAATAGCTCTAGATAATATATACACCGCAACACATCTCCCAGTAATAATAGCTCTAGATAATATATACACCACAACACATCTCCCAGTAATAATAGCTCTAAATAATATATACACCACAACACATCTCCCAGTGATAATATCTCTAGATAACATATACACCACAACACATCTCCCAGTAATCATAGCTCTAGATAACATATACACCACAACACATCTCCCAGTAATCATAGCTCTAGATAACATATACACCACAACACATCTCCCAGTAATAATAGCTCTAGATAATATATACACCACAACACATCTCCCAGTAATAATAGCTCTAGATAACATATACACCACAACACATCTCCCAGTAATCATAGCTCTAGATAATATATACAACACATCTCCCAGTAATCATAGCTCTAGATAATATATACCCCACAACACATCTCCCAGTAATCATAGCTCTAGATAATATATACAACACATCTCCCAGTAATAATAGCTCTAGATAACATATACACCACAACACATATCCCAGTAATAATAGCTCTAGATAACATATACACCACAAAACATCTCCCAGTAATCATAGCTCTAGATAATATATACACCACAACACATCTCCCAGTAATAATAGCTCTAGATAATATATACACTACAACACATCTCCCAGTAATCATAGCTCTAGATAACATATACACCACAAAACATCTCCCAGTAATCATAGCTCTAGATAATTTATATACCACAACACATCTCCCAGTAATCATAGCTCTAGATAACATATACACCACAACACATCTCCCAGTAATCATAGCTCTAGATAATATATACACCACAACACATCTCCCAGTAATCATAGCTCTAGATAACATATACACCGCAACACATCTCCCAGTAATCATAGCTCTAGATAACATATACACCACAACACATCTCCCAGTAATCATAGCTCTAGATAACATATACACCACAACACATCTCCCAGTAATTATAGCTCTAGATAACATATACACCACAACACATCTCCCAGTAATCATAGCTCTAGATAATATATACACCACAACACATCTCCCAGTAATCATAGCTCTAGATAACATATACAGCACAACACATCTCCCAGTAATCATAGCTCTAGATAATATATACACCACAACACATCTCCCAGTAATCATAGCTCTAGATAATATATACACCACAACACATCTCCCAGTAATCATAGCTCTAGATAATATATATACACCACAACACATCACCCAGTAATCATAGCTCTAGATAACATATACACCACAACACATCTCCCAGTAATCATAGCTCTAGATAACATATACACCACAACACATCTCCCAGTAATCACAGCTCTAGATAACATATACACCACAACACATCTCCCAGTAATCATAGCTCTAGATAATATATACACCACAACACATCTCCCAGTAATCATAGCTCTAGATAACATATACACCACAACACATCTCCCAGTAATCATAGCTCTAGATAATATATACAACACATCTCCCAGTAATAATAGCTCTAGATAACATATACACCACAACACATCTCTCAGTAATAATAGCTCTAGATAACATATACACCACAACACATCTCCCAGTAATCATAGCTCAAGATAATATATACACCGCAACACATCTCCCAGTAATAATAGCTCTAGATAATATATACACCACAACACATCTCCCAGTAATAATAGCTCTAGATAATATATACACCACAACACATCTCCCAGTAATCATAGCTCTAGATAACATATACACCACAACACATCTCCCAGTAATCATAGCTCTAGATAACATATACACCACAACACATCTCCCAGTAATCATAGCTCTAGATAATATATACACAACACATCTCCCAGTAATTATAGCTCTAGATAACATATACACCACAACACATCTCCCAGTAATCATAGCTCTAGATAACATATACACCACAACACATCTCCCAGTAATCATAGCTCTAGATAATATATACACAACACATCTCCCAGTAATCATAGCTCTAGATAACATATACACCACAACACATCTCTCAGTAATAATAGCTCTAGATAAGATATACACCACAACACATCTCCCAGTAATAATAGCTCTAGATAACATATACACCACAACACATCTCCCAGTAATAATAGCTCTAGATAACATATACACCACAACACATCTCCCAGTAATAATAGCTCTAGATAATATATACACCACGAGATATTCCCAGTAATAATAGCTCTATATAATATATACACAACACATCTCCCCGTAATCATAGCTCTAGATAATATATACACCACAACACATATCCCAGTAATAATAGCTCTAGATAACATATACACCACAACACATCTCCCAGTAATCATAGCTCTAGATAATATATACACCACAACACATCTCCCAGTAATAATAGCTCTAGATAACATATACACCACAACACATCTCCCAGTAATCATAGCTCTAGATAATATATACACCACAACACATCTCCCAGTAATAATAGCTCTAGATAACATATACACCACAACACATCTCCCAGTAATCATAGCTCTAGATAATATATACACCACAACACATCTCCCAGTAATAATAGCTCTAGATAACATATACACCACAACACATCTCCCAGTAATCATAGCTCTAGATAATATATACACCACAACACATCTCCCAGTAATAATAGCTCTAGATAACATATACACCACAACACATCTCCCAGTAATCATAGCTCTCGATAATATATACACCACAACACATCTCCCAGAATTAATAGCTCTAGATAATATATACACCACAACACATCTCCCAGTAATCATAGCTCTAGATAATATATACACCACAACACATCTCCCAGTAATCATAGCTCTAGATAATATATACACCACAACACATCTCCCAGTAATCATAGCTCTAGATAATATATACACCACAACACATCTCCCAGTAATCATAGCTCTAGATAATATATACACCACAACACATCTCCCAGTAATAATAGCTCTAGATAATATATACACCACAACACATCTCCCAGTAATCATAGCTCTAGATAACATATACACCACAACACATCTCCCAGTAATAATAGCTCTAGATAACATATACACCACAACACATCTCCCAGTAATCATAGCTCTAGATAATATATACACCACAACACATCTCCCAGTAATAATAGCTCTAGATAACATATACACCACAACACATCTCCCAGTAATCATAGCTCTAGATAATATATACACCACAACACATCTCCCAGTAATCATAGCTCTAGATAATAATACACCACAACACATCTCCCAGTAATAATAGCTCTAGATAATATATACCCCACAACACATCTCCCAGTAATCATAGCTCTAGATAATATATACACCGCAACACATCTCCCAGTAATAATAGCTCTAGATAATATATACACCGCAACACATCTCCCAGTAATAATAGCTCTAGATAATATATACACCACAACACATCTCCCAGTAATCATAGCTCTAGATAACATATACACCACAACACATCTCCCAGTAATAATAGCTCTAGATAATATATACACCACAACACATCTCCCAGTAATCATAGCTCTAGATAATATATACACCACAACACATCTCCCAGTAATCATAGCTCTAGACAATATATACACCACAACACATCTCCCAGTAATCATAGCTCTAGATAATATATACACCACAACACATCTCCCAGTAATCATAGCTCTAGATAACATATACACCACAACACATCTTCCAGTAATCATAGCTCTAGATAATATATACCAACACATCTCCCAATAATCATAGCTCTAGATAACATATACACCACAACACATCTCCCAGTAATCATAGCTCTAGATAACATATACACCACAACACATCTCCCAGTAATCATAGCTCTAGATAATATATACACCACAACACATCTCCCAGTAATAATAGCTCTAGATAATATATACACCACAACACATCTCCCAGTAATAATAGCTCTAGATAACATATACACCACAACACATCTCCCAGTAATAATAGCTCTAGATAACATATACACCACAACACATATCCCAGTAATCATAGCTCTAGATAACATATACACCACAACACATCTCCCAGTAATAATAGCTCTAGATAACATATACACCACAACACATCTCCCAGTAATAATAGCTCTAGATAATATATACACCACAAGATATTCCCAGTAATAATAGCTCTAGATAATATATACACAACACATCTCCCAGCAATAATAGCTCTAGATAATATATACACCACAACACATCTCCCAGTAATCATAGCTCTAGATAATATATACACCACAACACATCTCCCAGTAATCATAGCTCTAGATAACATATACACCACAACACATCTCCCAGTAATAATAGCTCTAGATAATATATACACCACAACACATCTCCCAGTAATCATAGCTCTAGATAATATATACACCACAACACATCTCCCAGTAATCATAGCTCTAGACAATATATACACCACAACACATCTCCCAGTAATAATAGCTCTAGATAATATATACACCACAACACATCTCCCAGTAATAATAGCTCTAGATAACATATACACCACAACACATCTCCCAGTAATCATAGCTCTAGATAATATATACACCACAACACATCTCCCTGTAATAATAGCTCTAGATAACATATACACCACAACACATCTCCCAGTAATCATAGCTCTAGATAATATATACACCACAACACATCTCCCAGTATTAATAGCTCTAGATAACATATACACCACAACACATCTCCCAGTAATAATTAGCTCTAGATAATATTTACACCACAACACATCTCCCAGTAATAATAGCTCTAGATAACATATACACCACAACACATCTCCCAGTAATCATAGCTCTAGATAATATATACACCACAACACATCTCCCAGTAATAATAGCTCTAGATAATATATACATCACAACACATCTCCCAGTAATAATAGTTCTAGATAATATATACACAACACATCTTACAGTAATAATTGTTTCTACCTTTTGGCACAAGGCCAGCAAATACCCAGTGTATTACTGGTACTTTATTTTATCGACCCCGTAAGGATGAAAGGCAAAGTTAACCTCGGCGGGATTTGAACTCAGAATGGCAAGGGCCGTAACTCTATGCTTCAAAGTATAGCATCCGACCCTCTACCGATACTGCCAATCACAGTAATAATAGCTCTAGATAACATATACACCACAACACATCTCCCAGCAATCATAGCTCTAGATAATATATACACCGCAAGATATTCCCAGTAACAATAGCTCTAGATAATATATACACCACAACATAACCGCAGTAATAATGGCTCTAGATAATATATACACCACAGCATATTTCCTAGTAATCATAACTCTAGATAATAAATACACCACAACATATCCCCAGTAATAATAGCTCTAGATAATATATATATATACAACACACCATATCAACCACCAATCATAGCCCTAGATAATATGTCCACCACAACACATCTCCCAGTAATCATAGCTCTAGATAATATGTCCACCACAATACATCTCCCAATAATCATAGCTCTAGATAATTTATACACCACAACACATCTTCCAGTAATAATAGCTCTAGATAACATATACACCACAACACATCTCCCAGTAATCATAGCTCTAGATAATATATACACCACAACACATTTCCCAGTAATAATAGCTCTAGATAATATATACACCACAACACATCTCCCAGTAATCATAGCTCTAGATAATATATACACCACAACACATCTCCCAGTAATAATAGCTCTAGATAATATATACACCACAACACATCTCCCAGTAATAATAGCTCTAGATAATATATACACCACAACACATCTCCCAGTAATAATAGCTCTAGATAATATATACACCACAACACATCTCCCAGTAATAACAGCTCTAGATAATATATACACAACACATCTTACAGTAATAATTGTTTCTACTTTTTGGCACAAGGCCAGCAAATACCCAGTGTATTACTGGTACTTTATTTTATCGACCCCGTAAGGATGAAAGGCAAAGTTAACCTCGGCGGGATTTGAACTCAGAATGGCAAGGGCCGTAACTCTATGCTTCAAAGTATAGCATCCGACCCTCTACCGATACTGCCAATCACAGTAATAATAGCTCTAGATAACATATACACCACAACACATCTCCCAGTAATCATAGCTCTAGATAATATATACACCGCAAGATATTCCCAGTAACAATAGCTCTAGATAATATATACACCACAACATAACCGCAGTAATAATGGCTCTAGATAATATATACACCACAGCATATTTCCTAGTAATCATAACTCTAGATAATAAATACACCACAACATATCCCCAGTAATAATAGCTCTAGATAATATATATATATACAACACACCATATCAACCACCAATCATAGCCCTAGATAATATGTCCACCACAACACATCTCCCAGTAATCATAGCTCTAGATAATATGTCCACCACAATACATCTCCCAATAATCATAGCTCTAGATAATTTATACACCACAACACATCTTCCAGTAATAATAGCTCTAGATAACATATACACCACAACACATCTCCCAGTAATCATAGCTCTAGATAATATATACACCACAACACATTTCCCAGTAATAATAGCTCTAGATAATATATACACCACAACACATCTCCCAGTAATCATAGCTCTAGATAATATATACACCACAACACATCTCCCAGTAATAATAGCTCTAGATAATATATACACCACAACACATCTCCCAGTAATAATAGCTCTAGATAATATATACACCACAACACATCTCCCAGTAATAATAGCTCTAGATAATATATACACCACAACACATCTCCCAGTAATAATAGCTCTAGATAATATATACACAACACATCTTACAGTAATAATTGTTTCTACTTTTTGGCACAAGGCCAGCAAATACCCAGTGTATTACTGGTACTTTATTTTATCGACTCCGTAAGGATGAAAGGCAAAGTTAACCTCGGCGGGATTCGAACTCAGAATGGCAAGGGCCGTAACTCTATGCTTCAAAGTATAGCATCCGACCCTCTACCGATACTGCCAATCACAGTAATAATAGCTCTAGATAACATATACACCACAACACATCTCCCAGTAATCATAGCTCTAGATAATATATACACCGCAAGATATTCCCAGTAACAATAGCTCTAGATAATATATACACCACAACATAACCGCAGTAATAATGGCTCTAGATAATATATTCACCACAGCATATTTCCTAGTAATCATAACTCTAGATAATAAATACACCACAACATATCCCCAGTAATAATAGCTCTAGATAATATATATATATACAACACACCATATCAACCACCAATCATAGCCCTAGATAATATGTCCACCACAACACATCTCCCAGTAATCATAGCTCTAGATAATATGTCCAGCTCAATACATCTCCCAATAATCATAGCTCTAGATAATTTATACACCACAACACATCTTCCAGTAATAAAAGCTCTAGATAATATATACACCACAACACTTCTCCCAGTAATCATAGCTCTAGATAATATATACACCACAACACATCTTCCAGTAATAAAAGCTCAAGATAATATATACAATACAACACATCTTCCAGTAATAAAAGCTCTAGATAATATATACACCACAACACATCTTCCAGTAATAAAAGCTCAAGATAATATATACAATACAACATATCCCCCAGTAATCATAGCCCTAGATAATATGTCCAGTAAATTAAGGAAAATAATAGGAATATTAGGGGAAATATAACTCTGGAGTATTTGTCCACTTTTCTTGCATGTTCCTTGCCATTTGGGTCAATTTGATAAGATATTATAGCAGAGTCTGGCTGCGAATAACCATTTGACTGCAAAAACCAAAAAAAAAAAAAAAAAATAGTTAACATTAACATCTTATTACAAGATAATCCATGAAAATTAATATTGTAAAATAAATCTCAAGACACTGGGTTAAAATCTGAAAGGAACTGAATGCTAAATAAATGTAACAAAATAAAGATAAACAACAACAATAATATAAACACATTTACCGTATGTGCAAGACAAGGTCAACCCATGCTAGCGTGGAAGAATGGACGTAAAATGGTGACGATGATGATGATGATGATGATGATGATTGATAAGGTTACAAAAATATTGGGCAAGTTTGAAAATTTGAAATCTATTTGCTTTTCTTTTGAAAAGTTGCCACGATGCATATATTGACTATGAAATAATTGAAATTACCATTGAAGTTTGGAAAAAGTTGGACAGAGATATACACAGGAGACCAACCACAAATGTGCCGTTTGTTGGATGGCTGTGATACACCATCATAAATATATGGTAGCTTGTAACAAGAAAAGCAAATAAATTTTGAATAATAAAATTATTATTTAAAATCTACTATTATCTCAGTTAAATCATGCAAAACAATTTTTGTATGTAATAAATGTAAATATGTGTGTTTTAAACAGCTAATTGCTATCATGGTACAGATAATTTAATACAATTTTATACTTACAACAACTGCCAAGGAAACTTTCTCCGAGTCCATCTGCAAGGCACGGCTTCGTAAGTATAGTTTGATTTCTCTACGCTTCAATACATTCACAACAGCATATTCGAGAAGTGCAAGAAAGACAAATATGAGACAGATAGCCATCCAAATGTCTATAGCCTTGATGTAAGAAACTTTGGGAAGGGCAGATACAGCTGCAGCCGTTTGACTGGTCACTGTTAACACTGTGAGAACACCCAATGATGTCCGTGCCGGGACAGCATCTATATTTAGCCAAAATGAGAACCAGGATACTAAGACAGTCAATGAACATGGACAATATATGTTTAAGATATAAAAACCCATGTTTCTCTTTAAGTGAAATTCAGCTCTTAAGCAGGAGAATGTTTCTGAAATAGAGTAAAATTACAGACATTATATTTTCCAAATCATATTTACTCAAAGACACATTATTGACTACAAAAACAAAGCACTAACTCAGCCTATTCATATACACACATAAACACACACATGCACACACAAGCACTCAAACACGCAGTATGCATATGCGAGGTCTCATATGGATATTTATTTTATCATCTTAATATCTGTACATATAAATTAAGTTGCAATATATTTAACTGTAAAAGCTATTTCTTGTAGTTATTAGAACTACAGGATCTAGCAATAATATTGTTTAGCAACCATAGTCACAAAGAACCTGTAGGCGGTAGTTAATGAAATAAATTTATGTTTTTTCTTCATTTTTGTAGTCCTCTATATTAATTTTCTGGTTTACTTGTTCTTTTGTGCATTTGTTTTCCATATTTATACTCATAACACTACATAGACAACTACAATGTATGTATTCTGGTTTTATTACTTAAAAATTATCTTAACCAAGAGAGAGAGAGAGAGTGAGAGCTGGTTTCTAGCACAGAAACAAGTAGTTTCTATTAATGGTAGAGAGATGACTATCTTCAATGTCTGGCTTTGTAATGTCAGCCTGCTTTGAATCAGATAGTTTGGTTAAATGTGTTAATTTACATCTAATGATACGTTTTGCTTATTCATTTAAATGTTTTAGCATTTGCAGAAAACCGATTTTTAAGGGAAAGATTATATATACGTTTCATATAAATCTGTTAAGATAATAGCTCCACTGTACACTATGATTGTAGTCACGATTTGGTCGAAGGAGATACGTTTAGCCATGACGATTTTATCAATTCACTGATATTTGTATTTAATTTTTAAAATAGAGGTTTTGTCACAAATTTAAAGTTGTTCACAGCTTCCGTAATCTTTATTTTCAGATTGTTTTCATTTCTATGATTGTATTTAAACGAATGTATTTAGCATTATGTGGTGTTAATTGTTTTGAAGTGTTACTTGGCTTATCTCTTTATGAATGCAATGTTATAACGCCGCGTTTGTTCGGTTATTTAAACACTTATGTAGAAATATTTGTATCTAATCTTACTGCATTCTATAACTCAACTGCTCCATATGTTATGTTTCCTTCATATAAGCAGTAATTACATGTCCAACTATCAGACTAACACGTCTGTCGCTGTACAATGGTCGTTATTTTTTAAATGTATGTATGTGTATGTATATAATTATGTATGTGTGTATGTATGTACATAAATCTGCTGATAATACCCTATTTGGTGAGCAAATAAAACCATTAGTTGCATATTTCTCCATAGACAGAGCGGGGTGTACATGGTCTCTGAAGGAGACTCTAGTTAGAATAGAAATTGGGCCAGATATTTTATTATTTTTCTGTTTGTGAAAAAATACAAAAATTCGGGACATCTTTACATTTTTCAGAATATTTATTTATTTATATAGTTATGCACTCTTGCTTAACTCTTGTACTATTGTCATCATCGTCATCATTTAGCTCTTCCATGCCGGCATGGGTTAGACAGGTAATCTCTAACTAAGTTAGTATTAAATCAGAGCTATTGTCTTGCCAGACAGTTTTATTTCCACGTCTCGCTTACATAAGTTCTGGTTTTCGCATGCTTTCTACAGCTGAATATTCTTCCTATAACCAACTAATTTACAGGCTGTACTGGGCATATTTTACCATGAGACCAGCACTATGAAGATTTTCATGTCCTTGACACAAGTGAAGAGTCTTCTCAATCCTTTGTTTGGTATGGTTTCTACAGATGTATGTCCATCCACTTTACAGAGTGTACTGGATATATTTTTGTCGCAATAGCACTAAGGAGGTTGACATGTCCTTGACACAACTGACATTAGTCCTCGTACTGTGTGTACTGTTGTGTATATAGATATAGATTTATCATACATCTCAGCTAAAAGGGTGTCCCAAAACACACTAAATGTGGGTACTGCGCCCGCACTTCGAGTGTAGAGAAATTTGGAGAGAGAAAAAAAAATAGTATAACTGAGTATGCATGTGTGTGTGTAACATTTAGAAGGAACTGTAAAAATACAAAGTTATGATCATGTATTTCGAACTGTTGTGTATGGATGGATGGGTTACGGTATCGGATTACGATATGACAACACAGAGGACTATTTCTCTCGATGTATCATCATACGTAAGATTATCTTCAGTGAGTCGAGGTTTACGCTATGTCTTGAGTGTGTGCAATTTTGAGTTGCGTGCTCAGTGAGTCGAACGATTAAGTAACCGTGGTTTGATTATCATGTGTTAAATAGCTATTGTCGAACCTTGACCAATTGAATCTCGATGTATTATCATACGTAAGATTCTCTTCCCGTGAGTCGAAGTTTATGCTATGAATGAGTGTGTGCAATTTTGAGTTGCGTGCTCAGTGAGTCGAGCGATTAAGTAACCGTGGGCTGATTATCATGTGTTTCATAGCTTTCGCCGTACCTTGACCAGTCGAAAAGAGATCCTGCAGAGACCCAACCGAATCCAGAATATACCACAGACAAAAACATGGTGTGTGACAAGGAAAATGATGTGTGTTTGATGCAAAACGTGTTATTCATACAGGCATATAATACAGTAAAACAAATAATAATAATAAAAGAAATAATAAAAATGACATTCATATAAAACTGTAAAAAAAAAAAAAAAAATTTATATAAGTGTTCTTTACAAAAAGTTCTGTTTTCTCTTCTTTATGTAAATGTTTTCTTGTTAGGAAGCTAGTAGTATTGTTTGTTGTTGTTGGAGGTTACGAAGCAAGTGAAGTGTTTGGTAACTGTATATTGCTGTGGTTGGCAAATAAAGCCATGATCAGATCAAATAGGCTGCGTGTTATTTTATTTTTTTCTAAAATACCATTTCGTTTTTGTTTTTAATTTTTTTTAAACGTCAGGTCACCAATTTAACGAAGGGTATAAATGAGAAATTAGTTAGAAGGATTTAACATAATTGTTAGATGAAGTAAAATGATTAATAAGAATAAATGTAATAACGAAAATATAAGGTATAAATGATTTGGCTATATATGGTTTACTTCACGTGAATCAATTAAAAGGTACAATAAACAAGTTACCATAAGTTGCAAAGATTGACAATATTATTTTGTTGTTGATGTGAGGCTGTTGTAGTCTGTTGTTGTTGTTGGTGTGAAAACAGCGAGCGACAGATAATTGCTGTTGTTGTTGGAATTTGGAGTCCGTGGTAGTAGTTGTGAGACCGTAGTTAGTAAGAGAGAGAGATATGGTTTGTATACCTCTGTTATGGTCTGTCGTAACTGTGAACTACCGTGGCCTGCAGACAGCAGTAAATCTTCCACATTTGTGTTCTGTAGTAGTAGGGTTCCAATCGCTCTGGGTGTATCTGTAGACCTCATGGGGTCTGTTGATAGTGGTGAATCTTTACATAGTTTGTTATAGGTGTAATGCTCCGACGTATCTCCTAATGTAGGATGTTACAGGCTCTATATAGAGCTGTCGCTTCCTGTCTCCCACCTTGAGGGGATAGGCAACACATCAACCTGTCTACACCAAAAGGGTGTTGACCTAGAATTTGACCTTTAGGTGTCACCCAAGGTTCAAGGCGCCGATAGATTTCGCTACATATGTATGTAAATTATTGCTTTTTTCCATATTCTTATTAATATACAATTTAATTTCATTATACACTCCCGTTGCATGAAAAAGCCCATAGGCTGCAGCCGGTACGAAAAATACGGAAATTCCTTTTTTTGTAAATAAACGTTTTGCTATTATTCTATGAGAAAATGCCTTTAGCATTTTCTACTGTTTTTTTCTTTTATATATATAATATACACACATATATACTATATGAGTTTATATATATATATATATATTAATATGGGGCCAACCGGCCAGGAATGTGCAATGCACATTTTAGTCGGCCAGCTGTAATGCAGATAAAACAAAGCGCTCAAAGACATGTGTAAATGGTACAAGCCGGTGAATTATAGAGTATTAAATACATCAATGGCCGTCAAAATCAGTGAAATATGTATTATGGAGATGAAAATTAACCTGAATTCAATTGCATATGGCCTTTTATGTATTTAATACTCTCTCTCTCTCTCTCTCTCTCTCTCTCTCTCTCTCTCTCTCTCTCTATATATATATATATATATATATATATATATATATATATATATATATATATATATATATATATATATATATATTTATATATATATGTATATGTATAATAAAGCCAAAACAATGCAGGTATGGACATAGAATAAAGAATGCAAATGCAAAAGATATTGTTGACAATTAGTCTTTTACCTTAGATTTATTTAAATGTCCTTAATTTTCGAGATAATATCTCTTCTTCGGAGGGAAGTAAAGCGGTTAAACCAGTGTTCTAAATAGCTTGGCAAGTCATGCTGACAGGAAATGGTATAGAGTATTTGTTCTACCTCTAATATCAAAGAGTTAAGGTTAGGTGGATAAAGAGTAGTCTCCCTTTAAAAGGGGTTTTTCTGTATATGCCTGTTTAAGTGTGTGGGAGAATGTGTGAGGTGTAAGTATGTGTGTGTGTGTGTGTGTGTGAGTGTGAGAAGATATGTCTATACGTAAATGTGGGGGATAGATGTTATCTCGTGTTAGAACTGGTCTTTGTGTGTGTATGTGTGTGTGTGAGAGAGAATAAGTGGAGGTGTAAGCGTGTGTGTGTGCGTGTGTGCTTGCGTGTGTGTGTGGGAGGGGGTGTAAATATGGGGCTAGATGCTCTATCAAGTTATAAATTGGGTGTTGAGTTCTAGTCTATTATTGATTGGTGGTTGTGTTTTGTCTATAATTAGTGCTTCCTTAATTCTAAGATTGCCGAGGTTTCTTTCCTTAGTTTCTATCCTAACTGTTATGGTTTTGTCGGTGTTTTTGCATTTAACTAGGTGTTTCTTAAATGAGGAAGCGTTAGTATTGAGGTGTTCTTTTATTCTTATGTGGAGTGGTCTGGTGGTGCTAGTTACGTAGAAGTTGCTGCATTTGTCGCACTCTAGTCTGTATACGACGTAAGCCTGGTGGCATAGGTCTGTGTCGTTGATGGGGAAGTTGGCTAGCCTGCAGCGGTTGTCATGTCTGGTGGAGTGTCTTTTGGTTAGCTGTCCGCGTAGAGAAGGACCTGAGTGGGCCAGTTGGATATCTAGTCCCTCTCGTCTGATAGCTCTGCGGATGGCTGTTGTTGTTTCGTCACTGAAGTGTGGGAGCTTCAGGAAGCAAGTGTTAGTGCCTCGGGTGTGGTGTCTTCTGTTCTTTCTGACACGGTTTGTGGTGGATGTCGTGTATCCGTTCAGTTTGAATACTTCCAGGAAATGTGTGGTGTGTGTGTCTCGGTCTCTAGCGTCGGTGCATTTGTTCCGGATACGTGCCAGTTCGTTCCTTATGTATCCGAACTTAGCGCTGGCTGGGAGAGCGGATCTGAAATGTACGAACAGATCCCTGCTGGCGGCTTTTTTTATAGAAGCAAGTGTGGATGTTGCCTTCCTCTGTTACCCTGAGTTGGAAGTTCAGTAGGGATAGGGATCCGCGGTCATCGGGGTGTTCCATGCTGAACTTTATACTGGCGTCCATGCTGGAGAATGTTGTGTATATTTTATCCGCCTCCTCACGGGATGATGTAAGGATGAGTATGTCATCTACATATCGGGTGAAGAAGGTATGGGAATGTCAGGTGTTGAGAGCTCGGCATTCTAGCTAGTTCATATAGGTGATGGCCAGCAGGCCCGATAGGCTGGATCCCATGGGTAATCCTGTTTTCTGTCTGTATGTGTGGTGGTGGAAGGTGAAGTACGTGTTGTCCACTGTGAAGGACAAAAGCTGGTGTATGTCCGTCGGAAGGAGGCCGTAGCAGTGGATGTCCTCTGCGACCACGCAGTCCGTCAATAAATCGACAGCTGGATGAGCGGGGACTGTAGTGTAGAGGGAGACAACGTCGAGGCTAAAAGCGTATCTATATGGCTGGAGTTGGTGTAGTCTACGTATGACTTCGTCGGAGCTACTGACGTGCCCGGGAAAGGTGGAGAGTAGAGGCTTGAGGACCTGGGAGAGGAGCCAGGAAATTTTGTATAGGGGTCCTTCTATGCTAGAGACGATGGGTCTTATTTGTGTCTTAGTACTATTCTTGAGGGTCTTGATGAGGTGGTAGAAAGTGGGCAGTCTGCTATTTATAGTGGTGTAGTTGAGCTTAACTTTATTTGGGAGTTGTCTTCTCTTACAGATGTCGAACCAGATTGAGTTGATCTGTTTTTCGATCTGGGCTGCAGTCATATCCGGGATCTCTGTATATAGTTCATTGTCGCTTAGGTGTTCAAAGGCTAGGTTGTTGTATGTGGCTTGAGAGATGACGCAAAACTCTTTACCTTTATCGGATGGTAAGTATATAAGTTCCCTATTCCGTAGGTTCTTCAGGGCGAGTTGTTGTGTCCTGGAGAGGTTTGGGGCTATCTTCTGTTTCCGTAAGATGTTAAATACGGAATGTTTTAGCCTCGAGAGTTTTTCTTCAAGCTCGCGGTTGGCAGGCGGTGGACAGAGTGGGCGATCCAGTTGGTATATCGGGAATCTGGGTTTATTAGGTTCCGTGGTGTTGTTGCCGAGAGTCGATATCCATTTTAGTTGGTAGGCAGCCCGACAGAAATTCGTTTCTATGTCGAGCCATAATTTGTCGTCCAGTCTCTGTTTCAATATGAACTTGGAACCCAGGCTGAGGAGGCCTAATTCCTCTCGGGAGAGGGATCCTGTCAAGTCTGTGACGAGGTGTTTTGCGTCAGGTGTGTTGTTGGTCGAGGCGCCGCTAGGTTCGGTGTTGGTACCGTTTTGTACGCCTCTGTTGGTGCTTAGAGTTGGAATGTTGTTAAGACGGTAAGCCGTGCTGAGTTTGAGAATTTTTTTTTTGCGTTAGGCGTATTTTCTCGTAGTCTCGGCGATGGTGGTATGACCTGTCTATACCGGCGGAGATAACTCTGGACAGAGGTTCTGGGGTTTCAGTGAGTTGTGGTACAAGGCTGGAAATAGTCCGTATGTGTTGTTGTAGCGTGCGGTGTAGGTGTTGTATGAGTTTTCTTAGGCAGAATTTTTGTATGTAGCTAAGTGATCGTTTGAGGCCTG